>OY741992.2:4355799-4517403 GCA_963555575.2 Hygrocybe coccinea | reverse complement strand
TCACGAGTGGTGTACAAATGGCATTGAATCTGAGTTTGCATAGGCATGCATTTTGGAAGCACCTCTGAATAATAATGCCTCAATATCTCAACTTCTGTTCCACCCTCAATTCCACAACTTTGCAGGCAATATCTCAGCTCACACCTCTATCTATTGGCAGCACTGAAGCCTCCCTAGCCTTCCTTGTCACTAGCAAAGTACATTTCGCACTTTTTTAACCTTCTGCTGTCCCAAGGTTACACAGGTGTTCTCAGGTGCTATAACCTGTCATTTGGGGCATTGTATATTGTACAGACATCCTCATGCTGTTGTGGGGATGCCAGGAACAGAGTTTAACCTCCCAGATGCTCCCCATGATCACCCGGGTATTTTTCGCACTTTTGTGCTCTGTCAAGAGATTTGACTGGACCAAATGCTCTCAGGCCTTGAGACTTTCATGTAGAATGTAATAGTAATAGCCTGTCCATGATAGAGTGGTGCTAGGAGGTTGGGGGAAACATGAGGAGTCAAGGGAAGCATGTTGAGTGAGCGCCTGTTGACTGCTTTCTGAGCGATTTTTTGACCACTTGCTTTGAGGAGTGGGCCACTATTGGTGGTCTAAGAAGGGATGTGGTAAATGGGAGTGTGTATCTATAGTGTTCTATGAATGTTGGTCGATTTAATTGTGTGTTTTGAGTTGAGAAATGAAGTAGCACTAGAGCTGACATTGGCCAACATTGAGCAGAGGAAGCTTCATGATTCTAACATGGCAGATAAATTATGAATATTGACAAGGATATTTGAGGGGTTGGAAATGATTAAATGGATATGGGTTGTCCTCCAACAAATGCCAATCCGATGAGCCAATGCATTGGAGTTCTGCAATACATCAATCTCCAACCTCAGTGCTGAGGGTTACATATTACCCGGCTGTAACATGGCAAATAAATTGTGTGTATTGCCAAGGATATTTAGGCGATGGGGCGTTGATAATTGACCATGGGTCATCTGCCAACAAATGCCGATCCGATGGCTGATGCCATCGGAGTTTTGCAATACATCAAAGTCTGACCTCACCACTGAGGACATTAATGCCCTGGCTGTAACATGGCAGGTAAATTGTGTATATTGCCAAGGATATTTAGGCAACAGGGCATTGGTAATTGATCATGGGTCTGCTGCCAACAAACGCCGATCCGATGACCGATGCATCGGAGTTTTGACAATACACAAAACTCCGAGCTGACCACTGAGGACATTAATGCCCTGGCTTTAACATGGCAAGTAAATTGTGTATATTGCCAAGGATATTTAGGCAACAGGGCAATGGTAACTGACCATGGGTCTTCTGCCAACAAACGCCGATCCGATGACCGATGCATCGGAGTTTTGACAATACACAAAACTCCGACCTGACCAGTGAGAACAATAATGACCTGGGTGTAACATGGCAAGTAAATTGTTTATATTGCCAAGGATATTTAGGCAACAGGGCAATGGTAATTGACCATGGGTCTTCTGCCAACAAACGCCGATCCGATGACCGATGCATCGGAGTTTTGACAATATCTAAAACTCCGAGCTAACCACTGAGAACACTAATGTCCTGGCTGTAACATGGCAAGTAAATTGTTTATATTGCCAAGGATATTTAGGCAACAGGGCATTGGTAATTCACCATGGGTCTTCTGCCAACAAACGCCGATCCGATGACCGATGCATCGGAGTTTGGACAATACATAAAACTCCGAGCTGACCACTGAGAACAATAATGACTTGCCTGTAACATGGCAAGTAAATTGTTGATATTGCCAAGGATATTTAGGCAACAGGGCATTGGTGATTGACCATGGGTCTTCTGCCAACAAACGCCGATCCGATGACCGATGCATCGGAGTTTTGACAATATCTAAAACTCCGAGCTAACCACTGAGAACACTAATGTCCTGGCTGTAACATGGCAGGTAAATTGTTTATATTGCCAAGGATATTTAGGCAACAGGGCATTGGTAATTCACCATGGGCCATCTGCCAACAAACGCCGATCCGATGACCGATGCATCGGAGTTTGGACAATACATAAAACTCCGACCTGACCACTGAGGACATTAATGCCCTGGCTTTAACATGGCAAGTAAATTGTGTATATTGCCAAGGATATTTAGGCAACAGGGCAATGGTAACTGACCATGGGTCTTCTGCCAACAAACGCCGATCCGATGACCGATGCATCGGAGTTTTGACAATACACAAAACTCCGAGCTGACCACTGAGGACATTAATGCCCTGGCTTTAACATGGCAAGTAAATTGTGTATATTGCCAAGGATATTCAGGCAACAGGGCAGTGGTAATTCACCATGGGTCATCTGCCAACAAATGCCGATCCGATGACCGATGCATCGGAGTTTTGACAATACATAAAACTCCGAGCTGACCACTGAGAACACTAATGACCTGGCTATAACATGGCAAGTAAATTGTTTATATTGCCAAGGATATTTAGGCAACAGGGCATTGGCAATTGACCATGGGTCTTCTGCCAACAAACGCCGATCCGATGACCGATGCATCGGAGTTTTGACAATACATAAAACTCCTAGCTGACCACTGAGAACACTAATGACCTGGCTGTAACATGGCAAGTAAATTGTTTATATTGCCAAGGATATTTAGGCAACAGGGCATCGGTAATTGACCATGGGTCATCTGCCAACAAACGCCGATTTGATGACCGATGCATCGGAGTTTTGCAATACAGCCATATCTGTCCTTCACACTGGGGACACAATCTCCTGGCTGTAGCATAACAAGTACATTGTGTAGATTGAGAAGGATATTTATCCAACAGGGCATTGAGATTTGAACATGGGTTGTCACCCAACAAATGCCAATCTGATCGGCCTTTCCATTGGAGCTGTGCCAATGCCAATGCCAATGTCAATGCCAACGCCAATGACAACACCAATGACAATGCCGATAATAGCACCAATGACAATGCCAAAGACAACACCGATGATAACACCGATGATAGCACCGATGATAACACCGATGATAGTGCCGATGATAACACCGATGATAGCACCGATGACAATGCCGATGATAACACCGATGATAGCACTAAAGACAAAGCCGATGGTAATACCGATGATAGCACCGATGATAATGCCGATGATAAGACCTATGACAGCACCCATGACAACACCAATGACAGCACCAATGACAACACCGATAACAACACTGATGCCAATCCCTACCCCTAAGAAGAGTGATAGCCATCCCAGCCAATGTCGGCCCAACGGTCTGAGATGGGTGACAACCACCCCAGTCAATGTCGGCCGAACAGTCTGAGACGGGTCACAACCACCCCAGCCAATGTTGGCCGAACAGTCTGAGACGGGTGACAACCACCCCACCCAATGTCGGCCCAACGGTCTGAGACGGGTGACAACCATGCCAGCCAATGTCGGCCGAACAGTCTGAGACGGGTGACAACCACCCCACCCAATGTCGGCCCAACGGTCTGAGACGGGTGACAACCATGCCAGCCAATGTCGGCCCAACGGTCTGAGACGGGTCACAACCATCCCAGCCAATGTCGGCCGAACAGTCTGAGACGGGTGACAACCACCCCACCCAATGTTGGCCCAATGGTCTGAGACGGGTCACAACCATCCCAGCCAATGTCGGCCGAACAGTCTGAGACGGGTGACAACCACCCCACCCAATGTCGGCCCAACGGTCTGAGACAGGTCACAATTATCCCAGCCAGTGTCGGCCCAACGGTCTCAGACCATCCACTATACTCTAGCACTTGACTCGGCCCACCGGTCTCACATGGCACATATGACACTCCTCAGTTGCCCCGTCAAGTACCTAACAATAATAATTTCTCGGCCCATCTCGGCTGGCCCGACTCAAACCCAACATTGTCACCCTTAGTTGCCTGGTCACAGTCGGGTTAAGTCATGGCATGGTGTGGACCATTCCATTCTTGTCACAACCCATGACTAGTGAATGGCACGGGTAACCCACGGGTATAACTGGCTGTACCCGTACCCACACCCGTTGGACCCGTGGGTTCAAACCCGGCGGGTTTACCCGTCATTTTAAGTCCTGGAACGGCCCAAACGGTCAAGAATTGAGTGAGATATTGTCAAAACAATGCTCCTTGATTGTTTTGACAATATCTCACTCAATTCTTGACCGTTTGGGCTGTTCCAGGACTTGTTTTAAAGCTGGCGGGTAGGAGAAACCCCACCCGTACCCGTACCCGTGTTGGTATGGGTACAAACCCGCACGGGTTACCCATACCCGTGCTATTCACTACCCATGACCAGTGTGCATACCTGGAGACAAGAATACTCCATGACCCAACCACCGATCATACCCAGCAATCGGAATACTCTGGTTCTCTGCCGACCGATCGTAGGTCCACACCCATATGCTTATGACATTGTTATTGTTCTTTCACAATTCACCTACACGGTTCCTTGTGCCTGTCACAGATGAATGAATAGCCTTGTGCCTGATGACGGATCGACTTTCCTATTTCGAAGAAGACCAACACATCATCCTGATCCTCATGGTTACCTTTGACGCCCAGCTCATTGCCACAATTGTCATATGTTCTATTGGCATCTCCACCCTTGTGGGCGTCTATATCTATGCAACCTATATTCGGATAACGCAACCTCCCCACAATGACTCAGACATCGGATCCGTTATGGTTGCTGACAACCGATGACTCCTTGGACCTATCTTGGCTGACCATCTTGTTCTTCTTCACATGTCACCTCCATATTCATTTGCCTTTCTTCTCATCAGCTGACCGCCAGTGCTCAACTAGCAACCCGAACTCGCATGTATGACAAGCCCCCTTGATGTTCCACAAAGACTTGCATTCCGACATGTTTCATTACCTTTGTGTACCGGTCCACTGGTCAAGAATATCCATACCCAGTCGACATCCCAGTCATCCAGTACCCTGCAGCCAAGAAGGGTTATATGAAGCACCCTTGCTTATTGTACTACAGGAACTACAGTTGCTGGTGTATGATTACCAGTGTTCATTGCATTGCTCCCATCATGGTTCTTCCCTATTCAGTGATTCACCTTCTCCCCTGCCTCTAATGATGAAGCATCACATTCACCTTTCCATCCTGATCCTGCATGCACATACTCGTAGTCATATGCTGCTATTGGCCAGGCATCCACTGACAATGCAAACCATCAGGAAGACAAACCAATCTCATCATTCCCAAGCTAGGAACTCAACCACATGACATCCACATGGCTGCCTCATGTTCACCATGTGCCTGCTGCGCATCCACTCATGGATTGTTTCACCTCCTTACCATGAGGCAACCATGAGGTGCAGGGTCTGGACCCTTGATTGCTCCGAACCACTTCCTTGCAATCACTCCTTGAAACACTGGTGGAAATGCTGTATCCTCAGGACAGCTTTATTGCTTTTTGTTCTCCATATTCGTACTTACAGACCCGGTAGTCTGTCTTTCATATCTGTTCACTACTTAAACCTTCATCTTCGAACTGTTCCTCTTTTTCCCTTCCCTTTCCTCATGTTTAGTCTGGTTTTCTCTCCCTGGTTCGCTTTCCTAGACTCTCTCCCTCCCCAGACTGCTACTTGCTGTATAGTAGTGGTAGACCATGAATACACCTTTCCTCTTGTGTTTCCTCTGGTCTGATCTCAACTTGTTTTAGTTGGTTGTTGCTGGAGCCTGCTGATCTAGCGATCCATAACAGTCCCCACCCTCAGCAAAATGTCTGCTGCACATCGGGGGCACAGTGTAGTCAGCTGGTGGCAGGAATTTGAGGCAGAGGGTACCTGTTGTACCTTTGCCGAAGAATGGGTGTCGCCGTTGTGGTTCTCAAAAAGGTGTGGTGGACTGGCCACTGGTGTTGAAGTAGGCTAGGAAAAAAAGAGAAAAAGGACGCACTATTTGTCATTATGGGATTGTTGGGTTACATGAACGGAGAGGGGAGGCAAGGAGAAGAGTACAAGTCTTGTAACAAGATTGCCGAAGAGCGAAGAGGATGAAAACCGCTATTTCCTGTATTTGTAATTTATTGTCGTTTTCATGAAAGTTGGCGGAGCTCAAAATTTTACTAAAAAAAGAATTCCCATCCGAAATGTTCAATAACTCGCCGAATACTGAATCGATTGTCTTTGGTCGTACATTTTCGTGATCCTATGAATTAGTAGCACATGTTGGGCATATTCCGAGGCAAAGAAATGCAAAAAATATATATACTGAGGGTTGGATCGATATCCGTCGGAGTTTCAATGACCGTCAACCATTGTTGCGATGACTAGAGGGAGCAAGATCCCTGCCGCTGTCCATTGGATCGTTATCCGGTTGTCTTCATTGCTCGACCCAGTTGATATTTCCATCTACACAGGGATTTCAGAGTGCTCAGTTGAGAGGATCCTCAACTTCTTCAAGGTACATGGGACAATTGATCATAAAGAGGAAGAATGCAAGCGAAGGCGAAAATACCTACATGATCAGGAGGTTGAGGTAAGTGAAGTGAATTATATGCCATATGTAACCACCCAACCCCGCACAGTTCCTCTTAGGGGCCATTGACAAGAACCCAGACTTGTATCTTGACGAGCTGCAAGAAATGCTCGCTATTTCTTGTGGTCAGACGGTTTCACGTTCGACAGTGTGGCGAATTCTTCGTAGAGGTGGCCTGACGCTCAAAAAGGTCAGTTTCACCTTCGATGCCTGACATTTACTAATTGTGTTTACACAGATATCACGGAAGGCTGCAGAGCGTTCTGCAGAGAAGCGGCTTGATTACATTGATAGGATTAGCAAATATGATCCTCACCAGCTAATCTTTGTAGATGAGAGTTCCGTTGATCGCAGGACGACATACCGTGGAAGGGCTTGGTCAATTCGAGGGACACAGGCGCAACGAAAGGCATTCTTTGTGCGGGGCAGACGGTACGTTGTTTTCATTTTATTGTGGAGCACATTACTGACAGCCTTCCAGTTTCTCAGTTCTGCCAGCGATTTCCCTCGATCGTGGTATCTTACACTGTGAGATCATTGAGGGTTCATTCTGTGCCAATTCATTTACAAGTTTCATTGAAAACCTCCTCGAGGAAATGGAGCCCTACCCAGCACCAAATTCAGTCCTCGTCATGGACAACTGCCGCATTCACAGGCATCTGAGAATCCAGCAGATGATCATTGAAAGGTATTTGTGCAATCAAATCCACCCCACACTTCCTGATGAATGTTCCAGAGGAATGCGCTGTGAATATCTTCCCCCCTACTCTCCTGATTATAACCCAATCGAACTCGCTTTCTCTGCTATGAAATATCATTTGCGTCGTGAAGGAGATTACATCTGGATAGTGATGACGGAAATGTCTGACCAGGAGATTTATGATTGTCTATTCAAGTCTATTTATTCTGTTTCCCCTCAGGACATTCAGGGTTGGTATCATCGTTGTGGCTACCTGTAGTTGTAAAGTAGCATTGTACCGTAACATTTGTAACCGCTTTGTGACTGTTGATTGGTCACACTTTTTTTCACCTTGCTTTCTACTAAGTTTCTAGTGTCAAGCGGATGGCGAAGGGCAAGAAACGCAAGAAGGAAATGGACAGTGGGTCTGGAGGAGAAGAAGGTACATACAGACTTGTCTGTCTGTATTTTTTTTCATCATTTTTGTCCACTAGACGACCCTCAGCCTATTGCTCCATGAGCTGCCTGCTCACGCTGCAAGTCTCGAAAGATCAAATGCGAATATGCTGCTGGCTCTGACAAGTGCCAGAGATGTATCACTGCTGGAATAGAAGAATCCTGCGCTCCTCTGCCAGCAAGGGCAAACAGTCGTGGACCTAGCAATACATCAAAACTATCATCTGCGCTTGTGAAATCCCAGCAGCAACAAGATGTGATTCCACGAAAACGTAGTCGATCTCGCAGTGTTGCTCCCAATCCTTCTAATTCAAAGCAGCCATCTCGCGCTTCCAATCTCAAAGCTGCAGGAAGCCCAGCACCCAAATTGTCTACCATAGATGAAGATGTCGAATTTGACGAGAATATCCCCAATGCGATGGTAAATTCATTTACGTCCACAATTTTTGCGGAATCAGGTCAAGATGTCGGTGCAACATATGACGATGAAGATAGCACAAGCGCAAGCGAATCTGGCTCTTCCTTTACTGAGACCGGCTCTCTTAATGACATCTTAATGATGAATCCTAACTGGGGGGATGGACATCCAGGGCACGGCAAAGACACTCATTGGAAACATCGCTCTGGATTCCCTGCCCGATTTTTCCTTCTCAAACTTCACCATTAGAATTTTTTCGGGGCGACAGAATCATAACCATGGACACCTGGGATTTGTGCAGAACTCTACCTTCCTCTGGAGGCTTGTTGATAAAGGTTTAGCTGCAACAGAAGGGTTCGGTCTCAAGTATGCGTGATACGTACACCTTGTCATATTGTAGAATCTGACTCCCTCTTACAGTGCTGGCAGACAATATATGAATCATCCAGGCCTTCTTGTCATTGGGAGATGCAATGCCGTGTCAATTGGAATGTATTATTCTGAATTCAATGTGCCTTCCGCACCTGTTCCTCAGAACCATTTCTGCCCACTCCAAGTGCGAATCAGGGAGCTTGATCTTATGTATGATGGTGTTCCAAACGCCATTCCACTCATTAGCTTGGGCTCTGCGGTGTCTGCATGTATTGAGCCATGTGAGTTTGTGCAAGGTGTACCGAGAGATGGGCATATGCCTTCTTCTTTTCTTCCTCCACTGTCCAGAATATTAGCTCAGAACAAGCTGAAATAGATGGCAATCTCTTTTGCCTTCCTGGTAGCATCTTTCAAGCTTTCCTCCACGAGTTTGCTAGTAGTACCAGCTATAGCAACAGCACCATGTTTGACCCAAATCAATTCCTTGTTGTAGCAATAATAGCGCAGCCAAGTTCAATGGGAGCTTTAAGTTCACATTGGACAGTGGATCCTAGGATTTTATGGTGGAAATCCCCAATGAAGAGCTTATACAGCCGCAACTGGTTCAAGGGATTGATAGGAATTCCGAGTCCTAAATGTATATTTAGGGTTCGGTCTTAATGAGGACCCAGAGGCTTTTTGGCCTACATTTCTATTTTTGCGGCAAATGCCAAGTTTGGTTTTATTTGGTTGTTGGCTACAAATGCTTCAATAAACTTAGATATGGTGCGCTCTCCCACTGCATAACTTCCTCGTATCACACTGTCGTAGTTAGATGGATGGATGATGCATCCTTGAGCATCAATTTCAATATTTGTCAACACATTAATGGGAGTTTACAGTAAGTCAAAATTGCTTCTTCCCTTTGCCATTGTCTGCAAGAGTTTCTGCCTCGACTGTTTCATCTCCAGTGTTTTCAGGTTAATGCCCAGTGAGATGGTCTCTATGTACACTAAGCTTCCTCTCGGGGACCCAGAGACAACCGTGGTTTGCCCCCAAGTTTCGCTTATGATGGTGTTACTGATGCTCCTTCGCCCACACAGCGCTACACACAGATGAGCAATGGTCAGAAGCAGTCTGCCAAAATGTCTGTGAATCGACATAACAATCTGATCCACCGTTCCATCTCACACTTTTGTTGCACAGGTTTTCATGCATATCAAGTTTTCGTGCACATCAAGTTTTTGCGCACATCAATTTCATTTCATGCTTCTCAAGTCACCCCACGGTTACCAGTTACCATCACATCATGCCATGTCGTTTTGCAAGCTACCAGCCTCCCGTGAAGTTCAATTTTGTCTCTCGGAATGTCTAGGATGGATGATGGAGTGTAGGGGTGGGAGCAGTGGGGAGCAGGGACCGGGAAGCTGGGAAAGGGGACCAGGACCAGTGAGGGTAGTGTAGTATAAGCAAATGGACTTTAATCAGCTGCAATACGATGGGATTGTTTTTTTCATTGTCTGCAATACGAAACCAATACACCAAATGGCCAAAAACTGTATTGGAGACATTTTGGTGGCATATGTCACCACAATTCACCCTGAATGGACCCAATAGGCTGTGATTCTCACTGGGGTTAATGGCTCGAACGAACGAATATATTTGCGTGCATGGTACAACATCATAGCCACAGATTACTCTTCTACATCCATTTGATTGCGATTGAACCTCTTATGCTTTGCCTCTTGGAGCGTATCGTCCTTGTTGTTGTATCCCACATTTCACTTGAGTATCAGCCTTCCCGAAACTGTCATGCACTTTTTCATTGCATCCTGGTCAAATTGTCATCATGTATACATCTTCAATTATTATTACTTTCATACCTGAGTGAATGTGCCGTTGATCAATGCGATTGAATGCAGAACCGTCAACATTTTTATATTCTGATCCTTGAGCGGCACGCAGACAAATGACATCTGGACCTCGACAATGTCACCAATGCGAAAAATTTGAGGTTTGGCTTCTTCAAATCTGGGGACGTACTCTGTCAGTCCAGTTTGAATTGTTGCGTGCTGTATCAACTTTACCTTCTGGCCCCTTCTTCGTTGTGGCATGCATAATAAAGAACATTGTTTTCTTCACTGTGAATGTAGCCTGACTTTGCCATTTCCGCTAGGATACCGTGGGGGTCGACTGCCTCGCTGAATGGTACGTGCTCCATCCCCAGTGGAGTGGGTACCACTATGGATATCGATGGTCTCGACGTGCTGTCCTATCTCTACTGTAGATCTGCTAAGTCATCCTGAACCTCACGTGACCTGCTGACTAAGCATGTCAGGCTCCACTACTACATCTACCCCCCTCGAAAAAAACAGCTGCGTCCTCACTGCTGTCGCATCTCATCACCCGTCGTCTGTCCTCTGACACTCCCTCCCTGCTATGGCCTCCTCCATCATTCTCTGCGCCATTGCCAATCTCGTGCCCTCTCTCGGTATGAAAGCCCGCAGTCGTCTGGCATTGAAATCCCCATCGATTGGGTCACCCTCAATTGTTTCAAGCTTGTAAGAGTTACGAAGCCGGGTCGTGATTCGGCATGGCTGTGACCACTTGGGTAGTAGTTTTCGTTCTGCCTTGAATGTGTTATCTAGGTCATTTCTGTAGATTTGTACAAGTTGTCCAGCTTTGAATATAACCTCACTGGGTTTCCGTTTCAGAACTGTGTGATCGAACGCCGCCTTCCATTTCATAGCATGTTTCAGAGCTTCCTCAGAGCCCTTTCAGCGGAACTCATCCATAGACATTGGATGAGCCAATGGGCTAAAGTGCCCATGTTATTGGATGGGCCCATGTTGGCTGAGATAATATCCACATGCATAGGTAGTGAGTGGGCCGAGGCCAGCCAAGATATTTTGATTCCATAAAACAGGAATGGGCCCATGGGCGGGAAGATATTTATTTCGCCATATCTATGAATGGGCCCATGAGAGGGCGGATATTTAGTTAGCCTTGGGTATGAATGGGCCCATGGCAGGTGGATATTTAATTGGCTTTGGCTATGAGTGGGCCAATGGGGGGTCGGATATTTATTTTGCCTTGGGTATGAATGGGCCCATGGGGGAGCGGATATTTATTTATCCTTGGGTATGAATGGGCCCATGGGGGGGCGGATATTTATTTATCCTTGGGTATGAATGGGCCCATGGGGAGTGGATATTTATGTATCCTTGGGTATGAATGGGCCCATGTAGGGAGGATATTTATTTTGCCTTGGATATGAATGGGCCCATGGGGGGGCGGATATTTATGTATCCTTGGGTATGAATGGGCCCATGGGGGGGCGGATATTTATTTTGCCTTGGGTATGAATGGGCCCATGTAGGGAGGATATTTATTTTGCCTTGGATATGAATGGGCCCATGGGGGGGCGGATATTTATTTATCCTTGGGTATGAATGGGCCCATGGGGGGGTGGATATTTATGTATCCTTGGGTATGAATGGGCCCATGTAGGGTAGATATTTATTTATCCTTGGGTATCAATGGGCCCATGTTGGGTGAGATACTAGTTTATATGAATGATCCCATAGGGGATAGGATCTCCATTTCCTCTTGGATATGAGTGGACCCATGGGACACCTTCATCATGATGACAGCAGGTTACATACAAAGCATATCCAACCACACTACTCTCTTTTTGGAAATGAATTCTCTGCATACACAGCAAATTTGTCCCACATTTTCACCTGCTTTTGGGCATACAGATGATGACCCATTCCTTGTTCCGACGACTGAAGTGCTTGAACTGCTCTCGCCTTCCACTTCCATTCTTGGTACCTGTACCACCTGATGGTATTCTGTGTCTCTTCAAGAACTATTATCTCCTCCTTTGCTCTTTCTGCTCTTGCCTTGGCTCTTAACCAGTTGACCCTGTAGACTGCTTCATTGTCACTCATCCCATTTTCAATGAATTGAGAACAATGCTTGCTCATATTCAGACATCCAGTTATCCTTCTGATCCTTGTTTTGTTCACCCATCCTCCAAAACCATGCCAATTTATCACTCTTCTGCCCAAATCTGTTTTCCTCCACAACATCCCCACTCAGCCGTAAATCACCTTTTTCAATCTCTTGGTATTGCTTCATCATTTCCCCATCTGCCCCCAAGTTAACCAGTGCCACCCTTGCTCGCCGATAACCCCTGACACATTCACTCAACACTTGGTCTGCTTGATGTACAGCACCCCATGTCCTTGTCTTGGATTTCTGACCTTTTGATTTCCTGACCCTTGTTCGATAAAGCAGTGCTTTATGTCCCAGTGCCAACCTTACTTTTTCAAGATAATCATTGGCCTGCCCTCGTCTAAGTGCCATCTCTTGCACAGCTATATCTTCCCACCCCACTCTCCTCCGTACCTCCTCTCCAAGGGATGAAGGTAGGCAGATCTTTACATTTTCAGCCATGATGGGATCACTGTCATCTTCCTCACCTGTCCCCTCATCATCTGACTCTGACCCATATGAAATATCAGACACAATATCCTCCATGGAAGTTTGATCTTCCTTCTCCCATTCATTGTCATCCACTTCCTGCCCATTGAGCAAAAATGCTACCTTTCTCTGGAAGCTGTCAATCTTCTTCTGTAGCCGATTTCGATGATCCATAATCTTAACTTTCTCTACAGTGGAAGCTCTTTTTCCACAACGACGAACTTCATTAATGACATTATCTCTACAATGAACATGGTTCACATTTTGTCAATTGTAAAATTTTATTTCAACATGGGGGACATACTGAGCTTGTTCAATATTCAGACCTGACACCAACCAAGCTACAATTCCATCATCTGCAGTTTTCCCCTTGGCATCGGTCCCCAATTTCAGGCGTATTTCAGCCATAGTTGGTGCTACAATACATTAACATACTGCTAAATGTTTCAGAACTTGCAACCAACCTTGCTTCAAGGATACTTGGTATATTTTTAGATTATCCCCATGTTGTGTTTCTGCCAACTGTTGGCTATCACCCCACTTCTTGATTAGCTCCCTATCCAAAGAACTTGTCAAGTCTTGAAAAGCCTCCGTGCTTTCATGTTTGACATTGATAGCTGTCTTATGTTTGGCTATCAACATTTTCACTGTACCAGACCATGAGGATAAAATGAATGATCAGATTTGTCACATCTTGGTAACTCACCCATGCCAACCAACTTCTTGAAATTGGAATCTCTCATCTGGTCATCCAAGATTTCCTGTCGATGGGCCTTGGTCATGTACTTGGTGATGGGAGAGATCTTATCCAGGATTGCCCAAAGAGTTTCCATCTGCTCTCCATCTATCTGCCCAGCACCACGAATAAAGTTGGGTGAGAAAAGGGGGAAGCAGTCATCCTTGTGAGCATTCAAGTGAAACTTTCCAATACCAAATGTCAAAGCTATCTCCGGCAGCTCCAAAAATCTACTCTGCTGCACACGTCGCCGGAAATTCACCCCCCACTCACAAATCACATCATAGAAGAGAAGAGACTGGGGGATTCCCTTGGTGTTGTACTTCAGGGCTTGGCATATTGAATAGTCTATGTTCATTTGTCTGAAGAAGATGTCAGGACACCAACAACAATTTAACCCACCAAAGGAGTACCTTTCTCCCTTTTGAAAATCCACCATGCTGTGTGGCAAAAAGCATCCATGTCGTGCACAGGCACAAGCACCAACCCCAGTGCATTCCAAATTCTTGTTACTAGCATTCACCTGAGACACTGCCCTGTGCTTGGAACATGTCAACTTCTAACACAAGGCTCCAATATGAGCATTTATCACTTCATAATACTGCAGAATAATTGCTAACCTGCCTGATCTCCACAGCTTCTTTGATATGTTGCTCATAGGGTTGTCTTTCCACAAAATACCCAGTCCCATTTGTAAGATCGACATCATCATTGGGATTTCTCATGTGCATGTGTTCAGCAGTAAAGTTTCCATCAACCACAAGGCTTCGCCAATATAACCACCTGCAAGCATTTGACTTCCCAACTAATTTCTGGATGTTATCGATCCACTTATGGATTTGGAGAATCCTTCCAGTCCTCACGGACATTGATGCCAGGCTGTGGGCAGGCCGGGCAAAAGAAAGCTAGGTCACCATTGCCTGGTTCTTTGTCAGTGTCATGCCCATAACCAAACCATTTCCGAGCCTTGATGTCACGCCATTGCCGCGATACTCTCATGAGTTCTCTATATCTGTCCTGTTTCACCAGGTCATTCAATGCTAGTTATCTCTGTTTCAAGTTGGGAAGACATACTGGCACGGTGTGTGGGAAAGCGTTATCTGTAAGCCGGCGAAGTTTTGTGAAGAAGTTGTTTGCAGAGGTTTTACATTCCACCTGATCAAGATGAAAGTAATCCAAGACATCAAATGTGAATGCTGAGCGAGGGTGTTTAAATGTTGTTGGGAATAGGCCCATTTTGAACAATTGCCATTGATTTTCATCTCTTGACCGACAATGGCACCAACGAACACGGTGATGGTAGACCCCAGAACGATCCACCACAACAAGCACACTACCATCCCATTGTTCATCATTTTCCTCTTCCTCGACTGGTGGCTCATCATTTCCAATCTGAGAGATCCATAATGGGCCTTCTCCGACATCCTCCCATGCATCTCGTCCAGAATAGGAGGGACATGGATCACCACCATGGCCTAAATGCAAGCAGAAGCCAATCTCACGTAATGAGGATGAGATAAACTGGCTGCCATTCCATAATTCAAGTCTGTGAAATGGGTTCCATTGATGGTAGAGTTGACAGCATTCTTTGCAGAATAATGGACGATTGAGACAGGTCAAGCAGCAAATGGGGCCCTCTTGCTTCCTGCAAAACTGGCAGGTCATGGGAAAAGGTGGGGCTTCCAGGTTCAACATCTCTCGAAGATACTCCTTGCGAAGAGGAATCCACTCCTGGAGGTAGGTATTTTGGGTCTGTGAATTCTCAATCTGAGAGCAACTACAAAACAGTAAAACAAAAGCCCAACCTTTCCTTTGCTTGCCTTGCGATTAGGAGGAATAGAGGCCCCAGAATCATGTCCCATGTCTGGGGAGTGAGGGCGATGATGGGTACTGAGAGATAGCTTGTTAGAACTGGGTTTTTTGGGACTTGGGTGCTCCTGGGGTACAGGTTGAGTGACCCATTTTGTTCTTGTTTTAGTTTGCCTCTCCACAAAAATGACTTCCTGAGCTGTCCGTTTTTTGCCATGCTTGTCTTTCGATAATTTGACCATGAGTAATGTCAAGTTGATTCTTCAACCAGCACATGATGTGACATGTCACATTAAATAGCTAGTCTAATCATGCTCGAAAGAGCTCGGGCTTTCACCGGTCAATCGCTGCCTGACCCCTTCCTTTTAGCCACCTGGCTTAACTTGGAGCCCTTGCTTACTTCCGCTTCAGCTTTCTAAAACTAACATCGTCATCCTGTTCCACTTTGCCCCTGTCTATATTTCCCAAGGAAGACCGCTGTCCTTATCCAGGGCTTCAGTCTCCCCTTAATCTTCAGTTGTATCCTTATCTGTGCCAGCGCTCACCCACCTTTATTTATTTGGACAAGGCCACTTATACTTGTTTTCTGTTTTATTCATTTTTGTCCTGGGCCCCTTGCTTCTGATTTCAGAGCAGGGCCGCAGACAACTTTACTGAAGAAAGCATGGTTATACTACATTAAATCGTACAAAACCAGTAAATTGATAAATGTGCCCATGTATGTGATACATTCATTAGTTTAACCCTAGAAAGCCTAGCTCCTGGCATTTGTCTGTTGGAATAATGGCAGCATAATCCTTCTGCACCGACCACCCTGCAAATGGCACATCTAGGTGCAGAAAGACTTGCTTCCTTAGAAAATGTGCGTAGCAGACTCTATCACCACCATTCCAGTCAGTCACAGCATGCCTGATAGCGTTTCCACACAGAAAAACCCCAGTTCCTGGCCCATAGTCCAACTGCAGTCCAAGGTCAGGCATATCAAGGGTGCAATTTTGATAATCTCCAATAGCCAGCAGAAAGTCGTACCAAGATGGTTGACCATTGCCATCCCGGTGAGCTAATGTTTTTCTATTGATAATCACCGCGATCCCAGTGAAAAAGGAGGTCCACGACTTCGCTACCTCAGACGTCAGTGGGTCTGACCTAAGCCTGTCCAAGGCTACCTTTCCATGTTGTGCTAGTGATGGATGAACCATAAAAAAGGCCTGGTTTATGAATGATTCAATGTCGGCTATTGTGGACATCCAGTCACCACTCCCCTTCCCACGATTGTGGATGTTCAGGTTGGCAGATGGCTTCAAGGAGTGATTGGGAGCCTAAGGATAAACAGTTGAAGCCAACTGTTAGGATGTTAGAAACAAGCACTCACGGTGTGACCTTGAGCAAACCAACCCGCAGAATATTCATCACTTCCTGGGCTGAGGTGCTGATTGGGGAGCTGGAATCGGAAATTCTTTTTGTCAACTCGCCAATTGACCTTGGTACCTTTTGTTTTTGAGTGAATTTTGCGAGACCCAAAGTCTTGCACCTTTGCACTGGCACCAAGCATTACATCCTAACGTCTGTTGTTACAAAGTCATAACCAGATATATATTTGACTTACGGCCTGATGGCTTGATATTAGGCCAGGGAGATACCAGGCTATAAACCGACCACTATTATCCACCACCGTTGCCGGCTTATCTACACGGCCTAGGTTTGGGTTTGGGTATTTGCGGAGCATCTTCGCAATGGAGTCTGGGGTTCCTAGGCCCTTTTTAACCTTTTTAGCATAAGCTGCAATGTCCCATGGAACATAAACTATATCTCATATAGAACAGATTAGATTTGGGTGGTAGGGGTTATGTTGACTTACGAGGATTCAGGAGTGCAGCAATCACTATGTCGGCAGCACGTTTATCATCTGCCACATGTCCTTGGCCAAGCATAAAGCGTGTTTGTAACAGGACACGTCTTTTCAACCTATGAAACAACCAATTAGCTGAGTATCTGAAATGATCTAAGGTGGTTCTCTGACCGCTTTCCAAGACTGTCTGAGCCACGTTTATGACAAAACTTGGTGGAATTCCTTGATTTGCCATGTATGATTCCTGCCAAAGTCTTCAATGATAAAGTCTTCGATGATCCCATGCTGCGTTGAGTGTTAGGAGGATTTCACGTCAATAGATGTCAATAACGCGATCACATGTGTGACTGTTTGTTGATTATGCCGGATTTAGCCGTGTTGTCTATAAAAGGCATCAAAGGTGAGTTTTGCCCCTTGTCCTCTACCATCATTGATCATTGTTGTGATGCTTTGACATGAATCGCGACATGTCAAAGGACCACAATAATGGTCAGCTTGATCTTAGATGGTTCACAACCGATAAGTTCTATCATTTTCCCTATGTTTTTGTATCACTAATTTGAGTTTTATTAGGTATGGATTCATGAGGGACCAGGGATGGGACTATTCCCCATCCCTGCCAACGATGTAATGATTTTATCTGCAACACTATTGGGTTCCGAGGGCATGCCTGCCAGCCATCTGTGCGGCATTATTGGGTTCTGGAGTTTATGCCTGCCAGCCATCTGTGCGGCATTATTGGGTTCCGGGGTTATGCCTGCCAGCCATCTGTGCGGCATTATTGGGTTCCGGGGTTATGCCTGCCAGCCATCTGTGCGGCAATATTGGGTTGCGGGGGCATGCCTGCCAGCCATCTGTGCGGCATTATTGGGTTCTGGGGTTATGCCTGCCAGCCATCTATGTGGCATTATGGGGTTCCGGAGTTTCCATTTACAAAGTCTTCCGGTTAGATGGATATCTATTGATCCATGGTAAGCTAAATGAGCTTCATTTTGCGATATTGCTAAGTTTGATAATTTATCAGGTTTTATATCTTCCGAATACAATTCCAACTAGGGCAAAGTTAGGGTAAGCTTCTCTTTGATTTAGTAATTTGACCCCGAGATAACTGGACTTCTCAGGTTATTGTCCCATTAAGTCACCTAACTGCAAGAAATAGGCATGGATGAGTCCTCTTCGGTATCATTCTGTTGATTTAGCTAATGTTTTGGTTTGTTCTTGCCTGGAAAGGTTGTCGAGGCCCAGCAATAGGGGCCCCTATTGTTTGGCCTTCGTCACCTTTTCATTTAGGTTCTGCAGGATCGGCAACTGGACCATCAGCTTTGGAATTAGAAAGTAGAGGGCGGGCCCGCGGTTGAAAGTTTCTTTATACTCTTGTTTATATCTTTAATCAATAATATGGGGTGAAAAACTTTGATCCGAGATCTGTTACCCAATGAGAAACATTGCTTGCCAACTTGGGTGATTACGTAATACATACCGTGATCGATCGATCATATGTAGCTGAGAATGATCTCCTGGGATGTAAAATGTTATAATTTATGGCCCGAAAAAATACAGCAAAACATTGAAAGATAGCATAAATTTAAAGCTGTTACAATAGTTACATAAATTCTGACAATGGAGTCCACCGTTACTCTGAAAATTGATTGGGAGGTAATTTGTGGTATAATGAATGGAGGTTAGCTCACCTCAAGCATTCAAAACATCCTCCCGGACATGATAAAAATGCCATCTGGTAATGAATGAGCTGTCCCGACGATAGAGTCTCGCTGTTGAGTGGAACCATTCATTTCTGTCTGATCCTCCCGAATGTGCTGTACCTCTAAATGAAGTTACCATGTAAATCAGAAATAGATAAACATCAAATATCACAATACACTCACGAGATTCGAACAATCCTTACGCGCCGCTTGACCCATTTGCTTCCCTCCAAAGCTAAACGAATATCCTGAATAATCTTGGCCTTCGACCGAGGTTTTCTTTTGTAATCCCACTCATTTTCAAACGCGATGTCCATATGTTGGCTTTGGGGCATGGGGGCAACGGTGCTGGTTGGGGATTGTCCTTTGACAGACGATAATCCTTGGATAATCCAGACTCGAGTGACTCGTCACGGCCGATTCGTCGGGCGTGACAAGTCACAAGTCACGTGTTTCGACATCCAAGTACATTCTCCAAAATACACCGCCGCTGGTACCATTAACCCAAACCAGCCATGTTGAGGTATAAAAAGAGTGGCAGCTGTCTGAAAATAAAAACTGATATTAGCAAATATCCTTAAGGACACAAGCGAGTGAGGCTTGCCTGGGCAAGGGAACACCAGACATGGGGACCGGCAGACTGGAAATGTGTTATGAGATGAAGCATCAGTTGAATTGGAAAGTCTTCAAGGGTCTGGAGTTGACCTGGCGAGAGGTATCATTAGGTAGTTAGGGTAGTTGTCTTAGTTTAACTAAAGTTACCGAAGACAAGGGGTGTTATTGTCACGCCAGTCACGACCAACCATATCTGATCCTTTTCCATCTCTATACCCAGATTAACCAATGTCTTCTCTCCCTGTCAAGCATTACCATCTAGGCCTTGCAAGACCTGTTTCAGTGAAGGATGGTATGTTGACTTATAGTTGGAACTCATCCAGGTAGGTTTTTATTCCTTGATAGATACATCACAACTCTAAGAGAGGTAGATGTGTTGTCAGCTTCAAAACCAACCACCTTTCTCTCAAATTGAGAATGGAAAGTGACGTTGTCTGTTGGAGGGTCAGCTTTGCAGTAAAGAAATTCTGTGTTTTGTTCATGAAAAAATTCACAGTATACCGATCCGGGGCTGAAAAACCCTCAGAGGGTTATCATTCAATTGGATCTGAACATTGCACAACCATCAGGTTGGGAAAATGAATTTGCCAGGCTCAATGGTGGCCAACCCCGTTAGTAAATTCTTGGCTTTTGTCAAGTAGTTAGCTGAATCATTTTAGCGGAGATTTTGAATACCACACTTTCTTTTTCCTTTGACTTAGACCATGAAGACTGGTCCTACGATGATTATAGCATGTTTATAATCTCCCTCTCTGACATATTTGTGCCAAACCAGTCAACTTTACTTGGGTACGAATTTTCTGTCACTGTTCTTTATGTTGTCTTAAAAATATTTATAGTGTACAAGCTACCTCCCATGCATGGCATGTTTGCACATTCCAGGGCCTAGTGGATGAATAGTTTATGGTTCCTTCTTGTTTTAAAGAGTAAAATTATAAGATTTTTGCCTCAAAATGGCGTGCTCAAATGAACTTCCACGTGACAACCAAATTTAGTCCACCAACATAATTTTTTTCAGCAAACGACATGTCATCCAGCACTAGTCAAGGAGAATCCTCATCATCAGCATTGACAATATCATTTCGGCACAATACAGCTCTCCTTCGTGACTTTCCATGGGCCAATGGCATGCCGTTAGTGCAAGGTGCTATGAAGGACCAACTCCAATTGGTGTTGCAGGAGTCTGGATACTCCAATGCTCAGGTGAATTTGCTCCTGGTGAGTTTGGATCATATTCATGACTTGAGTGCTTCCTCACTTATCATTTTATCACAAACCAGAACATGGCAGAAAGCCTTGACCGATTTTCACCCCAACGAGTTTATGAGGAGAGGACTGTTGCATTTCTCGAGGAATTCTTTAATGTAAATGCAACATCTGGTCCTTTTGGCGCTCTTGGAATTGTTGGAAATACTAGCAGGTGGTCTGCCACCCCTGCTCCACATATGATTGCTGCGGCAGAAATTGTCAACAGACATTCCCTTTTGGATCAACTTGTAGATGCACTTGGCGTGCCAGCACCTCATACAATGCCCGTAATCGTTCGAGGAGTAAAGCCTGTTGATCTCCCACACAAGTTTACCCAGGTACGCCTCTGGATCTCAGTATCTAACAACAGAGAGGTTGAATAATGTTTGGTTACTGTAGATCCTCTCCAAGCTTGATGATGGGACTCAGCCTATTTTAGACTTGCGGGCTCGAGAGCGTAGTGCTCGGCACAGTGACAAATTTGCAGTGAATCTCACGAACGCCAGGTTGTTCCGGTCTCCTGAGCCCCAGGATCTTGACCATCAACAATCACTGCTCAAACAAGGGGTCATGAGCCTATTGAGGGCTGGGCAGCATATTCATGAGGCCAAATATAACCAATCTCTGGTAAACTTGGAGCTCATGTCCTTTTCATTATGTTGGTTTGGTTTAGTAAATGATAATCCACTTTATTACTTTGTATATTGCTTAGGAATTCTTTGTAGGGCAAAGATAGGTTTCCTGACAGCCCGCAGGACTTTATCCAAGCCTTACAAGGGTAAGTTCTCTCCTGAACATTCAAAATAATGTGGTTGTTGACAGGATCCTTGTTTGAAGTCGGGCAAGATCCTTGGGTATGCCACTGGGGTCAGATATGATTAACCTTCTCCAAAACACCCATTCTGCTAAGGCTATTCTCCTGAGGATGGTCAACCTCTTTCATCTTGCTGTCTCAATCTCTCCCATACTAGCCCTCCTTCCTCGGCAGTTCAATAACGAGCAAATCCGCCGTGATCATTTGATAACGGTATGCACCAGTCCAACTTCCTACTAAGTTAAAAAAACTCAGTATTTCTCAGATGAAACTAATTTTGGGCAATGATAAACCTCCATTTCTTCTACAAACAGAACGGTGCATCTGGCAAATGTTGCTGCGAATATCCTCAGGTTCCACTGCAAAGTCAGAAGTCCATGTATTTTTGCAAGAATTTGATCAGCTACGGCTACATTATGAGAATGACGGTGCAGAGGACTGGTTTACTCGAGGTATTCCCCTGATTTTTATCGAAACCTTTTCTGGCTAGTGACTAAACTATCTACACCAGGGCCAGTCATTGTAACCCCTACATATATGGACTCAGATCACCCCTCATTGTCACAACGTCACAATTCTGGAGGCATGCAGCCACAGTCGCGGCAAGAGAGAGAGTCGGAATGGGAGCACGAGGATGATATGGAAGTTGATGTAGAGCTCAATGTGGATAAGGAGAAGGAGAAGGAGAAGGAGACGGGGAAGGTGCAGGAGGAGGGAGAAGCGATGGAAGTGGAACAACACTTGCAGGAAGAGGGGGGAGAAGTAACAGAGATGGAAGAGTTACAGGCAGAAGGGGCAGAGGGGGAGGGGGAGCAAGAGTTACAGGCGGAAGGGGGGGGAGAGGGGGGGCAAGAGTTACAGGCGGAAGGGGGGGGGGAAGGGGGACAAGAGTTACAGGCAGAAGGGGGGGGAGGGGGGGAGGATGGAGACGTCCACATGGAGATGGAGACCCGGCAACGTCCAGTGACCCGCTCTCAAACCAATTCTCTAACCGTAACTCAGACCGGATCTCCAGCAGTTGGATCTTCAGCAGTTGGCCAGGTGAAATCCAATGCCAGAACTAAGCATTCTGTTGGCTCGAAATCAAGGAGAACTCAAAATCAGCAGTTCTCAGAGAGAAAGGTGACGATACTGTCACACTTATCCGGCAAAGTGAATCCAGTTAGTTATCTTTTTTGCATAAATATTGACATCCTAATTAAGGGTTTTACAATTCCTCCTGTCAAACATTTGGAACTTCCGGAAGTTAGTAAATTCCAAACTCTCTTGTGCTCAACTCTCATTTCAGAAATAGATGTCCCAGGACAATGTGACTCTCAATGTTTTTGGAGGTGATCGAGAACAGGATGCCCGTCAATTCACATTCCAAAGCACTTTGGGTGCGATATGTTGAGGTCTTCCAATGTCATCTTCTGGAACTGTTTACAACGGCTTTGGAAATACAGGATGATTGTGAATACTGGTGCTTGCGCACCATTCAGGAAGAAGTTGAGTCCTTATATCAAGATGGACAACCCCTACACCACCTACCATCGGCAAGTGAGCTGGAGTTTGACCTGGATGGCTCGAGCATTTTTGTGGTGAACTATGAGCAGTTCCTCCAAATGAATACTCGGACGATCCAGGATATCTTTGAATCCAGACACATCCTGGTCCATGGGGTTCCCCAGCAGGAGAAAATACAGTTCAATCTGGAAGGTCTGTCTAGACTTGGTAGCCTTACACAAAAGCAAACTGTGCAGGGTAAGTTATTTTCTTCTATTCCTCTGCATTTGCTCACGAAATGACAATAGTGGGATCTTTACGCTCCCGCAACAGTCATGGGAAGATGTTGCATGTTGGGAGCCTTTCTGATCTCTACCATGAGTCGTTGTGAGTATCGCCCAGGCACATCTGGAATATGCTTGACTTTCCTTTGGGTCATGTCACGATCAACCCTGCTCCCATGTACCAGTATGAACCGAACATTATGGAAATTTTGTTGGTTGACCAATATAACTTACATCTCTAGTGCCCTAGCTTCCCATGAGCAAGCTTTTGCAGAGACACGTGACCAAAAGGGCTATATACCAGGCAAGTCATTGTTGGATGAACTCACTTGGGGGACCGCGGCACTACGGGGTGCTACATCTTGGATACATGCCGATGACGATGGTTTTGCAACGGTAGTTAGGGTCATAACTGGCTGCAAGTATTGGGTTCTGTTACGTCAAAATAGAAAGACGCCTGCGGGGAACTACAATGGGGACATGGGAACTCGTCATGCCTTTGGAAAAGGCTGGGATCCCCTGGGGCCCTCGAAAGATATCTATGAGAAAGAGGGGGTGCTATTGACACCTAATGATGTCTTGTGAGTATTATTCATGTCTGCAAAGGATATCTCCAACACATGATTTAGTTTCCAACGGCCAAATACCCTTCATTATGTTGTCACCTTGGAGGACTCCATTGTATATGGCAATCACTTCTATGCTACATCGTCGATCGCAGACACCTGCATGGGAATCATCCATACTTTCATCATGTCTTACTCAATTACCAATGCCCAACACGACAAGACAAGATCAATTTTGAGACGAGTAATGGGCATGTGGTATGAACATTATTGTGTCAATGGGGCATTGGCTGCTGGTTAGTTTTTTCTACCCAAGTTCTATATAGCCTGTGAAATTACATCCCTCCATTTAACAGGTATAGATCATGAAAATCACATTCCCGATGTCTCGACTCCTGCTGGTTTGTTAGATGTGGTAATGGTTGGCACTCTTCTGGAGATGGCAGAGGTCATCAATCGAAACCATTACACAGAGGAGATTGATGAGCTGGAGGAAGAAGAGGAAGCCTTTGCCCGTCTGCGATACCGTCGGTTCTGCACCTGGTTCGCCAGTCAATTTGTGACAATTGTGGGTGGGGTCTGGGTACATCCGTCATATATCTTCAAGCGTTCTATCATTCAATTCTGCATATGCCTTATATTTTACAAGCGCGAGAGGCAGGCACAATCAGAAAATGTACCCACTACCACTGGTTGCACTGCTCGGAGACTGGAAAAGATGATCCATGGCCACCTGGAGACTCATTGGCCTGAATTGCTACCATTGCTGGAAGCCCTTCTCGATGACGAAGCAAATATAAGCAATGATGTCTCTTCATTCCGCTGGACTGGCCCCATGTTCAGGATTGCCAAAAGGAACTCTGACAGAGCTTTGGAATTGGCTCGATCATCTACAGAACGGAGGGATTTTGCGAGGGAACCTCTTTACAACTTTGGGGAGTGATGTGAAATTCTCTTGCAGCAGGTACGTGTTCTGCAATAGAAAAGGAGGTCAAAATAAATGTTTTTGCTTGATTAGTCGTGGTTTCTCTAAATTTCCACCATTCGATCTCCTTGCCAGCCTCGTTTTGTTTTGACTACTATTATGTATTTGCATCAGTTGGCCTTTTCTCATTATCGCATCACAAACTCTGTATTTTCATTTTTATAATTAATACACACTGCAATGATGTAATATGTGACATGTCACGGCCGATGAGTCGGCTGAGACACGTCACAGGGAATGTTGTTACCAAATATGTCAGTTATTTTGAAGATACCATTTTTAGAAACATCATATGATGTTTGTTGAGACGGTTGAAATTTTATTCACTTCAACCATGACCTGGGTTACTGCTGCCTATCAACAAATTCTCCTCAAACACAAGCAACATTATTATGATGCTGCTGACAAGCAGGCAAGAAACACCGTTATCAAGAAGATTCGGTCAGCCATCAAAAAGAAGATCCAGGAGGATGGGAACAGGAGCCAGCTCGACAACCTCTCCCAAGTCATTGAAAATTCTGATTTTAAGCCAAGCCATTGTCAGCTAACATGAAATTCCACTCAGAAAATTTACACTTGGCTCAAGAACAACAAGGAAAAGCAAGACACTATGGTTGGTTCTGATGAAAAGAAACTGAGAGCAAAGTTTGTCAAGACATGGGACTTGCGCGCTGTTGTTGTAGAGAAAATGAAGACCCAGATAAATGACAGAATCAGGGATGTCAGTGGAGCAACTCCTGGATCTGATCAGTTCATCTCCCAGTACAAACGTGCTTGCAAGTACATTATCGACAACCTCTCACCACAACAAAAGGCAGAGCTGGAGGCCTTGGCTGTAGAGTGGAACAAAGGGAAGATGACAGATGAAGTGCGGAGCAGGTATGTGGCAGCAAATTGTCAATAAGCTGTATACTGATTCCAAATTTGGTAGCAATGCTGACTGTTCTATGGGAAGGGTGGTTCGAAAGTTTGTGAAGGAAATGGAGGTGCAGATGGGTGCCAAGGTGTTGGTATTGGTGGGCTGGAAGGATCGACATGGTGATGCCCAAACCTCCAAGTAAATCTTCACCCACTCGACAAAATTTGAGCAGATGAATAACCTGGTTTAGATTTGAATCTCACACGACACATGGGGATTCCTTCACCAGGGCCAAAACCTTCCAGGAGCACATCATGAACCCTTGGAATGACTGGGTCTTTGAACAATACGGTAAGTTTGAGATTATATCTCAGAAACTTAGTCTCTGATCACAGACCAGATCATGACAGTACTGACCATGACAGTGACAATAATCAGGATAATCGTGCAGGACTACCAAAGAAGGACAATGATAAGAGTGTAACTCGAGTCCTTAGCATTGATGACTTTGGCTTGCCGATTTTGCCTGACATAAAGGGGATGTCTTTACCAGTGAGGAAGGAGATTTTCAGGTCATTAATGACCATGTCATATCGTGAGTTGAATCCACAAGAAATCAAAAAATCATCTAAGAATGGGACTTAGGTCAATTCACCAATAACCCAAATGCGGCTGTCCCATGGGGCAAGTTGAGAGAGTCCATTGGCCAGTTTATCGATCAGGAGTATCTCCCTGATGGGGTATCAATATTGGAACCAACGAAGATGCAAAAGGATGGCCTAAAACTCGTCTTTGAACACTGGGAGAGCCGTCAAGCAGAGGGAAAGGTAACCCTCAAGTTCAAGTCAGCAAGGGAAGGAGACCAGGAAAAGGCTGCAAAAAAGAAGAAAGCCAGGCAGAAGAAGGCATATGTTGAGTTATCTGATGAGGAGGAATTATCTGACAAGATCGTTGGATCATCACGGAGAATTAAGGGTATGGAGAGGTTGGATGAGGGAGACCATGAGGATGGAGGTGGAGGAAATGGAGGTGGATCCACAGAAGTAGAGAGAATAACTTTCCAGAAGCAAGCGTGAGTGAGTCAAACTATGTGGCCTAACATTATCGTTCATGTTGCCAGGTAGTCCTGCCACTGTCAATGGTGACAAGGAATCACAGTACAAATTTTTATTGGATTTGTCAGAGATGCCCGAATATCAAAATTTGGTCCAGTATTGCTATGAAAATTTTGTGAGTAGAGTCTTCCGTAAAATTGAAATAAAATAGGGCTGAAATTCTATTGAAACTGTTAGGTGTGGAATGTTGCTGATGATGCCAATCACCCTTGGATGTCCTGGAATTACCCAGGAATATTTTTGCCACCAGAGTTCCATGATGGTACTGGGGTGGAGATGGTTAGGAAATGGATGAGAAAGCGTCAATATCCAGAAGACATTGCCTTGGTAGTGTTGGTCATTGGACTATCTTTACGGGACATCCATGCCTCCCAATTTGTGGAGGGTGATTTTGATGAGAATGCTGGAATTCCAGAATATGTTTGGGGATCCACTTATGGCATGGAAGAATCAGGTAAAATGTTGGAAACTGCTAGCTCTCTCCAGAAATTCATGGAGAATCAAGAGTTCAACCATATTGGTGGGTCAGATGGGGTGGGGGACAATGGTGGATTGTTGAAAGACATGAAAGGAAAGGGGAAGGAAGTTGTGGGTGATGATGGAGGTCAGAATCGGGGAAAGAAAAGATCAAGGCAGAGGGATGATGAAGAGCAGGAGGAGTCGAATAAGGTGAAACAAAAGCCATCGAAAGTTAGATCCAGTAAGAGGTTGAGGAAATAAGGTGAGTCCTCTGATTTTTTGGAAATATCTTTCTTTTAATTTGCTTACATATAGACACTAATGTGCATTCTTGGACCTCTATTTTTGTGAGTGAATGGATCGGACCCTCTTTTGCCCATATTATCTTTAGAGCCCTTCATTCCATACCTGTGACTGGAATCTGTGTCCAAGATGTCTGTGGTGCTGGATTCATTTTCCTCTTTTGAAGGACCACAGGGGAAAGTCAGGGTTATCCCACCATGTGCTCTTGTATTGAATATGTCTTCCTAGTTACACTCTGTTGGCATTGATAATCTCTCTTTCTCAGTATTTCACTTACCCTCATTAAAGTTCAAGACTTACTACAATTATGAATTGAATAAATATTTGTGGAACCAGATAGCAGCCCTATCATTGTAGAGATGGACGTATGAATCTCAAGTACAGATTGTTGGGGTAAGATAGTCATGAGTGTGGGGTGATTCACAGTCATGAAATCAGGTAAAGGTTGGGTGCTGTTGGGAGGAAAATGCTGCCCAGTGGGCTGAATAAGCCCTAAGGGTCCATGGAGCTCTAAGAAGGGATAATGGTCATTCACCCAGGGGACCATTCATATCCAAGGCAAAACAAGGATCTGCCCCCCATGGGCCCATGCATACTGAATACAAAATAAATATCCACCCCCCTATGGGCCCATTCATACTGAAGGCAATATGAATATCCACCCTGGCATGGGCCCACTCATACCCAAAGCCAATTAAATATCCACCCCGGATGGGCCCATTAATACCGAAGGCAAAATAAATATCTTCCCCCAATGGGCAAATTTGTCAGTACTGTGGAATAAAATATCCACCCCCCATGGGCCCATTCATACTCAAGGCAAAATAAATATCCGCCTCCCCATGGGCCCATTCATAACCAAGGCAAAATAAATAGCCTCCCCCCATGGGCCCATTCATACCCAAGGATAAATAAATATCCGCCCCCCCATGGGCCCATTCATACCCAAGGATACATAAATATCCACCCCCCATGGGCCCATTCATACCCAAGGCAAAATAAATATCCGCCTCCCCATGGGCCCATTCATAACCAAGGCAAAATAAATAGCCTCCCTACATGGGCCCATTCATACCCAAGGATAAATAAATATCCGCCCCCCCATGGGCCCATTCATACCCAAGGATACATAAATATCCGCCTCCCCATGGGCCCATTCATAACCAAGGCAAAATAAATAGCCTCCCTACATGGGCCCATTCATACCCAAGGATAAATAAATATCCGCCCCCCCATGGGCCCATTCATACCCAAGGATACATAAATATCCGCCTCCCCATGGGCCCATTCATAACCAAGGCAAAATAAATAGCCTCCCTACATGGGCCCATTCATACCCAAGGATAAATAAATATCCGCCCCCCCATGGGCCCATTCATACCCAAGGATACATAAATATCCGCCTCCCCATGGGCCCATTCATAACCAAGGCAAAATAAATAGCCTCCCTACATGGGCCCATTCATACCCAAGGATAAATAAATATCCGCCCCCCCATGGGCCCATTCATACCCAAGGATACATAAATATCCGCCTCCCCATGGGCCCATTCATAACCAAGGCAAAATAAATAGCCTCCCTACATGGGCCCATTCATACCCAAGGATAAATAAATATCCGCCCCCCCATGGGCCCATTCATACCCAAGGATACATAAATATCCGCCTCCCCATGGGCCCATTCATAACCAAGGCAAAATAAATAGCCTCCCTACATGGGCCCATTCATACCCAAGGCAAAATAAATAGCCTCCCTACATGGGCCCATTCATACCCAAGGCAAAATAAATATCCACCCTACATGGGCCCATTCATAACCAAGGCAAAATAAATAGCCTCCCTACATGGGCCCATTCATACCCAAGGATAAATAAATATCCGCCCCCCCATGGGCCCATTCATACCCAAGGATAAATAAATATCCGCCCCCCCATGGGCCCATTCATACCCAAGGCAAAATAAATATCCGACCCCCCATTGGCCCACTCATAGCCAAAGCCAATTAAATATCCACCTGCCATGGGCCCATTCATACCCAAGGCTAACTAAATATCCGCCCTCTCATGGGCCCATTCATAGATATGGCGAAATAAATATCTTCCCGCCCATGGGCCCATTCCTGTTTTATGGAATCAAAATATCTTGGCTGGCCTCGGCCCACTCACTACCTATGCATGTGGATATTATCTCGGCCAACATGGGCCCATCCAATAACATGGGCACTTTAGCCCATTGGCTCATCCATTGTCTATGGACAAAAAACCGATGCAAGGTGTGTTCCTCATACCCGTCGAGTCTTTGCTGGGCTGCGTAAACCATGTGCATGTCAACATCTGTCGGTCGGGTTGGCGAAACACTATCCGCTATGTCCATTTTTGGCGTGTTTACCGTCATGCCCAGCAAAATCTCTTTGGGTGCAAACTTGAGTGACGGTAGGATGCACCAGTTCAGTCGCCGGATCACCTCTTCTAAGTGGTCTGGCCAGCTCCTCGGCAATGTATCCCAGTTCATGTCTTGGAGCTCGTCGACGTCCTCCCCCAGTTCTGGCGCGCACAAATGCTTTAGCACGTGAAGCAGTAACTTATTAGTGTTCTCGACTAACCCGTTAACCCAAGGCATGTAAGCAGCCACGGTGTGTGTCTTCGTACCCCACTTCGCGCATAAGGCCCTGACTTCTTCATTATCAAAGTGTTTCCCCCCGTCTGCCATGAACATCTCGAAGGGCGCAAATGTGTTGAATATTTGGGACAGGCTTGCATTCGTTGTCTTGCCGCTGCCTGCAGTTTTAAACTTGTCAGCCCATATGTGCTGCAAACAGGTGTCAAGGTATACGCCAATAGTGTTATATCCCCCTTTCCCTGATGGTAGCTTGAGGTAGTCCCCCACCAACAGCTTGAACGGGTGCCACCTTGTGATTGGGTCTAGCAGTGCGTGGATGTGTGTGGCGCCAAAGTTCTTACACCGCGCACACTTGCTTATAGCCTTCAAGATGGAGTCATCCAGTTTCGGGCTGCATATCCTGTCTATCAGTGCCATTTTGATTGCATCTCTGCCCCAGTGTCCCACGTTTTTGTGTTCTGTCGACGCAAGCAGCTTCGCCTCAGCTTTGGTGATGCATTCTACCTGTGAGCGGGCTTGCGTGCTGGTTCCGCCTGCTATTCTCCAGAGTTTCCCATCCTCTATTATGTACTGTGAAGCCCTGTGATGTGCCCGCCTTTTCTCCCTCAGGCTGGTCCCGGCATCCAGCTCCACCAGCGCCTCGACAACCTCCCAGAAAACCGGCTCGTTCTTGAATCGGTCGCAGAGGCCAACCATTTCTGTGGTCAGCGTCGTGGTGAAGATGTCGTGTACAAGGCCTTCCATAGCCTCCCAATCCTCGTTGACGCTCCAATCGCTACTGTCGTCACTCGTTTGTGGCCTGCCCTCCCATTTTCTGCTCAGCCCATCAGTGACCACATTGATTCGTCCCGGCATGTGTCTGACATCTACGATGCGATGCGCCAGTACTCCATCTCGCCATCTCGCATGTGTGGCACTCATCTTGTCATTCATTAGGTTGTCGTGCAGGGCATGGCAGTCGGTCTCGAGTTCTATTGGGAATCCCCATGTTATGTCAGCAAATTTGTCCAGTGAAAACTTTAGTGCCGCAAATTCCAATAAGAACGGTTTGTACTTCTCTTCGCTGTGGGAAGTCCTCTTCGACGCAAATCCCAGTGGGTGTAGTTTGTTAACCACCTTCCCACTCGGTAGTGTCGTCTTAAATCGTTGAGCTAGTACACCTGTGAATCCATCCTTAGATCCGTCCGTCGTGATGACGAATAGTGTCCCATCCCACTTCGGGCCTCGCAGTACTGGCTTCGACGTTAAGGTGACCTTAAGTGCCAAAAACGCTCTCGAGTGTTGGTCTTGCCATCTTCCTTTGAGCTTGTGGGCTTCCATTATTCGCCGGTATACATTCTTGGTGCATTTTTCGGGCATTTCGACCTCCCGTAGTAGGTCTCGCAGCGGCTGCTCTATCCTGGCGTAATCCTTGATGAGGTCCTGGAACCAGCCTGTGATGCCGACAAATGCCGCCAGATTCCTCGCATCCGCGGGTTGTTCCCAATCTACGATTGCGGTTAGCTTACTTAGGTCTGGCTGGACACCGTTCGGTCCCACTGTTGCTCCTGTGAAAACTGCCTCTGTCATGAAGAATTTCGACTTTGCAGCTGAAAGGGACGGGCCCCTTTTGCGAACGCGTTTGAAGATTCGTGTTAGTTTGTCTATCATCTCATTGTATTCATCTGCCGCTGTGCCTCCATCATCTACCAGGAGCTCCATGATATCCTCAGCCAGCAAGTCGCCCAGGTTCGTCGCAGTAATGTGGGCAAACGTTGACGGCGCACCTGTGAGCCCGAATGGCATTTTCTCGTATGCCAGGTATCCGAAACCCTCGACGTAAAATGCCGTGTATGGTATCGACTCCTCAGCTATCCTTACGGCATAAAACCCAGATGCGAAGTCAAATATCGAGATCCATCTGTGTCCACTCAGCCTCTGTTGCTTCATGCATATATCACCCTGTGGCATTGGCGCGACCCGCATCACTTTATTGACTTCGCCAAAATTCTGGCATATTCTCCATTTTTCTTCGGCGTTGTCCTTTTCTGGTATGCTCCTCGGTTCGGTCCTGGGAGGTAAGTCAAACTGTGTGGGAAAGCCCGCTGCGATGCACTGCTCATTGACCCTCTGCTGTAGTTCCTCCAGTGACAGGCCACCCTGCTCATACGTTTTCTTCAATAGCACCATTGGCGCTATACATTTCACTTCCGCTGGTTTTAGCTGCCTCAACACGCCTGCTGCTATCATCTCCTGTATCTTGGGGTACAGAAACTTGCGCTGCAGTGGCGTCAACGGTCTTTGATTGATCTTGAGTGGGAATTTGATGTTGTCCGGTATGTCCAGCTTGTGTACTGCATCTTTTGCTGTCTTGACTTCACTGACTGCTAGTGCAAAACAATCAGCATATCTCGATATTTTGGTTCTTGTCCTTTATGAATATGGTGTCGTTTTCGTAGTTGTGTATTGCTCCAAATGTGACCAGCAGGGGCTTGCCGATTAGCAGGTCCCAAGCGTCTCCGCTATCGAAAATCTCGAATGTCCCTTGAGCCTTGATTCCGTTCAGCTCTACCGTGCCCTTCCATTTGGCCTGTGATTTCACGATTGTCCCGTTGGCCATCCGCAGGCGGAGCCGTGATTCTTCCGCTGTGCCTATTTGGTCTTTTAGTTTTTCGTAAGTTTGGCTGCACATCGCCGGTATGAGTGCACCGTCATCAAATAGCCCTTTTGTTTCTGTCTGCTCCCCCCGTGGACCTCGTAGTATGATGCTGTGTTCAAACGGAACGCTTGGCATTTCGTGTCCACTTCCCTCACTCGTTGTATACATGTCAACTATCTCATATTCGTGTATCGAGCTGTGTACATCATTGGTGGTATTGGGGAAGTCTGAGCCCTTGTCCCCCCGCGGCGACTCATTGCGCGTGGGGATGTTTGATGTAAGACGTTGTCCTTGGGCCATCTGTTTGTCTCCTAGGCAGACGGCCCCTCCTCTTTTCCCTGGCTTTCTGGCTCTTCAACATCTCCCTCCCAGCCGCTCGTATCGTTGTCTACTACTACTAATCGAACAGGTATCGTTGTTTCGCGATTGATTCGTCCAAGGACTGATCCGCATATGGCTCGCCATGCGCCCTCTCTGGGTGGCAGACCTTGGCTGCGTGGTACCGGGCATTCGCGTCCCCAATGGCCATGTGCGCCACATTTGTAGCATTCTCCCGAGCATATTGCGGCTGCCCCCGGCGTAAGTGGGACTGGGCTATTGGCGTTGACCCTCGCGTCTTTGCCGTATTTCGCGATCCATTGTTGTACCTGGTTTTGGTACGCTAGTAGGCCCTGTGGAGTGTTGGGGTGCTGGGTGAGTTCGCCGATGCGTTTGCGTAGGGCGTCTTTGTCGGCTTGTGTGGGCAGCGGTCTGTTGTTTGTGACTGCTCGTTGGGGCTGGTATCCCCACTGTATGTTCCCTCTGCCTCCGCTGGTGGTTGTAAATGGGTCTCCCGAATTAGACCTGGATGTAGCCGCGGCGGCTTTGGTGTGGCTGGATTGAATGGCGGGTGTCATTAAGGACGTTCACGACAGTTGTGACCGGATGCCGGTGGTAGGTGACACCTCGAGTTGGCGTATGCGTCGTGCGAGGTCTTGTTTCTCTTCGGCCTGCTTTCTCAATCTTTCGGCGCCGTCTTTGATATGTTCTAGATCGATTTCCCTGACCACCGTCGTGAATGCCTCCCAGTCCATGTGTGTCGAGCCGACCTTTTGTTTGATCAGGTCAGGGAGTTGTTTGCGGACCTGGTTGATGTACGTTGTGTTCTTGTCGACCTTCGCTCCGATTGCCAGGTGAAGTGCCTTCTCTGCCCAGTCGATGTGCGTCCATACGTTGAGTCCTCCCGTGTTTACTTTCTTCCCGAGGTCCTCCTCCCTTAGCCGTAGTTCGAGTAGTTCGTCCTCATATTCCACCTCCGTCTTCTTCACTTGCTTTATCTTCGGCCATCGTTTAGCGAATGCGTCCTTCAACTTAGGCCAAGTTGCCTTATCCGCGGCATTGAGCTCATCAAGCCAGTCGTCTGCAGGGCTTGATGCGTGCAGGTAATTTTCAAATGCGTCTAGTTTAGCTTTGTCGTCGTCCCCGCGTGTGTCCCTGAGGAACGTGCACATGAAGTCTTGTGCATTCTCTCCCGTGCGGCCGTCGCCCCAAAATGGCTCTACGGTTGAGGACGTCATTCCCTTTCGACGCGTGTTTACTGGGGCGGTTATTGTGATCATAGGGGTGATTATCATGTTCTGTTGGGGCAATGGTAGTTCGGGTTTGTTTTGGGGCGGGGGTGAAGTTGCGGGTGTGTATCTCGAGTGGCTTCCGGATCCGAGTGAGTCCCAAGAATGGGATCTTGACAATGTGCTCGACTGTGTTACTGAAGATTCTGTGGACGGTGTGGAGGGTTCTGTGTTGGTGCTGTATGGGACAAAGTGGCCGTTTACTCGCGGTCGTACTCTGGGTGCCAGTGTGTGTTGTTTCCTCGAACTCGTGTTTGTTGAGTGACTCGTGTTTGGTGGGAACTTCGGTCGGGAACTCGTGTTTGATGGACTCGTTGGGCTAGACTTTGCGCTCGGTTGTGACGTGTATGATGAATGACTTATTCGTGGTGATGCTCATGTGTGGGACTTGTGTTTTATGGAAGCTTTCGTGGTGCTCGTGTTGGATGACAACTTGAGGAACTTGTACTAGAGTCTAGAGGCTGGATGTGTGTTCGAATCATGCTCTCATCACCAGGTGGAGTGGGTACCACTATGGATATCAATGGTCTCGACGTGCTGTCCTATCTCTACTGTAGATCTGCTAAGTCATCCTGAACCTCATGTGACCTGCTGACTAAGCATGTCAGGCTCCACTACTACACCAGTGTGTCCCTCCTTGGCGTAAAATATCGGTTGGTGACATTGAGTGCCTGGTATCCAGCAAAGGTTGTTGCCCTCCAACCGTCGAGCTTTCCTTCAGGAAATTGGCAATGGAAATGGGTGAAAATTTCTTGCGCTGCTTTTGTGGCGTCATTGAATGTGGGTGTTCCCATGCCAGTTATAGAGATGCCCTGCCTTATGAACTTGTATCGAATTGGCTGGACACTTCTAAAAGGTTAGCGTCGTCGTAGGTTGTTGTGACTAACTAACTACTCACATAGGCTTTTCTAACACAGGTGGTAGTGCAATTCCACACACAATGCCCTGCACAGTATACACCTTCTCCTCCTTCGCCTTCTCGTTCACCATGGGTCCTTCTCCTGTTGGTACATTGATCAGATGCCAGGTCGGAGGTTGTTCCATGCTGATGACGTCAAGTCGACGTTGCCAATCGGGTGCCTACAAGTTGTTGCGTGAGTTTTATGTCATCTCCTGTTTGTATCATAACGTACTTTTGTTGCATCACCCAACTGACGATTTTCTCCTTTGCTTTGTTCGGACGCAAGCTTTTCTAGTGCAGCACCTAATCAATTTTCATGATCACTGTCATTCTGTTCCCAAATTTTGTATGACAAGCCACTCACTTGCACCTTTCAGGTCGTATGTTGGGTCCATCAATTCACTTGTGGGGGGTTTTGTTTTCACATCGTGCACGTTTTATCATTCTCTGACAACGACCTTAAATTGTTGTACGCTGAGTGGATTTACAAGGTTAGTTTAATTGCTGTCTCCTAATGTCTCTTCTTATGCTCTACCCTGTCATCTGTGTAGTCGCTGCTTTCCTTCTGCGTTGACCTGTCAGAAACATCCTCATTGTGCCCTGCCTGTTGCTATCTAGACTTCACTTCTGTCCGTGCACTTCACAGGCAGCTGTTGAATGGTATTTACCTTCATATCCATGTCTTCGTTTCTGTTCTGAAACATCCTCCTTCCTATTTAGCATATCACCATCGACCTGGGACATCTCCGCCATTGGATGCAACCCTTGTTTTGTTCGTGTTCTATCTGTTTTGACCTGCAGTTTCTCCACCATTGGCTGACTCTTCGCCCTTTTGGGTCTTCACACCCAGGTGATAGCTTCCACATTTTACCTCCGTGCACTTCTGCGTACCCCCTCAGATGGCTCTTTATCTGTTGTTCTCATTTGTATCCACAGTCCTGCTTCTCTGTTGCATCACGAGTCCCTTCTATGTTGTTTATTGTGCATCCCTCAAGTTCTCCCGCGCTCGCCTTGTACTTTATATTTGGGTTGCTGCCTTGGTGTCATCTTTATTCGGCCGAACTTTGTCTTTTGTATAGATCGTAGATATGGTATTCTAGGTGATGCTATGGGTGCTTGCAGCAGGCATTCGTGTGTTTTATAGCGGGTTAAGTTACAGATGCATTGTGGAGGTTTTGATCTTCTCACGTGTTCGCAATCAAACTTTCTCTTTGACATCTCATCTCCTCCTTCTTGCAGCATTCATGGTGTGTCTCGTTGGCTTCATGAAGTGTGGGCATCATAGCATATGTATTCTGCTTTCTTTGTGGATCGGTACTGTATAGCCGTCTATAAGTTGGAGCTCTCCACAACACTTGCAAATTTTTTCTCATCCACAACTTACCCGACAGCTTACCATTTTAGATTACCATGTCCACCCGATCTGCGTCCAAACGGTGGGTTTTCCTATTATTTTGTCTGTGTTAGCCGTGCCTGATCTTTTATTTTATTTTGCAAGTTCCCCGGCAAAAAATGCAGTTAAAATTGCTGCCCCTTCTCCAGTTGCAAACTGGTAGGTTTTCCAAGTTCATGGGGGATTTGTATTTGACATTGTTCTTGGTATAGGTCTGACAAAAAGGCAACCGCAAAGTGAAAGGCAACCGCCCTTTCCAACTCTGAGATGTATGTATCGTGATCTTGTATCTGTTATTATCTCTACTCAGGCATCTTCATTTTCGCAAAATTGTCGAATCTCCAGAGGTTCGTACCAAAAAATCGAAGTCTTCAGTATCCACTCTGCCTCCAAGTTCCCAAGATTACAAGGATCTGCCTCCTGTGTCCTTTTCATATGCCACCGATTTTTTTATACCTCAATTCAGTGTTTTGCTTATAACATCTTGGTGTCGGGGCTGCGCTCCTCGACATCAAGTCTTCTTTCGCTTTTGGCAATGATCTTGACGTTTCCAAATTGTCTTCCGAGGAGATGGTGAAAAGGTATGAAATTGCTCGGCTTTCGTGTACTGTGTTAATATGCATACAGGTCCCCTATAGTAAAGGGGAAGGCGGCAAGTAAAAAAAACACAACCAAAAAGGACAAAGGCACGACTGCAAAGTTTCCATCAACCTCCGCCAAGCAACTTTCACCGGTGTAATTTATCCCTCTTGACGTGTTATCTTGGATACTGAATGCCCCTTAGATCAGATACTGAGCCTCTTAAAGACACGTCGTTGCCTGTGAAGGTGCGTTCTCTGTAATTCGCCTTGTCCTTTCTTTATTCTATTGTCTGATTATCATTTTTTTACTGTAGAACCAAGGTCAAGTTAGAAGCCGAGCACCCTGAAGTCACACCGTCACCTGTCAGAGCACGTTCTAGGTAATTTGATTGATTTTTCTTCATTCTATGTCTGACTTTGTATAGCAGAACCAAGATTAAATCGGAGAAAGCTCGTCTTATTGAAGAAAGGTATGTCTTTCTTCATGGCCACTCGCTCTGGCTCTGAAATTACACAGGCACCTTATTGTCTTCCTTGCCATCTAGGGAAATATCTGCGCTGATACGCTATAGGAGACTGTAAAGGGGGAGATCCCTAAACAAACTACCTATTGGGTGAATGCGAGGAGGCGAAGATGTCTACTACACGTAAAAGTGGTATAGAGAGAGATGGAAACTACTATAAAGTTTCCGAACGATGCGAACGTACGTGCGACAGTTGCGATCAACTGTGCGACTTCGCGAACACGGTCGCAACGAAGATATCGATATCGGGTGACGAAGATAGACAAACTCAAGGCTATAACTTGAGTTTGAAACTAAAGAAGAGCTTTATAGCTCTGAGACTAAGATTGAAGGGGATAGAAGTCGTAGATTTCTCTCTCTTTCTAGCTACAATACATGAGCTTTTATACTACGACAATCAGAAAGTCGGAACGAAATATCGGAAAATCGGGAAGACTAGAAATAAAGGATCGAATAGGAGTGAACGTAAGAAAGGATTCTAAGATAAAGAAATATCGATAGGAGTCAGTAAGAGCGCGAAGAAAGGGATCAAGTGATGAAATTAGTACAAAGACATAAGAAAGGAAGGGATAGGGGAACGATGTACTGCGTGATATAACAGGATATATGATAGAGAAGCGAAGCGAAAAGTGAAACGAAAGGAGATGACATGGTGTCCGACGGGAACGGTATCGGTCCGATGTAGAATAGCTTTGTTTTGTGGGTGCGACAAGTTCGGAAGCGATCGATAGTGGTCGAGAGATGTCGCAAGAGATCGCAGACGTTCGTTAGATCGTGAAGTATCGGGATATGGTCGATGGGGAGGTATAGTACGTCCGATTCGCGTATTCGGAGTATAGGATCGTATGATGCGTATCAGCGCAACCCACAATTGAAATCACTACCGACGATAATAAGATTCGTTCTCCATCACCTGAACAGGAACCGTATGTATTTGTGCTAATTGATATTATCCCGGAGTGTAATCCTAAACATTTTTTTGGAACAGGGTGCCTGTGTTAGACCCTGCTGAATGTGGATTGGATGCTGGATCAGATGCTGTTCTGTAAGTTCAGTATTCATGTTTCATTTTGTGATATCTCATTATGGATTAGTACTTGTGACCCTGGTGAAGATAGCAGTGCCTCGGACGATTCTCCCCCACTGCTTAAGGACTTACAGAAAGACCCCCTCGCAGTTATGCACAAGGACGTGCAGGACCCAAACCTATACAAGATATACGAGGGCCTTCCGGAACTTCCATAAGTTGCTAGCATTGTTTGTTTGACTGGATTCAAATGTCATCCGCAGATGGTTCTGTGACATCATCTCCTACTTATCCCAACCAATGGGAAAAAACCGTGTCTCATTTACATCTGTTCTCAAGATGTATTCCAAGTCAACTGCAAAGTATGGATGCCTTCCTCAAACATTTCATATATGCTCATTTCCATCGAAGCTCGGTGCTGGATGGTCTTGTATTTGTCAAGAGCGGTTTTTTTGTCAACACAAGCAGAGTTCATCCCAATTCTCTCGTTGTTGAGTCGCGCCACTTGAAGATTGCCGGTACATCTCATTACGCAGTCGGTATAATGTTAGGTACAATCACGGAGTGTTTCCTCCTCAACGAGATCGTTGGTGGTTCTCTCACTGTCCACAAGGTCATGATAACACCCTTCGAGCAAGAAATGCAGAGGGATTTGTCTTTGTGGGGTCAATTGTTCAATTTTCAAGTGGTGACTGGTGCTGTTTCCCATTATGGCATTTCATTCTTAACTCGCAAGAGGCGTGCGTCTTTTATGTTTTAATTTCATTGTTTATGGTCATCTGACTAGTCTAACTGTCACTGTAGTTGAAACTCCTCCTCCATCTCCATGCAAAGCCGGCGGTCTTTTCATGACAGTTGCAAGCCCTATGTCGTATAATATGCAGGGAGATAGAAGGTGCACCGGATATCCGGCCTCGCATGGATACGAAGATAGAAGTATGAATCTCTTTGCTGCTCCGGTATGCCTCGTTGCCCCTAATGTAAATGGTTTTACAGTTCCGATTTATGATGGCCGTCACAAGGCTGGTCACACCTTCTCTTTCACCGACAAAGATTTTCACAATCTGTCAGACTTCCCTTTGTATAAGCATGGGTTACAGGATCTTCCTGTCAATGCAATAGTCGCCGTTGGCTATACACTGAGCACGTATTCTGCTGATCGACCCGGGGGGTTTGCCCTTTCTGTTACCTTTTCGCCTTGCTCACTCATCGACCTGATTCCCACGACCCCTTTCCCACGATGAAGTGCCAAGTCTCACGCTCCTATTGGCTACCGATCTTTCGGGTCCAGGCTCTCACGCTTTGACATCTCCACATGTATGATCAAATCACATGCCTGGTTATCATCCAATCACGTTGCGCTTACTCATCCAAGATAAGAGAGCTTAATGCCGTTGGCCAAAGATAAGAGGGAGTTATGCCATTGGACGATAGGTTACTGCCTCCCCTCAAGATGTTTCCTTTATATACCATTGATGTATGTACAGTATACTTTACGTTTAGTCTGGTTTATCACACCAGATCAATAATACCTCCCTTCTCCCTTTCATCGCTCGAAGTTAGTCTGAGTTAGTTTGTTGTCGGAGCTGTCCCGCAGACGATCCATAACAAAAGACTAAATGTACACTCTCCCTCGACAAACCGACTCACATCACGAAGATGCTTGACTATAGTTGCTGCGCTTGTAATCGGTTTATCTGATACAAGGCCTATATAAGCCCAACCTGAACCCGAACCCACTAGTCCAGACGGATTATTTCTATAATCGAGAAGATTACGAGAATTCCCAATACCACTTGCCCGACAACCTTTATCCCTCCTATCTTTTGCTCTCCCGTTATATCAACGAGGAACTCGACTTTGTCCCTCCAAACCCCTCCGCTCCTCCTACACCTACACCTTCACCAACACCTTCCATACGGTCTGAAGAGTTGATCGAGACCGTCCCCATCGAAACAATTATTGAACCTGTCCATGTCGTATCGCGTGATCTGCCCAAAGTTTGCCCGTATGATCGATTGACGAATCCACCCGATCCCCGCGAAGATTTTTTTGATTCCATCATCGGAGCAAAACCAATACTCGGATGAGACCCCGTTGACATCTTGACAGGTCTCAACAAAAGTTCGGAGTGGCAATGCTGGAGACAAAAATTACCTGTTCCCCCTACACAACAGATCCAAGAAGGTCCCGCTATACATAACAATACCGAGATCAAATGTACAAAGACAAAAAAGCTTTTCCACTTCATCCAACACCATACCAAAGTCACCAAATCTTCTCTTCAATCTTTGGAACATTGGATTTCCACCCGACTATTCACGACATCTTTCATCCGGTCAACGCCCCCTTCCGACATCGTATCATCTATAACAAGTGGGACGCAGCCCAACACCTCGAAAGAGAAAGAGCCTTCGACGTACCAGGAAGATCCTACTTGGTAGTTGATCTGCCTGTTGTCTATCCACACCACACCATGACTTATCCCGAGTGTGACCGGGCAACTAAGGTTGACAATGTTGGGTTTGAGACGGGCCAGCCGAGATGGGCCGAGAAATTACTATTGTTAGGTACTTGACGGGGCAACCCAGGAGTGTAATATATGCCGTGTGAGACGGGTGGGCCGAGTGTAGAGCCGGCCTATTGTAATCCGTCTGAGACCGATGGGCCGACATTGGCTGGGTTGATTGACCCTCGTCTCAGACCGCTGGGCCAACATTGGCTGGGATGAATGTCACTCGTCTCAGACCGCTGGGCCGATATTTGGAGGGGTGGGTGACCCTCGTCTCAGACCGTTGGGCCGAGATTTGGGGGGTAGGTGACACTCGTCTCAGACCGTTGGGCCGAGATTTGAGGGGATGGCTGTCACTCGTCTCAGACCGTTGGGCCGAGATTTGGAGGGGTGGGTGACCCTCGTCTCAGACCGTTGGGCCGAGATTTGGGGGATGACTGTCACTCGTCTCAGACCGTTGGGCCGAGATTTGGAGGGGTAGGTGACCCTCGTCTCAGATGGTTGGGCCGAGATTTGAGGGGATGACTGTCACTCGTCTCAGACCGTTGGGCCGAGATTTGGAGGGGTGGGTGACCCTCGTCTCAGACCGTTGGGCCGAGATTTGGGGGGGTAGGTGACACTCGTCTCAGACGGTTGGGCCGAGATTTGGAGGGGTGGGTGATATTCGTCTTAGACCGTTGGGCCGAGATTTGAGGGGATGACTGTCACTCGTCTCAGACCGTTGGGCCGAGATTTGGAGTGGTGGGTGACCCTCGTCTCAGACCGTTGGGCCGAGATTTGGGAAGATGACTGTCACTCGTTTCAGACCGTTGGGCCGACATTTGGAGGGTGGGTGACATTCGTCTTAGACCACTGGGCTGACATTTGGAGGGTACTATGGTGACACTCATGCTGCACCATCCATCATAGTTTCATCTCAAATGGAGGAGTTCAATATATTTTTAATTATCCAACAAGAGCAACCCAAACTAGGCAATATTGACATTATTCACTCAACCATATACATTCATAATATCATCTCAACATGAGCCATTCCCTTCCATCACTGTCCATCCTTGACCATATGAATCAAATATCTGCATGCCTCATTGTCAAATTTAAGCAACACATCTCCCAAAAAGCAGAGAATGTGGGGCCAATTCTCCCTCCCCTGGAATTCAGTACACAATTAGTTTGTGATTGTGAGCTGTTGGTAGATAAGCTTGTCCTGGCATACCAAAATCCAGGTAAGAATATAGCTCAAATATAGTTCACCATGCTCAATATAAATTTTAGTGACCTTGCCTTGGGATGCCGAACGATATTCGTCAAGGTTGGGTCCCAAACCGACAGGATTCAACGCCCAAAAGGAAGCGGCAATCATATCCCGATATCCATTGATTTCGAATCCGCCTCTTAAAGTAGATATGCCTACAACCATAAGAGATCAGCATGGTAGAATCGTCTGTTGGTATCTTCCTGATGCCTTGACGCCTACTAGACATGTAATTTTTCCGATTTTTCCATTATAACTCTGACCTCAAAATGTTATCATCTTGATAGTTCATCATTGCAAGTACCATGAAGCACATGGAAAACCCACTACGGCAGAGCATGCTACCTGGAAGGAAGAAAAATTGGAGATTGGATCCCCGACTCTTTGTCAAGGCCGAAAATTGTATTTGGATCACACCGGGATCAGTGGAACTATCTCCGGCCTGGTTTCAACAAGGCCATGATGTAAGTGGGCCATAGTATCATTAAAAAGGATTGATTATAATAAGTAAAAATGATATAGATAAATAGTGAACCTGTCATCGTATCATCGGCATTGAATGACTTGCATGCCGATGCCGGTGGACGTGCATGGCTCCATGCTGCCAATGAATCACTCGCATTAATATCAGCAACCCTCTCCATTACACACCCTGAGTTGTACAAGTGTGGCCTCAAGACACTTCTTCGTCTGGCAAAGGAACCCAGCCTATTCGACATCTTGAGCCAATGGCCCTCGGTATTCAATGGAATGTTGGTGATCGGCAATCGGGAAACCCCAGCACACCGGGACAATAATTCAAGGGCAGAATGGTATGATATTTTGGCGACTGTTGGGCCATATGACGGGGCCATCTTGGAGTTGCCAAACATCGGACTTCACTTGCAGTACAACTCCGGGACACTTGTCCATCTTGGGGGAAGAATTTTGAGGCATGGGGTGCATAGCATTAAAGGTGAAAGGGTGTGTCTTGCATTTTATATGAGAGACAATGTGCATGAGAGAGTTGGGGTTCAGGCAGCTTCATGGATGACTGGAAATTGTATGGACAGACTGGTAGGAGAGGATCAAACCTCTGTATAATGTTGTTGAGTGTATCCATATGAGTGTATCCCCTGTAAAAATTGGAGATTCATCGAAACCGGCATCGGCATCGGCATCAGCATCGGTGTTGAGACTGAGAGGATCAACCCATGTATAACCTCAAGAGTATTCATCATATAAGTGTGTTCCATTTAAAAATTGTGGCATTTATTAAAATCGGTCTTCAATATGCCGATCAGACTTGCAAACTGCCAATTACAATGAACTCAATAATAATTGTGTTTTTAAGCTTAATTGGAAGCGTGAAAACTGCAACTTCGCCTGAGCTTGCCAAATGCCGATCCAACTTGCACCATGCTGATTGGACTAGTACAAAGCCGATCGGACATTTGCAGGCCTATTGGCTTCAACTAAATATACTCATTGCTCTCCTCAAGCTCAATTGAACATGAACAATAAAAATTCGGCCCACATGAAAACATTGAGCATGTCAAACTATCCTCCACTATCTGATTCCGGGACGTGTTGCCACCAAAAACCTCCACCTCTCTTTCAAATGTTCACCATCCTCAAATTTATCCAGGGCTTGTTTTCATACAAGCCTGTAGCCGTCCTCTACTTGAGTCCGGATTTTCCCTAGATAACTTGCAAGTTCGGCCTTTTGTTCAACCGAAAGGCTGGAAATGAATGATGCCGAAAACGAGGGAAAACCATCATCTTCTGGGGCTGTAACATCATTAGATTTCATGTCTTGAGCACTCTTGTACTAACCTTGAGACTTTGCCGGTTTATCCTTACTATCAGAAGACATTTCCTTTTTATCCTTTTTGGAAGGGTTGTCCTCAAGTTCATCCACCTCCATCTCCGGGATGTCAGGCAAACCGGGTATCTTCGAAACGTCTTCTATCGTTGTTATTGGTGGAATTTCCACCATCGATCCACCAGCTGATGGTCCCGGTGTTTGCCTCTTTTTCTCGGCAGCCAACTCCGGCATATCATGAAGTTCCTGGTTGGCATTATCAAGGGCCTGTTTAAGACAAAAGAGAGCTGAGGAAATTCAAGACAAATAAACATGCTGAACTCATTTTACCTCCCAAAGTCCAGGAAGATCGACAGAATCTTCCATTGCAGAAATCGGCGGCATTACCGATGCATAGGCAGACCGGAAAGCTGTAGCTGTTTCTAACTGTAAATCTTTTATTGAACAATCTGAACAATCAATAGACAAGAATATGTATATTACCTGCATCATGGAAACTGCTGTAAAATAACCAGACAATGACGCCAGAACAGCATCTGAACTATCAGCATCCGATCGTCGCCCTTGTGCCCACCAATGGCCACCATGCAAATGTCGTTGAACGAAGGCATTGGGTAGTCCTTCGATCGGCAGTTCCTGTTCGAACACGATCTGCGAGAGATGTGGCAAAACATGGGTGTAGATCGATCTGGCCGTATATCGAATGATAGCGGGTATTTGTAATTCAAGGTCCCCGAGTTGGGACATCCCAATGCATACGGTTGATGTTGCCTGCAACCAATTCAGTGAATGTATGGGAATTAAATGGTTTGCTTGCAATTTCGGCCTGCATATTCGACTCCCACTTCTGCCTGTCTTGCTGAGACAACGAGTTCCAATTGTCTGGCATTGCCAAAATTGCCATCTGAACTCGACGTGCCAGAAGATGGAGGAGTTGTTGACATTCGAAAGCTCTCGACATTGGATGTTGTGTGATAAGGTAAAAGAATTGCAGTTGGTGTTGAAGGTTGCTTCTATTTACGTTTGTTTGAAACTTGCCATGAAGGTATCGGCCCCGATCCAGTCCTCAGCATCGGCATCGGCATCGGCATCAGCACCGATCCAAAGATTTACCATTACTTGTTGAATCTATGTACTGATAAAACCTGAAAACTGTTGTTCTGCTTGCATCGCAAATTGATCCCACATTGCTGCCTGCCGTGCAGCATAACAGCGTTTCCCCGATGCTCCGATGCCGAACGTCGATTCCATTCTATTTCTCCACTTCTCAGCCATTGCCCTGAAATATCGAGTGGTCCAAGTCATCTCTTTTTTGACCTGTGCTAATTCTTCTCTCCAGCGACTGAAATTGGCATTAGACCTTAGCCAATGGACCCGATAGACTGGCTCAATCCAATTCAACAAATGAGGATTGGCAAGATAGAGAAGACTCACATTCTTCCATCCATTGGTTACTTGCTATGTCCTCGTCCACGTCCATGTTCCAAAACCAAGCTAGAGATTTGTTCCTTTGGCCTGGTTGTTTTGGATCCATCAATGCCGTCGTCGCTCCGAGTTCTTCTCTCCGTAGCACCTTGTATGTTTCCAACATCTCTGGAGATGCTCCAAGACTGACCATAGCTCTCCTGGCTATAGAGTAGACCCTTGCGTGGTGCTTGACATGAGTTTCCAGTGAATAGACTTCTTTCCAGGCTCTTGTCTTCTGTTTCGTCCCCGATGCTAGTCGAACATTCTTGCGAAACAGAAACACTTTATGACCTAGACAAATTCGTATTTGTTGGAGAGCGGTTTCAGCTTGTGTTTCCCTCAATTTTAATTCTGCAGTTATCAATTTGCTTGCCGAAGGATCGAACGCCGATAGTTGGACATTTGAGGGCAGACACAACTTTGTCTTACTTGGAGAGTCGTCACTTGAGGCCTGTCTATGTGGGAGGTTAACAAAGAAGGGATTTTCTCGTTCTTGGTCATGTTCATTGTAACCTCCGCTGTCCGATGCATCAGAGTCCGATTCTGAGAGTAGAGGATCAACATCCAACATTGATCCATCGTCGATAAGATCAATATCCATGAACTTCATGGACGATTTGTGAAATCGGTCAATTCTGGTCATCAATCGGCGCCTTTTGTCCTCTATAGCAAGCTTCGCCGATGCCAAAGGTTTTCAGCCCAGCCTTTTCTCTTCATGGGCCAGAGAGAGCCTGAAATGCGATAAATGTTTTTCAATTACAGTGGCATCTAATCATGTATTACTCACTGTGTTTCCTGAATTTTCAGTCCACTTGATAACCAGGCGATAGTTCCATTCATCAGGCCATTTGTCCTCTCATGGAGGGTCAACTCCAGAATTTTCTCTTCCTTTGTTGGTCCTAGGGAACTTGAGAAACCATACTATGCAGCAGAGCAAGTATTTACCTTTGGATGTTTTTGCGTCATAGATATCCATCGCTGTTTCATCGAGATTGCGGAATTTTTGAGCTCTTTTAGCCTCTTTCGTCCACTTTCGAGTGAGATCAGCGTCGGCTGTTGAAATGAGATCATCCAATGCCGATTTGCTACTTTCGACACCAATCATGGCTTTTTCATGTTTTCTAATGAGTGTTGGCACCTATGACTCCCATCTAACCAATTAGAGGGAGGCAAGTTTTAACGTGATTGGACGTGACTGGACGTGTTTTAGGCATGACTGGATGCGTTTTCACGTGATTGGACGTGACTGGACGTGTTTTAGGCATGACTGGACGTGTTTTAACGTGATTGGACATGACTGGACGTGTTTTAGGCATGACTGGACGTGTTTTAACGTGACTGGACGTGTTTTAGGCATGACTAGACGTGTTTTAACGTGATTGGACATGTTTTAGGCATGACTGGACGTGTTTTAACCTGATTGGACGTGACTGGACGTGTTTTAGGCATGACTAGGCGTGTTTTAACGTGATTGGACATGTTTTAGGCATGACTGGACGTGTTTTAACGTGATTGGACGTGACTGGACATGTTTTAGGCATGACTGGACATGTTTTAATGTGATTGGACGTGACTGGACATGTTTTAGGCATGACTGGACATGTTTTAACATGACTGGACGTGTTTTAGGTGTGACTGGATGTGTATTGGTGTAATTGAGCATGTTTTGAGTAAAACTGAACATGTTTTCTTGTGTCGACATATTTTGTTGAAAGTGAATATGTTTTGTTGTGTAGACATGTTTTGTTGTGTGGTCCAGTGTTGCCACGGCTATAGCCGATGTTTTTTAAAAAATTGTCTTTTTAGACTAGTAAAATTAGGCAAAATTATGAAAATATTTGAGGAGATGGGCAAAGCCAAAAGCTGGGGGGTCACTTAAGGGTGCTAAGAATTTGGTGCCCAATCTTCAGAGTTATTCAACCATAGCTGTTGAGCCTAGCCAGCTACCATCTAACAACTATCCCTAAAGAACCCTGAGAATTGAGCCCCAAATCCTTAGCACCCTTAAGTGACCCCTCAGCTCTTGGCTTCACCCATCTCCTCAAATATTTTCATAATTTTGCCTAATTTTACTAGCCTAAAAAGGCAATTATTTAAAAAACATCGGCCATAGCCGTGGCAACACTATGTGTGGACATGTTTTGTTGTGTGGACATGTTTTGTTGTGTAGATATGTGTTCTTGGTGGACATGTTTTGTTATGTGGACATGTTTTGTTGTGTGGACATGTTTTGTTGTGTGGATATATGTTCTTGGTGGACATGTTTTATTGTAAGTGAATATGTTTTGTTGTGTAGACATGTTTTCTTGTAAGTGAATATGTTTTGTTGTATGGACATGTTTTGTTGCATGAACATGTTTTCTTGGTGAATATGTTTTCTTGGTGGACATGTTTTCTTGTGTAGACATATTTTTAGCTTATAGCAATAGCTGACTGTGGTATAGCTAAGTCTATAGCAATATCTGGCTGTCGTATCACTATGCTCATGGCAATAGCTTCCTATAGTATAATCAAGTCTCCAGTAGTAACTGGGCTAACAGTTAACTCAACCTCCCAGCTAGTACTGGGTTTAGTATACTGTAATTATGTAACTAGTAGACTGATAAGGCTTGAAAAACATCAAAGGATCTCTTGTTGAAGAGAAGCAAGTAAATTTACATTGCAATATATCAAAGGTGAACCAATGATATACTATAGCAGGTGAAAACACCAAAATACCTCTAGTTAGAGGTAGGCAAGTAATCTAACATTATAATATATCAAAGTCAAACCAATGATATAGCAGAAAGCCTGACAAACATCAAAACACCACTAGTTAGAGGTAAGCAACTAAGCTAATTCCAAAATATACCCAAGTCAAACCAGCCAGATATAGCAGGAGGCCTGAAAACATTGAAACACCTCTAGTTAGAGGTAGACAATTAAGGTAATCTCAAAATATATCTAAGTCAAACATCTGAGATATAGCAGGAGGCATGAAAACATTGAAACACCTCTAGTTAGAGGTGGGCATCTATGGTAATCTCTAAATATATCCAAGTCAAACATCTAAGATATAGTTCAAAATATATCAGCTTATATATTGAAAGAGGCCCTGAAAAACTCGGAACACCTCTAGTTAGAGGGAGGCTGAGATCTGTTGCCTCCCTCTAATTAGAGGGGTTAGATGGGAGTCATAGGTGAGTGTTGGACCTGAAATACAATCATCAGCATAGATTGGAGGAAGCGTAGATTATATTTGGGAAATGGCCAAGACCTATTCTGATCAATTTCTTAAAATTCGAATCATTCATGTGTGCGTCGATCGTTTCCTGCCGGGATGCTGCAGACATGGTTCTTGTGCTCTTGGCAATATGATCAAGAGGCGCCCACAATGACTCCAAAATTTCGCCGTCGACCTGGCCTGCCCCCTCTATAAACTGGGGGCTGTATCGGGGATAGCATTCATCCTGATGACCCATAATGTGAAATAATCCGATTGCCTTCCTGATATGCATTCCTTCCGGTAAATGGAGATAACGGCCTTGGGTCAATCTCTCTCTCAGGTGTTTGCCATATTGGCACATGATATCGTAGATGAGAAGGATTGTGGTGAAGCCATATATCCATTTTAGAACTTCCGAAAGGGCATAGTCCATGTTCATTTGTCTATAACACATATATCTTCAGTACAGTGGGATTGGCATTAAAACCGGCATCGGCATCGGCATCGCATCGTGGACCACCCAACATCGGCATCGGCAAAAACACCGATACCGGAATAAGCCTGAATCTTGTATGGAGTCTGACTTACCTTTCACCCTTTTGAAAATTTACAACTGAATGTGGCATGAAACATCCATGACGGGTACATGCAAGTGCACCAATGCCGGTGGCATCCAAATTTTGTTTTCGGGCGTTGGCTTGATTAACTGCCCGATGCTCATTGCAAGTGGACTTCTGCATGTTAACCGGACAATGTACCCATTATTCCCCTCACAATGTAACGGCTTGAAGGACTTACCAGTTTGACCTCCTTGCTTATGCGAATGTGCTCCTTATATCTCTCCTCCCCGACCATAAACCCATGACCATCAGCAATAGCCACATCATCCAAAGGCTGCCTCATCTTCATATGTTCTACCTTGAAATTTCCATCCATTACAAACGAAGGTATGATGCTCTCAGGATTTTCTTCAGTGAACTTCCAATCTTCTCGCAAATTCATGCCAGGCTGCGGACAGGCAGGACAAGTCATTGTGAGTTTTCCAGGGCCGGGTTCTTTGTTGTCCTCGTGGCCGAATCCATACCATTTCCTGGCCTTGAGATTTCTCCATTGCTGTGTACATCTTAATAATTCTCGGTAACGTGTCTGAAAGTTTGTTATGTGAATGTTAACGATTGTTTGTTCACATTACTCACAGGAACAGTGTGAGGAAAAGGTGAACTTGTGAGCCGGAGTAACTTTGAATGGAATGCCTGGCAAGCCGTCTTGCATTCCAAGTTGTCTAGGAGACATTCATCAAGCAATTGAAAGGTGAATGCGGTCCGGGGCTTCTTAAATGTGGCCGGGTATAAGCCAATATCCAGCAGCTGAATATCAGGCCTAGATGCTCCCCTACATCCACACCATCGTGCTACCAATCGATGGACACCAGAGCTGTCCACCACCACGATAACGGTTTCACATGCCCTGTCGATGTCTTTGGGTGGTTTTGGAAAGCTTTGTATGGTGAAGGGTGATTGCTCATTAAGGTTTTTGTTAGATATGTGGGGGGGGTTATCCATCTCAGCCTCAGTTCCGGCGTCGGAATTGGCATTGGCATTGGCATCTTCAATATCGGCATTGGCATCGGTCTCGGCATCGGTCTCGGCATCGGTCTCGGCATCGGCATTGAGATGAGATATCTTGCTTCCTTTGCTTTCACGGCCCCGCAATGGACACTCCAATCCTCCATGACCCAAGTGGAGCTTTACACCAAGTTCTATCAACCAGGCTGGAGTGAAGTAGGCTCCAGTCCACCATTCCACCCTATGGAAAGGTAACCTTTGATGGACATCTGCACAACATTTCTGGCAGTATATAGGGCAACCAAAACAGGATAAGCATTTCCATGTTCCTTCAGCAACCAGACATCCAGAGCAGGTCCGATTTTCTGGTGGCGATTCCCTGGCCAGGATATGGTCTAAATATTGGGATCGATGGGGTAGCCATTCCCTCATATAATTGTTGGATGACTATGAGAAGATGACCATCAGTTGGAAGTGTGAGGAATGCCATAAGTAATGTGTACATTATTGGTGGGCAATTTTAAAAGCTCCACATGTGGGAAATCCTGAACAGTGTCAGATCCAGGTACGTTGAAGTCATCTTGGGTCGTTCGTTGTTTCTTCTTAGGAGAGGACTGTGAACCACTAGGGCTATTCACAATATTCTTTCGGGTCTGAAACCCACACGTCGTAAACACCTCTCTCAACGTAACCCTGCTCAACCGAGGAACAGACTTTCTTTTGAATGACTTGACCATTTCTTGAAAAATGTGTCAGGTCAATAATATAGTTAATGAGATGAGGAATTGAAACAGAACTTGGAAAATATTAGAAATATTAAAAATGTGTATACTGTGTTAAGGGAATAGTGGAAGCTTAGAAAGTTGAGGTAGTGTTGTCGAGTCTCAAATTGGCCTCTGATCAAATTTGGCAAAAGTGGCAAGTCCAAAATCGAAACTGGGTTGCACACAATTCCTTCTACACATCAGCTCCTTCTATCCAACAATTATTCCCTGCTACCATAATGCCTGAAACTGGGTTTACTTCTGCTCAACTTGCACTTCTGAAAGGCAAACTCGAGGAATTTTGGGCTGCAGATAAAAAAGAAAGGGTGCAGATTATAAAACGGACACACAATACTATCGTTGGTGCACAAGGGAGATCTGAGGCCCCCCTTGAATACAATGCAAGTGAAACTCTTATCAATGGCTTAGTTTTGTTAATTTTAGTCTGTAGAAAATAAAAGAATGGCTCTACAACAATGGCCGTCGAAAGACAAGAAAACCTCTCTGCCATTACACCAAAATCTGGAACTTCAAGAATGTTGTAGGTCATGAGAGGAAGGATGAGGTGGATGAATGAGTTTCGGAGTTGTCAAACTCCTCCCCTGGAACAAAGGAATGGATGGCGAAGTACCAGGCTGGGTTGAAGGAAGTGTGTGATGAGTTGCCAAGGGAGGATGTTGCGAAATATGAGAGGCTGGTAGAGGAGTGGAATTCACAAGGACCTCCTGCAAAAGTGCAGCAAAAGTAGGTTTTTGGAGCAAGTCTGGACTAGGTGGGCTGACAACATGCTACCTTCGGTTATTAGATATGCCGAGAAACATGCCGTTCAATATATAAAATAATTTGCAACACAAATGCATCGGAGTTTGGGTATGAGAGTATTCGTGCTATCGGCATTTATGGACACATCGGAAAATGTCTTAGTGTCTTCGTAAGTAATTTAACTCATGATAGTTCCAATTCAGGCTAACATGTAATTGAAATCCAGCCATGACTTTAATGACGAGATCGGGACAACATCTTTTGTGAAGTCAAAACCCAATTGGCAGAAAGGTCCAGTGATGGCGGAATGGGAAGCATTTGCATCAGAGGAACTGGGTGAGCATATGTTATTTCCTACTAAAAAGACTTGGATAGCTTACTGGCACCTGCAATTCATTGGCACCCATGTTTTACCAGCATCTGCATTTATCGGCACCTGTGTTTTATTGGCATCGACATTGGCATCGGCATCGGCACTGGCATCGGCATCGGCATTTTGATTGGCATCTCATTCAGGAACTCATGAGTCAGCTACCGACGAGGAAGGTGCTGGACAAGCAGCCCAGAAATTACAATTAAAACCAAAAGTACATAGGGATGACAAAGGTGTCTCTAGATTGCCCGTCTTTTCCGGCATGACCAGGCCAAATTTGGAGGACATGAAAATGTTGATCAGAGATTTTATTAATCTCCACTACAGTGTGTTTTTCACCGCACTATCGATTATAAGTATTATTCAATGGCATCTTAGAATCACGTTGCAGCGATAATATGGCTTCGGTTCCATGGGGTGATATCAGCAGAAATCAAAACCAATACATATCCCCACAGTATCTACCAGCAGGATTCCAACTCCGGGATCCATCAAAACTCGTCAAGCAACAGGCAATGGCACTTCTCGAATTTTGGTATGAACGGCAGGGGAACAAAAAGGTTAAAACAACCTTTGAATTCCAGGGCTTCAAGGGACGTAATGGGGATTTTGACAATTCAATTCCTACCACTTCAGGAAAGTCTCGAAAGATGGCTCACTGAAAATCTGCAAGGGCAGGAACATCCAGCCAGCAGCAAGACATCATGTCCAGCAGCGAATCCGGTTCATCGTCTCGATCTCAATCTGACTCCGACTCCGACATGGACAACGATTCATCAGAGACCACTCATCTAGACAAAGGAAAACAGAAGGCCGATAAGGGAAAGCAGAAGGTAAACAAGGGAAAGCAGAAGGCATATGATGACTTTAACCCCGACGCCGACCATGATGGAAACGGCGACGAGAACGGAGATGCTTCTGGCCAGACTGGTCAGCATGCCGGCACCAATGCCATCCCACTATGTCCTCCAGAATCCATCTTCGATCCCGAAGAGAGGTTCCGATACCTTGCTTCACTATCTGATAAGGAGGTATATCTAAAGTGCCTTCGAGCGGTTTGTAAACTTCCCATGAGTGATTCTTTTGTTTAATGTCTAATCTGACACCAACCTGATATAAATCCAAATAGGATGATATCAATCCCACCCACATCCCTAAAACCACTCCAACCTGGGCGACTTGGAAATATAAAAATACTACGGCTCCGAAAACCGTCCATTCCTCGGTGAAGGTTGGAAAGTCCTATTTGGAATGGTTGGAGAAGGAGCCGTATCTAAAGCCTGATGGGACATATCGAAGCCGAATGTTCATGGAGGGAGTCCTGCTCAGCATTGGGCTTCTTAGTCATGACCTGGAAAGGTCTCAATTTTCGGACAAGGATGGGGCTGGAATGATAGCCGATGCAAATCTTGAAGATTTCATCATCAGCACAAAGCTCAAGATAGAAACAGTTCAGCCTAGGCTGGATGCAGTTTGTGAGAAATTGAGAAGGGGTTTGAGTTCACTGAAAAGGAGGTCACCGGGGGAAGATGAAGCGGGGGAAGAAGAGCAGAATCCAAGAAAGAAGAAGAAAGTTACAGGTGTCACCCGTCTCAGACCGTTGGGCCGACATTGGCAGGGATAATTGTAACCCATCTCAGACCGTTGGGCCGACATTGGCTGGGATGGGTGTCACCCGTCTCAGACCGTTGGGCCGGCATTGGCTGGGATGGGTGTCACCCGTCTAAGACCGTTGGGCCGACATTGGCTGGGATGGCTGTTTACTCATCTTAGGTGTGGATCAGCGCCGGTGTGGTCATTGGTGTTGTCATTCGAGTAGGTATCGGTCTTATCATCGGCATGGTCATCGGTGTTGTCATCGGTGTTGTCATCGGTGTTGTCATCGGTGTTATCATCGGTGTTATCATCGGTGTTATCATCGGTGTTGTCATCGGTGTTGTCATGGGTATTGTCATCGGAGTTGTTATCGGTGTTGTCATAGGTGGTGTCATCGGTGTTGTCATCGGTGTTATTATCGGTGTTGTCATCGGACTTGTCATCGGCGTGGTCATTGGTGTTATGTCATGGGCATTATCATAGGGTTGATCATCGGATCTGTCATTGGCGTTGTCATTGGACTTGTCATCGGAGTGGTTATCAGCATTTTCATTGGCAGATATAAATAAAGTTCATGTTCACATCTCTCGATAGTACACTTGTTGAACTGTTACCTATGTGCCTTTCTAGGGCTTTTTCTGGTACCCTGATCATCCAAATCTTTTATCAACTTCTCACCCCCCATCAGCTTCTGCTTCTTCGGATTCCTCTCTTTGCCATCACTGTCCTGAGGAGCCCCCCTTTTCAATGAACTCAATCCTTTCCTCAACTTTTCACACACAGCATCCAGCCTAGGCTTAACCTTTGTGAAGTCGAGCTTCGTCTTGATGATGTAGTCTTCAAGGTTTGGCTCAACTCCTTCTTCATCCCCCTCCTCATCCCAAAAATGAGATTGAGCCATGTCTTGACTGAGAAGGCCGATGCTAAGCAACACTCCCTCAATAAACAGTCGGCTCCTATATGTCCCATCAGCTTTTAAATATGGCTGGCCATCTAGCCATTCCAAGTAAGCATTTCCAATCTTCACCGACGAATGGACATTTTTTGGTGCGGTCGTGTGTTTGTACTTCCAAGTGGCCCACTTTGGAGTTGACTTGGGGATAGGAGTAGGATTGGCATCATCCTAATTTAGATTTATATCAGCCCAAACGGAATCCGATCATACAAAGAATAAATTACCGGAAGTTGAGACACCGTTTGAAGGCACCTTTGATACACTTGGTTATCCGATAGTGAACTTAGGTACTGGAACCTCTCCTCTGGATCAATGATGGATTCCGGAGGAAATGGGACGGTGAGCATCTTGGAACGGTGACCGGGATCTTTGTTGCTGGTATCTTCATCATCGTCTTCCTCATCTCCATCAAGTGCATCATCGGCAACAAAATGACCGTCAGCCTTTTGCTTTCCCTTATCGGCCTTCTGCTTTCCCGTGCCGGCTCTCTGCTTTCCCTTGTCAGCTGTCTGTTTTCCTTCATCGTCGTCATCTTCCGAACCGGACTCGCTATTGGAATCTGATGAGGAACCAGATGCACTGTCGGAAATGTCCTGTTGCCGAAGTCGGGAAGGTCCTGCTGCATTAGACTTTTGTGGAGCTTTCTTTCGAGATTTTCCAGAGGTAGATGGGTTGGAGTTATCGATTTCACCGTTCCGTCCCTTGAAGCCCCTGAATTCAAACGTTGTCTTGACCTTTTTGTTTGCCTGCCTTTCATACCAAAAGTCAAGAACCAACAAAGCCTGCTGCTTGACTAGTTTGAAGGATCCCGGAGTTGAAAGCTAGCCGGCAAATATTGTGGTGATATGTATTGATCTTGGCTGATGCTGAGATCTCCCCAAGGAACCGAAGCTGAGTTGTCACCAGACCGTAATTCTGATTTCACATGATATCAGAATGACCTTACTGAGAGCTGAGACACATACGATAATGCAAATTTAAAAAGTCCCTGATAAGGGATTTCATCTCCTCCAAATTTGGTCTTTTCATTCCTGGAAAGATGGGAAGTTTGGGGACACCTTTATCATCCAGATGAACTTTGGGTTGTTTTGTCAGCTTCTTAGTCGTAGGTCCATCAGCTTCATCATTGCTACCTGAGTCATGTTTTCCTAGTAAATTCAGCCGAATGAGTTAGCCAATGCTAAGACCGACGCCGATATCAATGCCAACGCCGACATCAACACCGACGCCGATGGAAATGCCAATGCCGATGGAAACGCCGATGACCACACCGATGCCAATGGCTGCCAATGGCAATCTGATGCTGATGCTGACTGTATACCATCCAAATTTCCATTCCCCAGACAAACTAGGGACATTTTACAAAGGCGTAATACTCACCCAGTTCTTCTGAGGCATATGCCTCCCATTCCGTCATCACCGATCCCTTTTGCCAATTAGGTTTAGCCTTCACAAATGACTCATGACCTAGCTCATCATTAAAGTCATGGCTGGACCAAGATTAGTTTAAAACAGGTAACCAAAGTTACATGAACCACATACGATGAAACCAACACATTGTCTGATGTGTCCCGACATGCCGACAGCACGAAAACCCTCATCCCCAAGTCCTTATGCATTTGTGTAGCGAATTCCTTGATGTATTGCACCGCATGTTTTTCAGCATTCCTAGGGACATCAGGTCGCAAGTTCAGCCATGTCGTCGGGACATACAATATGAGAACCTACTTTTGCTGGACATGTACTGGAGGTCCTTTCGACTTCCACTCATCCAACAACCCCTGATACTTCTGGACTTCTTCTTCCGGCAACTCCTCACACACAGCCTTCAACCCAGCCTGGTACTTTGCCATCCATTGCTTGGTACCAGGGGTTGAGCCGGACAACTCAGACACTTTTCCCTCTACCTCCTCCCTCATCTCATGACCTACAACCTTCTTAAAGTTCCAAATTTGTCTATGGTTGTAAAGGGGCTTTCTGGTCCTACGACGTCCATTGTTGTAAAACCATTCCTTTATTTTCTAAAGGCTGAAATTAGCAAAATTAAATTTGGTTACCAGCTCCACTTGCAATGTATTCCAAGGGAGTCTCAGACCTCCCTTGTGCACCAACAATACTGGTGTGCACCTGTTTCATGGTTTTGGCATGTCCTTTTTTGTCTCCAGCCCTAAATTCCTCAAGTTTGCCTTTGAGGGTGGCAAGTTGAGTGGCAGTGAAAGAGGTTTCAGGCATTGTGGAATCAGGAAAGAGGTTTGAATTTGCAGGAGATGAGATGAGATTTAATAAATGATGAATTGTGTGTGGCTACTTGTCGATGTTGCAAGTTTGCCAAATTTGACTATACACCCATTTCAGAAATCGAAATTTCGTCAACCGACTTTCGACCGTCCACATTTTATTTCCTCAATAATTTACACTCTCATCTGCGTATTCTTACCGTTCCAATTTCTTTTTAAATCCTCCACTTCGTATTTATTTCATCTAACCGATTATTCAGCCATGGTCAAGTCGTTCAAAAGAAAGTCTGCTCCTCGTGTTAGCAGGGTGACATTAAAAGAAGTGTTCACTGCTCGTGGATTTCAGACTCGAAGGAATATTGTCGACAGCCCTAGGAGCTCACATTCCTCTCCTACAAAAAGACAAAGAATGACTCAAGATTATTGTGAAGGACATAGCGATTACCCTCAAGATCTCCCACATATTGAGCCTCTAATATTGCCCAGCAATAATGTAAATATGACTTTCTACTTGGTCTCACACAGGTCCAACTGACAGTCATCTTCTTGTAGTCATCCAGCAATTATATGAGGGAATGGCTACCCCATAGAACAGAATATCTAGACCATATCCTGGCCAGAGAAGCACCTCCAGAAAGACAGATCTGCATGGGTTGTGGGACAGCCGAAGGCACATGGAAATGCTCCACGTGTTTTGGTAGTCCTATATACTGCCAGGCATGTTGTGCAGATATCCATGAGAGGTTACCATTTCATCGGGTGGAAAAATGGACCGGTGACTACTTTACACCTGCCTGGTTGATGGAAGTGGGAGTCAAGCTCCACCTAGGTCATGGAGGGTTGCCATGTCCAGCTGTCCGGAGTGACAACACCATTATTAATGACACCGAGGATTGCATTGTCAATGCTGACATCGGCATCAATGCCAGTACCAACGCCGACACCGACGCAAATGCCGATAGCAACGCCGATAGCAACGCCGATGATTACGCCGATGATTACGCTGATGACTATGCCAATGATAACGCTGACAACACTGATGATAACGCCGATGCCGATGCCGATGCCGATGACAATGCCAAAAGATCAAAAAATACTGAAGAACCAACCACGCCCTTTTCATTGCAAAGCTTTCCAGATTCACCAAAAGACATTGATAAGACATGTGAAAGCATTATGGTGGTGGTGGACAGCTCAGGTATCCATCGTCTGGTCATCCGATGGTGTGAATGTAGAGGAGCAGCTGGACGTGACATTCAGTTGCTTGATGTTGGCTTATATCCCACAACATCAAAAAAGCCCCAAACTGCATTCACATTCCAAGTCCTTGACGAGTGTCTCCTAGACAACCTGGAATGTAAAACCGCTTGCCAGGCATTTCATTCTAAATTACTCCAGCTTACCAGCTCACCGTTTCCTCACACCATCCCGGTATGTAATCTGATTTATTCACCAGTAAATTTTGATTGACAACCTATCAGAACCATTACCGTGAATTACTAAGATGTACAAGGCAATGGAGAAATCTGAAGGCCCGGAAATGGAATGGATTTGGCCAACATGACAACCAGGAACCAGGACCTGGCCAACTCACGACGACATGTCCTGCTTGTCCGCAGCCTGGTCTCAACTTGCCAGAAGATTGGAAAAACAGCAAAGGGGATACTGGCAGCATTATGCCTTCATTCGTGATGGATGGAAATTTCAAAGTAGAACACATGAAGATGCGGAGGCCTCTGGATGATGTTACTATCGCCGATGGTCATGGGTTTATGGTTGGGGAGGATAGATATAAAAAACATATCCGAATAACCAAAGAGGTCATACTGGTAAGTTCTATTGAATGAATTAATGTCTAGGAAATGTTGAAAATTTTAAATATTTCAGAAGTCAACATGCAATGAACATAGGGCGGTGAATCAGGCTAATTCTCGAAAACAAAATTTGGATGCGACCGGTATTGGTGCACTAGCCTGTGCTCGTCATGGATGTTTTGTTCCACATTCAGTTGTCGATTTTCAGAAGGGTGAAAGGTAATTTTTTTCTCTGATGTTGTCAAGTTCACCAATGCCAATGACAGCGTCGGTGATACGCTATAGGTGACTGTAAAGGGGGAGATCCCTAAACAAACTACCTATTGGGTGAATGCGAGGAGGCGAAGATGTCTACTACACGTAAAAGTGGTATAGAGAGAGATGGAAACTACTATAAAGTTTCCGAACGATGCGAACGTACGTGCGACAGTTGCGATCAACTGTGCGACTTTCGCGAACACGGTCGCGACGAAGATATCGATATCGGGTGGCGAAGATAGACAAACTCAAGACTATAACTTGAGTTTGAAACTAAAGAAGAGCTTTATAGCTCGGAGACTAAGATCGAAGGGGATGGAAGTCGTAGATTTCTCTGTGTCTAAAGGAGGAGGGGGTCTTGTCTCTCTGTCTATGTATCTAAACTACATCTCTTTATATACTACCTCGATCGGAGGATCGGAACGGTATATAAATGATAGAAAGGAGTAGTAATGATACTAAAAGGGGAAGGGGATAAAGGAATCAGAATGTGAAACATAAGATGAAGAACAAAGAACAAAGGAAGATGAAAGGTAAATTGAATAAGAAAGAGAAACTAATATGAAAATACGTCCAAAAGGATCGAAAGTGAGGTAGGAGGTGGATTGGATAGGGGGAATGAACCTCCGATAAAGGCGGGATCGGTCCGATACGAGATGACTTTGTCTTGGTGCTGCGACTAGTTCGGAAGCGATCGATAGTTTGTCGAGAGATGTCGCAAGAGGTCGCAGATGTTCGTTAGATCGTAAGATATCGGGATGTGGTCGATGAAGAGGTATAGTACATCCGATTCGCGTGTTCGGAGCATAGGATCATATGATGTGTATCATCGGTGTTCAGACCATCGCCGATGAGTGTATTTGTCAGTCCCCTGGATGTACACTTGGAGTCCACCCAAAGTCCACCAAAAGTCCACCCAAAGTCCGAAAAGTCTCTCTAAAGTCCACTTTCAGTCCACCAAAAGTCCATTCAAAAATTTTGTCCACTCCAGTCCAGTCCTCATGGAGTCCTCGTGGAGTCCTCATGGAGTCCTCATGCAGGACTCAAGCTGGACTTGTGGCAGATGGACTCAAAATGGACTCCACCTGGACTTTGCATGGACTTTATCAGGACTTTTCATGCACTGATGAAGATTATAAATAATAACATATACACATGGAGTCCACATGGAGTCCACATGGACTGGACCTGGACTGTGAACCAACACATTCACCAACACATTTCCAAAGACATTCACCAATACTTTCATCAATACATTTTCTAATACATTTTCTAATACATTCACCAACACATTTCCAGGTACTTTCACCAACACTTTCACCAATACATTTCCAAATACATTCACCCAAGTACTTTCACCAACACTTTCACCAACACTTTCACCAATACATTTCCAAATACATTCACCCAAGTACTTTCACCAACACTTTCACCAACACTTTCACCAATACATTTCCAAATACATTCACCAACATATTTCCAAATACTTTCACCAATACTTTCACCAATACATTTCCAAATACATTCCTTCTTACTAATACACAACAACAACAACAACAACAACAACACAACAACAACAGCAACACAACAACAACAGCAACACAACAACAACAGCAACACAACAACAATAGCAACAACTACAGTAATACAACAACAACAGCAACACAACAACCACAGTAACACAATAACAACAGCAGAGTCTATTGAAAGCCAGTCACAAGTGACTATCTATACCATCAATATTTTTCATATTTGAAAATATTATCACTATTACTATTCTATTATTTAAATATTTTCTCAAAATAACACAATCTTTTCAGATATAAAATGTTACAAATAACTAGTCTCTCAATACTTACTAAACAGATTGTTGAGGAAACCAAATATCTCACAGCTTGTTCAAGTTATATGTAATAAAGATAATACATGAACTATTTATTTATTTAGACCAAAAAACACATAGTACAAATTGTTAGCCTTCTCTGTCAATGTCAATTCCATCATCAATATCATCATCACTATCAGTATCAATCTCCTCTCTCTTCTTCTGCTTTTCCATCTGCCTTTTAATCACTCGTTCTGTATGAAGAAATAACATCGTATGTAGGAACCAATTAAAGTTGCCTACAGTCATTCTTTTCAGAATTGTCTGAAATCCACCCACCCATGCATTTAATTGCTCACATGCCTATAAATAAGCTTCAATACTCAGTTTAGTAAAGAATTTACAATAGCACTCACTTGAGTATTAAATGCACGTTTGTAGTGAGGATTTCCATTTCTATCATATTCAACCAAGACAAGATTCGGTTGTGATCCATTGAGTGGAGCAGGATTGCACCAGGTTCGACACAGATAGTCCGTGGTACGATGATTGATATAATGGTAGGAGTCCACTATAAATCTTGTAGTTGCCTTCCAAGTGTCCCAACTTTTATTGACAATTGCAGTGCGAAGAAGCATGCAGGCTTTGTCAACACAAATATAGTCTGGTCGAAGTTCAGGAGTGGGATACACTGATTCCAAAAAGTTGAGGATATTGGTGGGTGATTCTGCTTTGGCAAACTTTGTCCAAGCAATTACCACACCACATGGTGCACAGATAGTCTCCACACAATAGAATCGTGGTGCTTTGAAGTAATTATCTCTTGGTCTCTCTGCACCATGACCAGGTTCATCATGAGCTTGAACTGGTTGATCACGAGTTGGCAACCATGGAAGACGTTCTTCTTCAGTTCTTCTGATTATGCGGCTAATTCCAAGCACCGATTGACGACCATATCGAACCATATGAGAATACCAGTGATTTTGGTGTTGCTGACATGTTCGGCTCCCATCGGCTTTAGGATTATGACAATCCTTCATATGGCATAAACTACCACGCATCAGTTCATGCTCAATGCAAAATACACCCTGTCGTGCATTTGCCAGTTCCTCAGTGCAATTCTCATATGCACAATGAGTAGGTCCCATAACTTGTCCATCAATAACCACCAATTTTATAGGAGCTGCATTAGCACTGTCGTCATCACTATCATCAACATTCATTGCATGTTGTGTGGTGAATCTAGCTCGTGCAGCATCCTGAATTGCTAAATCAGCATGTTCTCCTTCCAATGCAGGAACACTATGATTTTCATCAACCCCAGTTAATGCAGCTGGATCATCATTGGTTATTCTTCCTGCACTTTTCTTGAATGGATGAGTGCATTCAGAACAAAAATGCTGGTCAGCACTTCTGATGATTCCATCTTCTCCCAGAATTTCAAAGGCTTTCTTCGTAACCTCTCCAATTGAAAGACCATCTGGAAGCTCCAAAGCATAATTGGAAGATGTCGCAACCTGTCGAATTGACTCTTGAATAAAGGCCTGCCACATTTGTCGACGCGTAATTTTTCTGGACTTGGTTTGTTGAGTAGCCCAAAAACTGTCTGTCCAGAATTCAGCAAATGCTGAGGATGAAGCATGAAAGCTATAGGCTCCATTCAGAACAGCTCCAGAAAAGACTCGATCAACCCAGAGTTGTTGGCCAATCTTGAGATATTTGGCTGAATTTATGTAATACCTGGTCCAGCTATTTTGACTTCCAGCCTGCAAGACACTTTCGTGATCTGCATAGTATTTTGTCTTGCATGTGGGACACTTTCCACTAAGGACAAAGACCTTGTCATAAATCTTTGTGCCTTTGATAAAGGTGACCTTAGGTATGTCACGATTATCAGTATTCTGGAGAAGTGATCGCGGATTGCAGCTGGAAGTTTCACATTCCATAGTAGCTGGACAAATAACCAGGGCAGGTTCAATAGCTTTTTCAGAGATCGGTTTCAATTTCTGTTTCAACTTTTCCTCTTCATCATACAGATCCAGCTTTAACAGCTTAGATAGCTTGTCAAGCTTTGTGGCAATAGAAACCACAGTTTGATCTGTGGAAAGCTGAGGCCGATCTTCTGATGGTTGAAACAGCTCCTCAGCCGAATCACCAAGCTTTTCCTGCAGAGCACGTGAAAGTGCCTTTATCCAACCAGAAATCTGCTGAGGTTGCTCTTCTACAAAGACTCGCTTCTGTTGACGAGCATGCAGATTAAGCAGGTCAGGGTTGCTGGTCAGAGTGAATAGCACAGCTAAGACTGTTGCTAGTGAGACTCTTGCACTGAAGTGCTCCTGAATAAAAGTTGAGAACAGCTGAAAAGGCATATCTGGAAAACTAGAATGATCCAGTCCAGAAGCCAAAGCAGTTGGCCAAAACCCCAACAAATAAATCAACACCAAAGTGGCCAGATGAAAGCCAGATCTCGAAGTTATGGTCCAGAGGATGGATCGTAATAACTGCTGAACAAGATGTTCAACAAATCCTAACCAGAGACTAAAACTATATATCAACCACTACTTCAACATGTCCATTGTCTGGTATACTCACTAAGCTTTTACTGCTTTCTTCTTACCAGTAGTCTTATCACCTTTCTTCGGCTGAGAACCAGCTTTCTTCACCTGAGAAGAACCACTCCCACTCACTTTCTCACTCCTTCCTCCTTTTCCCTTACCACTCTTCCTAGCATCTTTCAAAAACTCCTCCAAATCTCCAAAGGTATATGCATGCTTCTGTATTCCCCATGCTTCCATATCAGTCGGAACGTTTTCTTCATTCTTGAGCCAAAGATGAAGAGTAGGATAATTTTTGACGTGGGGAAAGTTAGGCTGATAGTTGCGGAAAAATGATGATCTCCCGAAAAAGACTGAAATAAGATCATCACCAGTAGGTTTCTTGGCAAGTGGCCACTTCCCATTCTTGACGATTACAGCCAACGCTTTCTGAGCTTCAAGGTAAGCCAGATATTTGGCATATGCTCCACGAAGACCTGACGTTTTGTGGTCCATTACATGAGCTGGAATATTCAGAAGGGAGATGATATGGTCACTAGCAGATCGAGAACCCGAGGAAGAAGCATGCAAAGCAGTCCCAGTTGGAGCAACAACTGTCCCGCCACTTCCAATAACAGCCTCGACATCCTAAGCAAAAAATCAATGTAAATCTCAGAATAGAATAAAAAGTATATTACCGTCAAGAGAGAAAGTGACATATCACCCTTTTCATTTGCATCCCACTTGAGAGGCTCACAATCACCAAGAGCATTCTTGAATCGACCTTTAGCTGACCACATTTCATCCTCACGGACATAAATACGATAGTTGAAGTCTATGGCGAAAATTTACTGATGAAACTCATTAAAGAAAAGTTAAAACTTACTTTGAATTGGGGAATAGCGTCCAGACAGCTCCTGAAGAACCATAGAAAGCTTCGGCGTAACATCTTGACGAATCACCATCATAGGCTCTGTAGACTCTCGACTGGTATATAACAAGACTTTCCCATTGATTTTGGGTTCGGCATCCATATCCATCTCCGAAGCTAAAGCAATAATTGCCTTAGTAAAATTATCTGAGCACAGAATTAAATACTTACAAGCATCCGCCAAGTTAAAGACATCACCAGAGGCTTTACCACGAAAAAGTCCACCTGAGATACGGGAGGAACCTCGAAGGCTGACAACGGAAGGTGTCGGGCTGTTGGGTGGCCCAGACTCAGAAGGTGCAGCACTTGTTGCTGACCTCTTCGTGGCCTTGGTGCGTCGGCTCTCTAGGCTGATCTCGCCTGGACTACGTTGCCTCTTGGGCCGGCGATGACTGCCTTTAGCACCTTTCCCCCCTTTTCGGGGGGAATGTTGGTCAAATTCTTCCACCTCAATATCGAGGGGATGGGATCCACCATTTTTGCCATTGCCATCCTTGCGTTGGCCATCCTCATTATTGAGGTCCTTGTTTTGACCACTCTTGTGTTCGCCGTGGGCCTTGCTGTCCTCGTCCTCGTGTTTGCTGTCCTGGGCCTCGCCGTCCTCGTCCTCGTGTTCACCGTCCTCGTCCTCGTCTTCGCCGTTCTCGTCCTCGTCTTCGCCGTCCTCGTCTTCGCCGTCCGCGTCTTCGCCGTCCTCGTCTTCACCGTCCACGTATTCGCCGTCCACGTATTCGCCATCCTGGTCCTGGTTCTTGTGCTCACCGTCCTCGCGTCTGTCATGATCCTTGTGCTGGCCGTTGTCACGCTGGCGCATGGCCTCCCCGTGTTCGCCGCCCTCGTGATCCTTGTGCTGGCCGTCATCGCGCTGGCGCATGGCCTCCCCGTGTTCGCCGCCCTCGCGATCCTCGTGCTGGCCGTGGTCGCGCTGGTACATGGCCTCCCCGTGCTCGCAGCCCTCGTGGGGTGCGCTACCCTTGTGGGCAGCCCTGTTCTCGTCATCCCCGTGCTCGCCACCCTCGCGGCGTGTGCTATCCTTGTTGGCGGCGTTGTTCTCGTCGTCCCCATGCTCGCTGCCTTCGTGGCATGCGCTATCTTTGTTGGCGGCCCCATTCTCGTCGTCCCCGTGTTCAGCTGCGGATTGGGCGGCATCTGATCGGCGGACGCGCCCTCCTTGGTGCTGGTTAGGCTGGGTCTTGGGGCGAAGGGTGTTAGTGGAGGGGCGAGGGCGCTCGGGTGGGGCAATGGAGTCACCCGCTTTCGTGAGCTTAAGCTCAGTCCTGTAAAATCAAACATCAGTTGTAAAGATCATGAAAATGAAAAGGAAAAGAAAAAAACCTCGTGAGGTGAGTAGGCACGCCGGCCGCTAAATCCTCCCGTTGCCGCTGGACAGAAGTCCTGTGAAATGAGTAGTTAGCAGTGAGGACAAAAAAAGAGACTCGACGTACTTTTTGTTGGGTTTACCCGGCACTCCCGTTTCCTTTTTCCCGCTAATTTCCTTCCCATCGTTCTCGCTCTCCTTCTTGTCCTGCTCCTCCCTTGAGTCGTCATCGTTTGCCGCCGTTTTGTGCACGGAGTGCTTGGCTTTGGTCGCTTTCGTTTTGGCTGGTTTTGGCTGCTTGGCCTTAGGCAGGGGGCCTTGACTTCGCGTGCGCGAACGCGGGGCACTGGTCGAGCGGGTTTTCTTCATGGATTTGACGCGGGGGTTCTGAGTTCACGGCTGGAGTCAAGGTTGAGGGTTGAGGCTGTGTTGGTCACATGTGACCATGACCGAATGGGTTGGTCACTTAAGTGGAATAAGGAATAAAACATAAATAATTGTATTTGGATGATGTTGAGTACTTAATGTAAAGTTGTAGCATATATATGTTGGCATTGTAGTGTAGTGGTTATGGAAGATACATATTTGGTGTGTGGAGTCGAGGGTTCAATTTTCTCTGTGTGCACATTTTTATTCCTCAGAAACTCCATGCGGAGTCCGTGTGGAGTCCACATAGAGTCCATGTGGACTCCACATAGACTCCTGTGGAAGTCCATGTGGACTCCACATATATGAAAGTCCAGATTGTCCACCAAAAGTCCATGAGGAGTCCTCTAGTGGACTGGACTGAATATGGACTCTAGGTGGACTTTAGAAGGACTAAAATGGCTGAGAAGTCCAGTCCAAGTCCACCAAAAGTCCTTCAAAAGTCCACCTAAAGTCCTGCAAAAGTCTGCCAAAAGTCCATGTGGACTTTAGGAGTACATCCGGCTTAGTGACAAGTGCTCGCCGATGATGGAGTTGTCACCAATGCCAATGCATCGGACTAGTTTGCCATTCCTTCTACATCCAATACCAAGTATTTTGCCAATATACTAACATTGATTCCATTCCAGACAAATGAACATGGACTACGCCCTCTCAGAAGTTCTCAAGTGGAGCTCTGGTTTCAAGACCATCCTGCTCATCTATGATATCATGTGCCAATATGGCAAGCACCTCCAAGAGAGATTGAGTCAAGGTCCTTATCTGCATACTCCTGAAGGGATCAAAATCAAGAAAGGAATTGGCCTGTTTCACATTATGGGTCATCAAGATCAATGCCATCCCCGATACAGCCCTCAATTTATCGAAGGTGCTGGCCAGGTTGATGGCGAAATATTGGAATCATTATGGGCTCCCCTTGATCATATCGCCAAGAGCACAAGGACCATGTCTGCTGCATCCCGTCAGGAAACGATCGATGCTCACATGAACGACTCCAACTTCAAGAAACTCATCAGAATAGGTCTGTATTCATTGTCATTTGTATAAACCTAGCATCTGGAATTCATCGGCCTTTGTGGTCGCAGGTCCAACATTGATCAAAAAATATCGCAAAGCTGTCATCGGCGTTGCCAGTAGCAAATCAGCATTGGATGACCTCATTTCGACAGCCGACGCCGACCTCACTCGGAAATGGACAAAAGAGGCGAAAAGAGCTCAAAATTACCAGGATCGAGACGAGTCAGCAATGGACATCTATGATGCCAAAACATCTAAAGGTAATTCTGAGCCATCCGATATGAAATCATCTCTCAGCCGGTGTCTAGGACCCACGAAAGAAGAAAGAATCCTGGAACTGACCCTAAATGAAAAGACGAATGGCCTGATAAATGGCACCATTGCCTGGCTATCCTCTGGACTCAAAATTCAGGAGACACAGTATGTAACATATCAATGATGAGGTTCCAATTGCATTGACAGTCTTGGATTGCATTTCAGACTCTCGCTAGCTTATGAAGAGAGAAGGCTTGGCCGGAAACCATCACCGACAGCTAGGCTTTCCATGGAGGACAATTGAGAAACAGAATTGACCGGTTTCACAAGTCATCGGTGAAATTCATGGATTCCGACCTCATCGATGAAGAGATGATGCCAGATGTCGATCCGCTACAATCTGACTCAGATTCCGAATCATTGGACAATGGAAGTGACAATGAACGCGAGCCAGACACAGACAATCCATTCATCAACCATCAACGCCGGCAATCCTGGGATCAAGATTCTCCGACGAAGACCAATTTATTCCTGCCTTCCAACCTTCAGTTATCGGCATTCGACGCATCAGCGAGCAAACTGATTTCTGCAGAATTGAAATTGAGAGAAGCTCAAGCAGACAGCGCCCTTCACCAAATTCGAATTTGTTTAGGTCACAAAGCGTATCTATTCCGGAAAAACGTTCGATTGGCATCGGGGACAAAGCAGAAGACAAGGGCTTGGAAAGAGGTTTATTCAGTGGAAGCCCATGTCAAGCACCATGCAAGAGTTTATCGTCTCGCCCGAAAAGCCTTGGTCTCTCTGGGGGCATCTCCCGAGACATTGGAAAAGTATAAGTTGCTTAGGCAAGATGAACTCACAGCTACTACTGCTTTGGTGGATCTGAAACAACCAGGGCAAAAAAACAAGTCGTTAGTGTGGTTTTGGAACATGGATATAGACCGGGACATTGCTGGCAATGACTGGATGGAAGAATGTGAGTGTTCCCCTCCTTCCAATCACAGTTTTGTGAATTTGAGTCAGTCTATCGGGTTCACTGGCTAAGGTCGAACGCCAATTTTTGCCGATGGACAGAGGAATTGACATTGGTCAAGAAGGAAATGGAGTGGACCATTAGGTTCTTCCAAATCAAAGCTGAGACTTGGAGAAATCGAATGGAGTTGGTCATCGGACATGGATCATCAGGAAAATGATGTTATGCTGCAAGGCAAGCGGCTATGTGGGATCAATTTGCTACACAAGCAGAAAGCATGTTTGGGATTTTCCTAAATACATAATCATGTACCATGGTATTGCTTAAGGCATGTAAATTAACAGCTAGTCATCCATCGGCGCCGATCTTGTAACACTTTTTAAATAAACGTAAATAGAAGACACCTCTGACTTCAACTGCAATATCCAAGCCAATTCCTCCCAAAAACTTCAAATGTCGAAACTCATCGAATGCCAGCAACTCCTCAACCTTCTAGCGCGTCGCGTTCGGTCGGCAATCTTGGCAATGGCAATAACTTGGGATGGCATGTCTCCAACACAACGAGAGACTTGGCTTTCGAACATGCAGAATGAACTTGTGAGTGAAACAACTAATTCTATTGAAATACACTCCATTCATTGCAGGCAACAGCGACAACGTGCATCGGAATGGCTCAACTTGGAGGGATCATTTTGGAAATACCGGAAATTATCCAGGGAACGGCAAAAGCGATATACAGTTATAGCCTGCCATATGTATGGGAGAAGCTTCTCTTTACACAGGAACTCCCGATCGAAGGCTTAGCACAGCACTTCGTGCAAAAGCATCTTCATGCTGGGCAATGGTGGCGAGAAGAGCAAGGATCACTGGCCGATGGCGCAAAGGACATTCTTATCACGTTTGCCGGATATTTTTCAGCAGTCGCCTTGATGGAGGTAATATTTATGTTTCCATTCATTGTATTTTTCATGGTAGAATCATTCACAGGAAGAGACGGCTGCTAGTTTTCGGATAGCTTATGAATCGGTAAAGGAAGGTGGAATTTCGGCAAAGGAAGACTTTGTAGATTTTTCCGGACTTTGGCAGGTAAAATATGTTCTGCATCCATGCCTTCAGGCTTCTTAGCCCTCCATTCCTTTGTACAGGTACTGGAGGAGACCCACAAGGAACTCCAAGAAATGCCAGTTTTTCATCCTGGACGAAAAAGCCCAACCCCAGTGGCATCGACTAGCAAATTGGCTCCGGATGTTCCCCCTATAACGACATTAGATGATGTTCTGAAGACACGGACCTCAGCCAACCCCGATGCAATGGATGCCGATGAATTCCAGGATAAAAAGACAGGCAAGTCCGACGGTAAGCAGTGCTTGACTGAGCAATGCCCTCAAACAGCAGTTGAACATTTCGGAATAGCCGTCCCTCTCCTGCCACGATTACCATCATCATTTGTGTCAAGTTTGTCTGGCGAACAAAAGGCCGAACTTGCCAAGTACCTCGAGACCATCCAGGCTCAAGTGGTAGAGAGCTACCAGATTGTTAGAACACAGACGCTGGATAAAATTGAGGATGGTAAGATGTTGCAAGATAGATGGTGGAGGTTGATGGATACAAGAATGGAGATGTCAAGGGGAATTAATAGATAATTGTATATTAGAACAAGTCCAATCAGCATGTGTCAAGTCCGATCAGTGTATGTCAAGTCTGATTGGCATTTAACCAGTCCGATTCCCGTTTGGCAACCTCTATCAATGTTTGGCAAGTCCTATCGGCGTTTGACAAGTCCTATTGGTCTTTGGGAGCTCCTATCGGTGTTTGTCCACTCCAAAGCGGCGTTTTTTGGTGCCAATCGGCGTTTGTTCACTCCGATCGGTGTTTCCCTACTCCGGTCGGTATTTCTCCACTCTGATTGTTGTTTTTGGATTATTAGGCCATTCTCTCAGGTCTGAACAATGCATTGCTATACATTGGCTTGATCTTCTACCAGCTGTCTGCCAATTTGATCTAATGTCATCCAAGGAACCGCCGGCACCCCTACCCTCTCATGTACATTGTCTCTCATATAAAATGCAAGACATACCCGTTCACCTGATATCCTAAACACCCCATGCCTCAAAATTCTTCCCCCAAGATGGACGAGTGTTCCGGAATTGTATTGCAATTCTAGTCCGATGTTAGGTAATTCTAGAACGGCGTCCTTGTATGGTCCAATGGTTGCCAAAATATCATACCATTCTGCTCTTGAATTGTTGTCTCGATGCGCCGGTGTTTCCTGATTGCTGATCACTGCATTGAACACCGATGGCCACTGGTTGATGACTTCAGTTAACGAAGGTTCTTTTGCCAGACGTCGAAGCGTCTCTCGGCCACACATGTACAATTGTGGGTGTGTAATGGCGAGGGTTGCTGATATGAGTGCAATTGATTCACAGGCGGCTTTGAGCCATGTGTCGGCATTTGAGTCATTCAACGCCGATGATATCACAACCGGTTCATGGTTCATCTAGATCATATGTGTCGGTCTTTGTCTCCACTTAATGTATGGCTCACTCACATCGTGTCCTTGTTGAAACCAAGCCGGAGACAGTTCAACCGATCCCGGCGTCATCCAAACACATCCAGCTTCATTGAGGAATAGTTTCGGGTCCAACCTCCAATTTTTCTTCGTTCCTGGCTTCATGCTTTGTCGTAAAGGGCCTTCCATGTGCCTCATGGTCGTGGCGAGTATCGACTACTGACACCATATATATGAATTCTGGAATCATACATCACAGGACTTACTTGTCTTGTTGGCGTCAACGTGTCAGGAAGATACCAACAGAGTATCCTCCCATGCCGATCTCTTATGGTCATGGGTGTATCGACCTTGCGAGGTGGTTTTGCAATCAATGGATACTGGGATGTTAGAGCTGCCTCCTTTACAGCGTTGAATCCAGTGGGTTTTGGACCCAGCCTGGTTGAATACCGGTCGGCATCCCAAGGCAAAGTTACTGGAAATCATATTGAGTACTTGGAACTATATTTGAGCTATATCTTTACCGGGATTTTGGTATGCTATGACCAATTGATACACCAGCAGCTCACAATCACAAACTACCTGTGTACTGAATTCCAGAGGTGGGAGAATTAACCGGACATGAGGTGATGGTTGGGATATTTGCTGGTTAAATTTGGCGATGAGATATGATGATATGTTGTCCATAAAGTGGAGGATTGAAAGGGATGGAGGGAGGTGGCTCATGTTTGAGAAGGAAGAATTGATTAACGTTAATAATGCAGTTGAATGAGTGATGTTGATGACCAATCTGACCGTTACACACCAGTAGTAAAAATAAAAAAACCCCATGCAAGCCCATCGGCATTGAAATAGTGATAGTCATGCTATCCAATGTCAACCCATTGGTTCAAAGCTGGCAAAAATGATAAAATTCGCAACGCCGATGCCGATGATGACACCGATGATAGCACCGATGATATTACCGATGAAGTACCGATGATAACACCGATAACTACTCTAATGATACCACCGATAATAACACTGATAATAGCACCGATGATAACAACAAATAAAGCACCGATGATAACACCGATAACTACTCCAATGACACCACCTATGACAACACCGATAACAACCGATGACAATACCCATGACAACACCGATGACAACACCGATGATAACACCGATGACAACACCGATGATAACACCGATGACAACACCGATGACAACACCGATGACCATGCCGATGATAAGACCGATACCTACTCGAATGACAACACCAATGACCACACCGGCGCCGATCCACACCTAAGATGAGTAAACAGCCATCCCAGCCAATGTCGGCCCAACGGTCTTAGACGGGTGACACCCATCCCAGCCAATGCCGGCCCAACGGTCTGAGATGGGTGACACCCATCCCAGCCAATGTCGGCCCAACGGTCTGAGATGGGTTACAATTATCCCTGCCAATGTCGGCCCAACGGTCTGAGACGGGTGACAATAATCCCAGCCAATGTTGGCCCAACGGTCTCAGACCATCCACTTGACTTGGCCCACCGGTCTCACATGGCACATATGACACTCCTCAGTTGCCCCGTCAAGTACCTAACAATAATAATTTCTCGGCCCATCTCGGCTGGCCCGACTCAAACCCAACATTGTCACCCTTAGTTGCCCGGTCACAGTCGGGTTAAGTCATGGCATGGTGTGACATATCCTTTTTTCTGCTTGTTTCCCTACTAACTACCAGCCATTTTCCTTCCTCATCAATATGATATACCTACTTGTTTGCACATTGAGGGTCTAGAATATAAGTCTGTAATCATGTTTCATTCTGCATTTAGAAGCCAAGAGTCAATGTCAAAAACCTGGAGTTTGGTGGTATTTTGTACTCCTGGTCTGTAGAAGCAGAATTAACCATGATTACAGATATATATTTTATATCCTTGTTGTGCAACCATATAGATATATTATACACTTGATCATATAAAAATATTGGCACTTTTCCGAGAATTCATTTCATAAAAAAAAATGCCAAATCAAATCCATCATACATTGTGGGTAAACCCCTGCATTTGACTATTCAATGTTGATCTGGTTTATTGTCTCAGAACATCTTTGTCTGTTCTGATAGCAGTGGTTTAGCCTGTTGTCCTAGGGAAGACTTTGTTTTCTAATAGTTGAAAAACTGACTACAAATAGTTGAAGCTAGGGTATAGCACAGTATAAGCATTTACATATGAAATGAAATATCTATACTGTTGGAATTGCCTTGAGTTTGAGTTGGTGATGGGTCTTAAAAGTTCTTGGCAAACCTGTGTCCATCATTTCCTTCATTATCCACACTGTATACAATAGATAAAACCCATGAAATATTATATATAGACTCAAATGAGAAATTCACCCCCTGCTATGTCTGCATTTTTGCATACATTATACCCATGGGTTTAAACCCATTAAACCCATCGCATTGTGTGCACAATAGTGCCTTTCATATTGCACAATTGTATCCAACACTTTGCAGCCATCTTATCTGACATAAAACGGACATTTTCTCCCTATACCGCAAAGTGAATACATATAAATTGAGCCTATAAACTTCAAAATGAATTGCAGGATCAAAAACCTGCAGGTTACCCATGCTATACCCTAGCAACTTGAAGCAAGACTACAAATGGTATGTGTAGTGTTTCCCTACGTTTATTGTATTTATTTTGTTACCAAAACAACTTGCATAATGATTTACAAAACATATGACATGGGTGTGCAGGTGGTGCACATTTTTCCTGCATTAATCTTGTCACCAAAGTAGCCATTGAAAAAATTGCAAAATCATCTACAGTCTCTTTGATAAATATTCACAACATTTGTTGCATTTATATGATATTTGATAAATAGAAAAACAGTTGCTCAAAAGGCCATACACTGTGCAGTAAGAGTTTCCACATTTTTATTGTATTTATTTTCTTATCAAAAACACTTGCCCAAGCATCTGAAGCATTGTTCAACACTTGTTGTATTTCTTTAATATCCAATGTCTGCAAACTTCATGAGGTGGTTGTTAGATAATGTTCAGCAAGTTTATCAAAGTGTTAAACCATATACTTGCATTTATTTTGTTAAAAATTGGCTATTAAAAATTGTACAACCATGCACAGACTTGTTGATATATTTTCACAACATTGTTGTATTTATTCCATATCCAGTGCTGATGTAAGCATTCTGAACAGTTCTGTAAATTGTCTGAACATTATTTGTCAAGGGTGTGGTTTCTGTTCTACAATTTATTTCCATTTAGCTTGTTAACAAAAGACTTGAGCATCTACCATATAGTTGTGAAAGTTTTGTCCAAATCAGTAACAACAATAGAGCTCCGCCGAGTCTGCCTTGGTTGGAATGAGCTCTACTATTGCAAGTCATCATATCAATTGAGTGAAAGAAACTTCATTGAGGACTAGATAATAGTGACAAAAATATAATGGCAGTACACTTGGTAGATTGATAACCCAGATGCCATTAAAATGCCTGACACCTGTGAAAATATTGAAACACTCACTAATCAGTTTGATAACTGTGTGGTATTGCTTGAATTTGTTATCAAGGAGGTAAGTGAGGTTAAGCAGGGGTGTATTTTTCTAATGTACAAGTACATTTGGGAGCCTTTATATATGATGCCTGCTATATGGGTGCTATTTACTAGATGAGCGCTGTATACAAAGTGGGTGCTGTATTTAGGGGTTAGAAGGCAGTGAGGATAAAGCCAGTATTTTTGGGACTGGTTGTTATACAAGGAGGGGTCTGGTGGTTACATGTCAGGGTTGGTTAGGGGAGACAGAACCATGGTGGGCAAAGGCAAGTAGAGATAAAAAGTGTCAGATCAGGGCAATTTGGAGGCCACAGAGAGTGTATCCTCTACAATGGTTGTAGTATTTATTTGATATTTAATCCCAGAAAAGTCACCACTGAACATATGTCAATCATCATTCAGCCAGGGTGTTACAAGTGTTCCACATATTTCCAGCATTGATTTGCTTACCAACTGTCCATAGAAATGGTGTACATCTCTGTACAGGCCATGTGATGAAGTTTTGTTAAAGTTGTGATAGGTATTTGATACCTTCTCTTGCTCCCATTGATTCAGACATGCCTTATGAAAGTGAAAATGAAACACTGGTATGGCACTGAGACATTGGCACCAATGAGCAGGACAATCGTATTTAATAAAGAAAAGACATGTGAAAGGTAGGTTGTAAAGGGGTAGTACAACCATTTACAATGGATGTGACAAATCATCATGAGATCTGCTGTATTTACTCTCCTACCAACTGATCATAAAAATAGTACACAACCATGTACAGCCTATTGGACAGTATATGACAATGTGGCTTGTATTTATTGAAGCTCTAATAACTTACCTTATAAGCAGTGCAGAAAACAGTTGAAGGTCCCCAGTTTCTGATCAAAAACAACATTGCACATTGATGTCTGCCACTATCTCTGGTCAAATCATCCTTGAGAATCCCTGTTCTGTTGAGGGATCGTCATGTAGCCTTGAATTTGATGGTCAGATGTGGTTAGGTCCAGGGGAGACTCTACATTGCATGGATCTATGTATGTTCAATTGACACGCTCCACTACCAGTAAAACTAATAATGTCTTAGATTGTCATGTAGCCTTGAATTTGATGGTCAGATGTGGTTAGGTCCAGGGGAGACTCTCACCAGAAGGTTTCAGTTCTTCAACACAGGCAACATGGTATTCCAATCATTAGGGCACTACATTGCATGGATCCATGTATGTTCAATTGACACACTCCACTACCAGTAAAACTAATAATGTCTTAGATTGTGAAAGTCCCAGACCCCCCCCACAGGAGATGGAGAGATGGGAGCAGATGAAGATAACCCCATTGAGTATGCTGACTCTGAGACATCTCATGATGATCTCCATGTTGGGAAAGCCTTGTGGAACAGTTGCTGAACAGGCTGAAACTGTTCAACACTGTTCAAGAAGGGTGTGGGAGCTGTTACAACTTTTACTAGTATTTGATTTTCTACCAACTAGCTATAAAACGATTGTGCAACCACCTACAGCATATCTAACACATGGGCATGACATTGGTTGTATTGATCCTGTCACCCACTGGCCACAACAAAATTCCACAACCAACTACAGTGTATTTGATGAATTCTGACGATGTCTCTTGTATTTATTTAATTTTCTGTGACTGGGAAACCCCTGTCGAACAGTTGCTGAACATGCCGAACAGTGTTCGACAAGTGGGAGCTATTACAAATTTTACTAGTATTTATTTTCCACCAACTAGTTATAAAACGATTGTGCAACCACCTACAGCATATCTAACACATGGGCATGACATTGGTTGTATTGATCCTGTCACCCACTGGCCACAACAAAATTCCACAACCAACTACAGTGTATTTGATGAATTCTGACGATGTCTCTTGTATTTATTTAATTTTCTATGACTGGGAAACCCCTGTCGAACAGTTGCCGAACATGCCGAACAGTGTTCGACAAGTGGGAGCTATTACAAATTTTACTAGTATTTATTTTCACCAACTAGCTATAAAACGATTGTGCAACCATCTACAGCATATCTAACACATGGGCATGACATTGGTTGTATTGATCCTGTCACCCACTGGCCACAAGAAAGTTTCACAACCAACTACAGTGTATTTGATGAATTCCAACGATGGCTCTTGTATTTATTCAATTTTTAATGACTAGACAAACCTTGTTGAACAGGCCAAACAGGAGTTGAACCAGTCTGTTCAACAAGGGTTTGGGAGGTGTTACCAGTTTCACTTGTATTTATTTCCTACCCAATTGTCCATGAAGGTGTTGTCCAACAAAGTATAGTCTACTTGACAAATGGTCAGGGCACTGGTTGTACCTATGTAGCCAGTTGGTTTAAAAATAAAGCCAACTGACATGATCAAATGAGCCTGTACCTGCATGTGCAATACCTTTCTGACCAACTGGTAAGAAAAGAAATACAAGCGAAAGTTATGACACCTCCCAAACCCTTGTTGAACAGGCTGGTTCAACACCTGTTTGGCCTTTTCAACAAGGTTTGTCTAGTCATTAAAAATTGAATAAATACAAGAGCCATTGTTGGAATTCATCAAATACACTGTAGTTGGTTGTGGAATTTTGTTGTGGCCAGTGGGTAAGAGGATCAATACAACCAATGTCATGCCCATGTGTTAGATATGCTGTAGATGGTTGCACAATCATTTTATAGCTGGTTGGTGGAAAATAAATACTAGTAAAATTTGTAATAGCTCCCACTTGTCGAACACTGTTCGGCATGTTCGGCAACTGTTCGACAGGGGTTTCCCAGTCATAGAAAATTAAATAAATACAAGAGACATCGTCAGAATTCATCAAATACACTGTAGTTGGTTGTGGAATTTTGTTGTGGCCAGTGGGTGACAGGATCAATACAACCAATGTCATGCCCATGTGTTAGATATGCTGTAGGTGGTTGCACAATCGTTTTATAACTAGTTGGTGGAAAATAAATACTAGTAAAATTTGTAATAGCTCCCACTTGTCGAACACTGTTCGGCATGTTCAGCAACTGTTCGACAGGGGTTTCCCAGTCACAGAAAATTAAATAAATACAAGAGACATCGTCAGAATTCATCAAATACACTGTAGTTGGTTGTGGAATTTTGTTGTGGCCAGTGGGTGACAGGATCAATACCACCAATGTCATGCCCATGTGTTCAATACGCTGAAGACAGTTGTACAATCGTTTTATAGCTAGTTGGTAGACAATAAATACTAGTAAAATTTGTAATGGCTCCCATTTGTCAAACAGTCTTCGACAGTGTTCAGCAACTGTTCGACGAGTTTCTCAGTCATAGAAAATTAAGCAAATGCAAGAAATGCTGTCAACAGCTGTCACATATAATGTAGACAGTTGTGGATTCTTTTAGTGGCTCATGGGTACAAGAATCAATGCAACCAATGTCATGCCCATGTGTAAACTCTGCTAGTTTGGTGGTGCAACTGTTATATGGACACTCGTTACAGTAATAACTATAAGCAAAATGTGTAAACACTCCCACACCCTTGTCAAACATCTTGAACAACTGCTTGGCCTGTTCGACAAGGCTTTGCTAGTCATTAGAACATACATAAGTATCTTGTCACCAGCTTCACATTGTGTGTAGATGCTTGTGAAATTTTGTTGTGGCCAGTGGATGGGAGAATCAATGCAACCAATGCTATGCTCATGTGTGATTCATGGTTATACAACTATTTCTTTACTAGTTGGTAGGAAAATCAATACAAGAAAAATATATAACAGCTCTGAAACCCTTGTCGAACAGGCAAAATGCCTGTTTGGCCTGTTCAACAAGGCATTGCTGGTCATTAGAAAATAAAGAAGCATCACAAAAGTTGTAACAGCTGTCAAATAGCATGTAGATGGTTGTGGAATTTTGTTATGGCCAGTAGGTAAGTGAGTCAATACAATCAACATCACACCCATGTGTTGAATATGAATTCTGTTGGAGCTAGTGGGTATGAGAATCAATACAAATACATCAAACATCCACAACATATGTCAACTCATTTCTGCAACATTTTCACTGTCCTCTGGACTTCTAAACACACATCAAAGAATTACCACACTTGTCAACAGACTCATTGAGGTTTCAACATGTTTTATAAATGCCAAACATTGCATCAGCATCTGTGGTATCAACCTCCTGAATGTAATGCTATTGTGTGAACTCCACAGTTCTTCATTCTTGTATCATTTCAACAGCACTTTCTGTCACTCAACTGACGTGACTGCTAACATACAAGAGCTCATACTAAATTTGGCAATGCTGATTCAACATTCTCACAGTGCCCATTTTGGCAGCTGTGATCCGGCTGCCTTATTGTTCTTGCTGATTGGGACAAGAAATTCTCACAGTTACAAAGTCATAAGTCACACGGTTTCATAATTATTCCCAGGGCTTCAAAATTGTTCCCATGGCTTGGCGAATTAGACTGTGACCCTGAATTGAAAAAACCACCAGATACAAAACGATTCCCTTATAGGGACTCGTAAAATTAAGATCTAACCGAATTATCTGTGATTTTCTGTCCCCGTTAGCATAAGATTAGCACAAGATTTCATAAGACATTATTAGAGGTTATTAGACATAAGTTTGCGTAAGTTTTTGATATTGAATTGGTGTTGCATTATACCCTTATTTCACACTGATATTACACGAAAAAATTAATATTATGATAATTAAAAAGGGTATCTATGATGTAGGATAGCAAAAACGAGGAACAAAAGATTGACTTCAGGGAAAGGGAAGATGACAAAAGGCAAAAGAAAGATGATATACATGCAAATGATGATAGTCCGAGGCGAGGAGGATATACACAGCAAGCGACACAGCAAGCAACATGGAGAAAAAGACAAGGTCCAACAGAAGAGAGCGCAACAATATCAAATCACAATGATCACTCAACAACTAGAAGCCCATCAGTCAACATCGATGTCCATGACATCGAGAAGACTGGTAGCATCCGGCGTTCGAGATGTAGAAGGACGTGACGTATTCCTACCAAATGATCCATCAGGTGGCTTCATTGTGTGGATGGAGGACTTACGACACGGTTTTGAACAGCTTTGCCTTTAGAAGATGATACGCACGAGAGTTGTTTTGTTTAATGTGCTCAAGAAGTGCTATATGAGCCACGTAGACACTTGCGAACGTATTTGCTGAGAAATCAATCTGTTGGCGTTGGCCATTCTGCCATTCGACGAGGGCTGCATGCACCTGTAACAGCGGGTGAGCGATCAAGAGACACAGAGTGATGCACCTACAGCTGTTGTGGCCGATGCGATCATAGCATCCAGGAGCTCGTAATCCGTATATTCATCCTCTGTTGGCGCAAACGAAGTTTGATGGGCACTCATGATCTCGGCGTGGCGGGTCATGTAGAACACTGAGACGACAGATGTAATGGAAGCATTTTGAAAAGGGCAGCATGTCTCTACTTTCCCATTCTACAGAAATGAGTGGTGTGCATTACACTTGTAAATCGTCTTACCTTCACATCACACGGATATATGTATCGTGTCTTGTTCATGTACCATTCCACATCCTTTTCGCAGCCAGGGTGTAAACCAAAATGCAAGATGGCAGCTTGCTCCGCATTGGATTTGAGGTTGTTCCGAAAAGTGGGGATGCGACCATCAAGCTATTTGCAATCAGTATGGCCTAAATAACAATTGTGCTGACGTACGAGTTTGCCTAGGATGGGGTAGTAGTCCTCATCTGCTCACAAACGACCCTGGACTTCACCATAGCGTGCAGCAGCAGGTTGATTTTTTCGAGCCATATTTCTCTTCAGTTTACTAGCCACCGCTACCAGAACCTCTTTGTTCCATGCAGCTCGGGTGGTAGATGACGGATAGAATTCAATAAAACATAGTTTACCTATAAGAAGTGGCAAAGATGTGCGGACAACAGCCTTCACTTCGTGGGTCTGGGCTGTAAGGTTGTGATCACCCGAACGGCCACGAACTAGGTTTGTATAGCTCGGCCACACAACTTGAGGCTCTTCATCGTCTAAGGTCTTGGTGAGGGAACCCCGAATGTCGTTTACCATCTTTTGGGGATGATCAGTTGACAACCAGTTCACATCGTATGAGGACGCACCTGATTCTCCCGCTCACATCGTGCCGCAGTATGACGCTAAGGAATGGAAATAGTCAAATGATGTCTACATCTGGTGAGAGTGTAGACATGCCTGTGCCAACTTCACCTGATGCTGAGGCAACTTCTGATTGCCGATCGATTGAAGCTTTTCATGGGGGGCACCCTCACCTCTCGCACTTGATGTCGAATGTTTTTTGCAAAGAATGGGAGCAATCGCAGGATCAGGTTCAAGGTCCGTACCACGGCCCTTCAAACTCTTGTCTACCCGAACCCACAATGGGCGCTACTGCACCAAAATACACATCAGAAAGCATCAGAAAGCATCCAATGATTCACAGAGACATTGGTACTTACTTCTGAGGCCAGTTTCTTTGATAACACTCGTCCATCCAGACTCGCCAGGAGTTCAGGATCGTCGACTTCGACTTCAAGTTCTTCATCATCACAGGAATCTGGCTCAAACTCTGAAGCGTGGCCATCCTCCCAGGCTTGGGCATCCTCCAGTTGGAGACTATCACGGTCATCTGAGCATTCACACAGTCAGTAGCCTTAATGGCAACCGAAGTCACGGTGGCTCACTGGTTCCTTCAAGTTGGCCCATTGCTTCTGCTTGAGTCACCACTTCACGGTCACTTTCACCCGCGTCGGATGAGGCAAGTTTATCTGCATCAAGAATGGGCAGGCGAGTATCTGTAAGTTACGTGTTCATCAAAAGCTGCAGGGTTAAGTACCGGATCTTACCACTCGGTAGGGGTTTCTTCGGTTTTGCGGTGCCTGGGTAAAGTCTGAGTCGTCTGCAAGAGGGAAGAAGACTCACGAGCGTTACTCAGTGCCTTTGCCTTTGCTGGGCGAGGACCTGCTGGTGGACAAGACCATCACGAAGTTCAGACCAAGTGAGTCATGAGTCATTGAACACAATTGATTCGCTCACCAATGTTTGTTGCTTTGTCCAGCCGAGGCTTTTTCCTACTTGCCAATGAAACTTCAAGTTCGGAATTAGAGTCGTTGCTCAGGCTTTCGGTAACTTGAACCTCAGGTTGCTGAGATGTCTGCAACTCTTCCTCTTCGTCGCTCAACACAACTGGGATCTTGCGTCGAGTTCTAGCCATAGAGAAATTGGATATCAATGAGTGTGAGTGTTTCAATGAGTGAGAGGGCTTTTTTGTTGCTGAATCGGCTGAAGCCGAATTGCACCCTTTCTCTTTATACTAGAGCTCCGGAGTACAAGTTAGGCAACGTGTTTATCATGGTCTATCGGATCTTCTGAAGCTAATTGTCACAAGTGGTGACGCAAGTGGCGACACGGAAAGGAACTTGAAGAACCTTCAATCCCATGTACTTTTGCATGGCGGCCCATCTTTCCAAGTGCGTATGCATACTTTCTGCTTATCTGTTGTTTTTTAGGCTTTGCTCTGACATTCTTTAACCTCTTTAACCTCCAGCACCACTTGTGGAACCTTGAAACACACATGCTCGTGATTGTATACTCAAAATAACCAGCGGGGACCCTGACAAAAATTTGGCGTTTCAAATGTGAATCTTTTTTTGTCGATATGCTTTTTTCCGTTGTATCCTTTGGTGCCTAGCTATTTCCTTCTCATCCTTTACGTGGCTTATGTTTTTCTATCCACAGCATCCATTACCTGCTCCTCTTGCCTTCGCCAGCCTCATTTGCATTCTCTAGTGTCATAACTTCCATCGCTCACATCCCGGTACTTGTCAATTACCCCTCGCCCTTTCCTAACATCTACTAGTCTTTTTCCCACCATCCGAAGTAAGTTTTATGCCGGCAATCAAAATTTGCTTTAGTTCAATGTTTCCTTTCTAGTTGTCCGTTTGTTCACAACTTCCCCGCATTTTGCAAACCCCATCGTCCTCTATGGCTCTGTCTTGCACCATCTGCCATCGGAGCTTTTCCCACAGTGGCTATACTCTCCATGGACTGCACACTTCAAATCAGCTATGTAGGGAAGCCTACCACAAATCTATTGCCGATCAAATTCTCGATGATATCGAAAGTCTCGCAGATACCAATCCAACGCAGAGCAAGTGTTACGAGTCCCTATTAGGGAATCGTTTTGTATACGGTCAGTTTTCAGTTCAGGGTTGCAAACGCCACAAACGCCAATTCGCCATACTGTGGGAATAAATTTAACAAACTGTGAGAACAAATTTGAAGTCCTGGGAATAATTATGAAACCGTGTGAGTTTTTCCTCTTGTAACTGTGAGAACTTGTTGACCTAATCAGTAAGAACAATAAGGTAGCTGGATCAAAGCTACCGAATTTGTCAGAGCTGCTGAATTTGGAATGTGGAATAAGCTCCATTCTCCCAACTTGCTTGGTTAATTGAGTGTAGAAAGTGTAGTAAGAAGAAACTCCAGAACTCACATTATGGGCTGGCATACAGACTTTCAAAGTTGAAGATTTGTTGCTTGTTTAGGTCTTGAATTACAATGGAGCTTGGTCTGGATTGGTCTGATACAACTGTTGTAGGGTCATCCATAGCATATCTAACACATGCACATGACATTGGTTGTGCTCATTCTCTTATCCACTGGCCACAAATGAATTCCACAACCATTGACAACATATTAGTTGGATGTTGATGACATTTGTAGGATTTATTTACTTTGTTATGACTGGGAAACCCCTGCCGAACAGTTGACGAACAGCTGAATGGCATTCGAGAAGGGTGTGTAAGGTCATACAGAATTTGCTTATATTTATTTCCTTACCAACAGTCACACAACTGTTGTACAGCCATCTTAAGCATATTCAATACATGGGCATGGCAAGGATGTATTGATTCTGTTGTCCACTGGCCACAAATAAATTCCACAACCACTGACAGCATATTAGATGGATGTTGACAACATCTGTAGCATTTATGTAATTTGTCATGACTTGGAAAGCCCTGCCGAATGGTTGAGGAACGGATTGAATGGCGTTCGACAAGCCTTTGTAAGCTCATACAGAATTTGCTTGTATTTATTTCCTTACCAACTGGTCATACAACTGTTGTACCACCATCTATAGTGTATTTACTACATGGGCATGGCACGGCTGTATTGATTCTGTTGTCCACTGGCCACAAATAAATTCCACAACCATTGACAGCATATTAGATGGATGCTGACGATGTTTGTAGGATTTATTTAATTTTTTATGACTGGGAAACCCCTGCCGAACAGTTGACGAACGAATCGAATGGCGTTCGGCAAGCCTTTGTAAGCTTATACAGAATTTGCTTATATTTATTTCCTTACCAACAAGTCATACAACTGTTGTACAACCATCTATAGTATCTTTAATACATGAGCATGGCACGGTTGTATTGATTCTGTTGTCCACTGGCCACAAATAAATTCCACAACCATTAACAGCATAAATGTTATAAACAATAAGACTATCTAAATGTGGTATTCACACCGAAGATAGTACAGGCAGACTACTTTTAGATAGTCTTATTGTTTATAACATTTTTGCGATTATGATGACAACACAAATAATTTCAATATGTAAGTGGATATCTGGAGATTATGTGATGGCAGAAATTCATCACCCGGTGTGTTTGTAGTGAACACTTGTCAAGCTATGTAAATCTTAAAATCAGTGATATTTCACTCGACTCACATACATATGACATCTCAAATGAAAGCCCAATATTCCTCAGCCTAATTGATGGCTATCAGGAAAGCAGGACTTTCCCAAGAACATAAGGCCTACGGTGAGTAATGGTATATTTGGCTATGTTTTCGCTATCAATAGAGGCTTTAGGTCAGATGCCATGCGCAAAACACGTTGTTAATTCAGATCAGGTGGTTTTGGTTGTTATTTGTAATCAAATTGAACACAGGATTTGCCCTTTTCCACCTCCACAACTTGCTTTACAGATACACCAAACTTTGCATTCTGCTCCCACGATGGCTCTTCCGATCATCAAAGTTCCCACACCTGCCATAGACTCTTCAGCCTTCAAATACTGGCCCGATGCCCCCCCAAGAAAGATGCAGGAACTCCACCGCATCTACCAGATCCAGTACATCGTCCCCCAAGAAATACCAAGAGAATACGAGGCTTCCGGTACCATTCCTGTCCTTTCGCGCAACTTGTATATCATGAAGGCTCGCCCTCACGATGTCGCCGCTCGAGGTCAATTATGGCGTGAACTACCCCATCGATATGAAGAGCCACTACGACGCATCATCTACCAAATGAACCTGTACATATATGTAACATCAGCACTCACTGACAAGAAAGTGCCTCAATATTCACCAGAATATGTTGACCAAGACAAGGAAGCTACCGACATTCTTCGAGATTACCTAAAGTACACGGATACAGTTATGGATGAAATATGGGATGAGGTGCTGAAGGCGACAGAGGCGAACGAGTTTAATCCCGATTGGGGCAGCAAGGTTTTTGATGAGTGGCTCCTCAAGGAATTTTATGTGAAGAAACATTCGCCTGCGGCTTTAATCCAACATGGCGCAATAAATACAGACATAAAACCCAAAGATCTCGGTATGTATTGATTTCTACTACAACTGCTAAGTTCAACCTATCACTATTTATAGACTGGGATGAATATGATGACTCTGTCCCATCGTGGCACAGCGGCACCGTCGCCAAATGGTCATTTAATAAACTGGACGATACCATGAAGCGTGCAATTATCCCTCGCGTTATCGCATGGTGTGGAGGACACAATGCACCCATTGAGAACGGTAAAGCCCACAGGGAAATTGTGTCTTTCAACGATTTGATGTAGTTTACAGAGGATTCGGTCCCAGAAGATAAGGGCAAAGGCAAAGGCCAAGCAAAGGCGGTATCGGACGACAAACAGAAGGATCGTGCAACTGGTCCGTATTATCATATTCGCGACTATTTTAAATATCATGATATCGATTTCTGCTTTTCCCAGATATCAAGACAAAAGATGGGAAGACCAAACCGAAACCGAAACCGAAACCGAAGTCGAGTAAGCATATTCCATTGACCCTGCCACTAATATCTAATCGAAGTCACCATAGAGCGCACGAGGGGATCAAAGGTCGCAGAGGACGATGGAGGTAAGAAATTGGATGCTATATATGATATTTATATTCATCACGTTTATGGATGGAGGATGTCAAGATGGAGCAAATTGAAGCCGACTTGAAGAAACATGGTTCCAAGTCCCAGATACGTAAGTTCCATCATTTTACATACTTTATCCATTAAATTCTAGGCAGCCGTTGTCGAAATTCCAAAAGCTTCTAAAGGATTGAAGACCAGGAAGTCAAAGTCGGACACTGCGACATTAGACTCCACGGATCAGGAGATCGAGACATTGGGACTGTTGGGTTCAAATGATGGGGCCAAGGACATTGATGTCGACATGGGAGATGAAGCTACGTCCAGTCAACGCCCGCAAAAGTCTCCGCATGATGGTGAAAAGGATGACGATCTTGCGTTGGTGTTAAAAGGCCAAAATCTAGACAAGACGTCACATACATCTGGAATTGACATCAAAAAGGAGGGCATGTCTGGTGAACGCCCGAAGAAGTCTCCAATCGGCAATGAAAAGAATGAGGAGATTGTTTTGGAGACAAAAAGGCGAAAGTCTGGCAAGGTGGCAAATACTTTGGACATTGACGTCACAATGGAGGATCTAGAAACGCCAGCAAGAAAGAAGAAGAGATTGTCAACTCCAGGTAAATTGTTCAGCAACATGTCATGATACACATTAAGCCTATCTGTCAAAAATGTTTAGGTTTGCGTGTTGGTACGCGTGCGTCATCGCGCCACACATCATCAACCCCCACAGAGTCAAGAATTTCACCTATGGATATGGATTGGGGTAATATCGTTCCACCCCAATTTCAAACCTTGACGCCTCCAGTACAGTCCAGGGCCCCATCCCCTAAGCAGTCATCATCCAAATTGGAACCAGAACTGTAATTCACAGTAAGTTCAGGGCTGAGACGATTTCTATCATAATTTACTAACGGTATCTTGCATTTAGTCCTGGGTTGCTGGTGAATTTTGGAACCACATTGTTTGTTGTTGTCTCCGTATGCATCTGGGTTTTATACGTTTCCCTTCGCTGTAGTTGTATTTGTCCGATGCTCGAAATAAATCGCATCATTCCCGTGAACAATGGATTAGGATGATGGGAGAATATAAGTACTATATAAATACCTCAAAGTTGTGCTAGCTTCGGTATATTTCTGTTGTTATCATCAGTGTGAAAATGTTGTAAAAAGTAAGGTTATCTAAATGCAGGATTCACACCAAAGATAGTGCAGGCTGAATTTAATTTATTTGGTCTCCAGATATGTGCCTGAATATCTGGAGACCAAATAGTGTAAAATTCTGCCTGCACTATCTTTGGTGTAAATACTACTCTTAGATAAGCTTATCGTTTACAACATTTTTGGACTTCACGGTTGTATTGATTGTCTGATCCAGTGGCCACAAATAAATTCCACAACCATTGACAACATATTAGATGGATGCTGATGATGTTTGTAGCATTTATTTAATTTTTTATGACTGGGAAACCCCTGCCGAACAGTTGACGAACGGACCGAACAGCGTTCGGCAAGCCTTTGTAAGCTCATACAGAATGTGCTTATATTTATTTCCTTACCAACTAGTCATACAACTGTTGTACAACCATCTATAGCACATTTAATACATGGGCATGGCACGGTTATATTGATTCTCTCATCCACTGCCCACAAATAAATTCCAGAGCCATATACAGCCCACAATTTGGATGGATGTTGAAGGTTTTGGCTGTACTTGTTTAATTTATAATGGCCTGTAAATACCTGTGGTGCAAGGTGAATGAATTACAATCTAGCCTGGTCAAGAACTGTTCAGGAGAATTTGCCTATTCATGAGCAATCAAGATAATTGCATGCAATGTCATCGATATCTGTATGATATGCTGGCAATGGTTGCGGAATTTATTGGTAGTCAGTGGATAAGAGGATCAGTACAACCAATCCCATGCCCATGTGTTCGATATGCCATATATGACCATACAAGTGTTGTATGACTAGTTGGTAAGGAAATAAATATAAGCACATTCTGTATGAGCTTACAAAGGCTTGCCGAACGCCGTTCGGTCCGTTCGTCAACCGTTCGGCAGGGGTTTCCCAGTCATAAAAAATCAAATAAATGCTACAAACATCGTCAGCATCCATCTAATATGCTGTCAATGGTTGTGGAATTTATTTGTGGCCAGTGGATCAGAGAATCAATACACCCGTGTCATGCCCATGTATTAGATGGTTGTACAACAGTTGTATGACTTGTCCAATATGCTGTAGCTGGTTGTACATCTGTTTTATGGTCGGTTGGCATAATTCTATATATGTTTGTTTGGATTCTGTTTCCAACCCTCCATAGGACGTTTGTACAACTATATACGGTTTTTCTGATGGATGTCCTTATTTTATATCAAATAGTTCTCCTTATCGGAGACTCTGCAATCTGTTTTGTATTGAAATGCTTGATTACACTGTGCTTAATGACATTTGTTTAAAGATACTGATATGGATTTGTAATATCTGCAAGGTATTTGTAGAAGACACTCGAAAACGTGTCCGCAAAAGATCTGAGTGGAGCCCGAACAGACTTTGCACCCTGCTTCATGTTGGACCACAGGCTTGTAGTGTGATATCTTTCAACCTCGTTCACAAAATAGCAAACGTGGTTGGTCTGTGAATCAACGATGAGTGAGATGTCCATCCGACAAAATACACTCATTGAAGGCTTTCCACCAATCACGCTTGACTCAATCGCATACAAGCCTTCGTATGTGCTTCAAACGAAGTCGAAGAATTGTTGTTTGCCTTGGTCTCGAATCGCAATGGAGCCTTGGTCCGGATTGCATACATCTGTTTTCAACAAAATCCCTTGTGATTGGAACGATCTTAAACGAGATGAGGGATTAAGGCTTATGGTGTGAGAGAGGGCGTTTGTACTTACCTCAATTCCTCCAATGTATAAAATGTCGTCACAATGTCCCACTTCCATGATTTCGTTTCCTTGTTGCAATGTGTGTGGACCGTATAGATGACCCTTCCACCCACCAAAAACACCCGCCATTCTCCAATTTTGGCTAGCGGCTCAACGTAGGTTTGACCGAACCAACGTGAACCGGGCACCTCACTATTCTGACGCATATAATCCCAATTACGTCTTGGATCACCCGGGAATAAAACGTGGTGGCCGGTGTCACTATGCGTTCTTTTCAACACAATATTCGCCAGAAATGGTTCTCCATCGATCAACAACCTCGCTTGCGGGCGTATTGTGTTTGTCTTCGTAAGGGCTATGTGGAGCAGGTTCTGCATCTGCGTCCATTTCAGATGAACGGTATTCATTTGTTTTGGTGGTGGCCACACATGGACCGTTCGACAAAGCTCCTCGATTCCAGCCAAGAAGCTTGACACATTTTCCAGCATTATACCATATTGATTACCGCTATAAACTCTTCCATCAATCAAAGACCGGATGGCAATTATTTAAACCCTCACATGTATGACATTCCCATGTCGACTCCACCAAAGACACAATCGGCTGATTTGAACTTTTCCCATGTTTCGTTTTTTCGATTGTATTGGAGCATCGCTTGATGAAATTCTGGCCAAAACATGTATTTAACCTGGAATCGTTGTGCTGGTGTACTGGGATCATCGCATTGCCAATGCTGCATTCGCATGGCCACATAAACCTATTGATTATAGATTGCATCACGTATAAACTTATGTAGATCACCAAGGCAAAGTACATACCCATTCCTGAATGCAAACCCCATAACGAGACTTGTCGTTCTTGGTGCTATGTATAAACCCCTCAAGGTGTGAAACGATATTGTATTCCTTCTTTGATATTGTGATTGTAACAAACGCCAGGTCGTTTGTTGCGGCAGATTTGCTGACAACACATGTCGTAGGATCAAGAACAAAAATAATTCGGAAGACTCGGTTGTCGTTGGCAGTTGGCGCTGATACACTGAGGGGATCTCTAAGTGTGGGGTGCGAGGTACGATCCAAGGGAGGTCTCGAGCTCTCGAAAATGAGGTGAAAGGGGAGAGAATCTGATCTATTTGTACTTATTAGTAATATAAGTACATATGAGAAACTAACTAATAAAATGGTAAAATATGTGAATCGGACCTCAGAGATACATGATGCGTATCAGCGCTGTTGTATTCATTGGGGTATAATCCATTTCGACATCGGAGGGAGACGGTGAGCGTGCTGGTGGCAATAGTGAATGCTCCTCATCTGTAGGATTTCGGACGCCTTGAGAGTTCTCTATGAACCTCCGGCCAAGACACACAGACTGTGGGCAGATTCCAGATGAAATACAATTCGGGTGTTTCAATGCTGATCCACAATGTCGCTGACAGGAGCTCCCTTCTTTGTTCCAAAGGATGGTTCGTGTCTGTACTGATGTGCATTTTCGTCCTGGACAGATATGGGCGCAAACTTCATAGCCAAATTCCTGAGCTCTAGGCATATTTCAAAACTTCAGAAATGAAGGTGTGTAAATGATTTGATAATGTGAACTATGAAAGGTACCAGATATGGGTATTTGTTGCTGGAGTTGGTCACGAGGAAGTGGGTTATCCAAGTTTAAGTTAAAGTTGCTGACTATATAATGATCGGAACCAGGTCACATGACAATAACATATAACAGGTAATGTGCTTACAATAGGTATGGTGAATCATAATTTAATTGCTTGACAAATGCATGTCGAGCGATATTTGGTAGGTTTGAAGTGTTTTCAACCATCTCAGTGAAATTTTTCTCAACTATCTCATGCAAGGGCATGTCAAGAGAAATCCGTTGGATTTTCCGTAAATAAATATTACATGTATTATTCTGATTTTTGATATGTCATCTAGTGCCATCAATACGAATATCAAGAGGAATGCCAATGTTGGAATTATACTTGATATGGGTTATAAATGATAGACATAACAATATTCACCTATTGTAGCTGATACACATGAATGAATGCTTATTGGACAAGGAGAATACTGTTAAGTTAGTTATGTAGATGTCGTTTCAGGACTTAGCATTGTTAGTCATATTGGATTGCCCCACTGAAAATATCTTGAAAAGTATTTTCTGGCATTCACTGCAGAGACAGGCATAGTGTTGCCGCGGCTACAGCTAGAAGCCGGCTACTAGCCGTAGCCAAGCCGCCAAATCAGCTCGGCTTGTGACCGGCTCAGCTAGGCTACAAACCAGCTACGGCTGCAGCTACAGTATTTCCTGTAGCCGTTAGCTGCGGCTATTCGGCTGGCTAGCCGGTACTATCTATCCCAAGTCCAGTTGGTGTATTTACTTCTAACTTGAATGATATATCTACATTGCAAGGCTTTCATGCAAAATAAAATTTAAAACTGAGTCTGAAACTTGCGCAAGCTGAGATCGACTGGCTTCAAATATGCATACAGCCTACTTACTTCCTTACAACACCGGCAACGACGACGACGAACAGCACAACCCACCACCACCATTTCCCACCATCTCCCCATCTCCCACCTCCTCGTACATGTCCTGCAAGAACCACAACAATCGGACCAGCGAAAGGCACGCACAACCCGCATGGCAACAACCACAAGGACCAAGCAACGACGACAGCGATGACGACGATGGAGAGCAAGTCTGGGAGGGTGGTGCGCCCACCTACCAGCCCAGGTATGTCCCCCCAAATTCAGTCCCAACGACATCGGCTAATGAGGGGAATGTACGAGGCGACGACGAAGACGGACACAGCACAAAAGTCCCACCTCGCAAACACGCCCCGGCTGCGTCAATTGACGTGCGGACGCCCATGGGAAGCCCCAGCCCCATCTAACCTCGCGAAAACAGACGGAGCATGTCAATTGACGTGCCCCCATTCTTCGCGAGGTAGTCAGCATGCGCAGACGCCCATGGAAAGTCCCTGGCCCCACCCAACCTCGCGAAAACAGACGGGGCGCGTCAATTGACGTGTCCCCGTTCTTCGCGAGGTAGGTAGCACGCACGGACGGCCATGGAACGTCCCTGGCCCCATTCACCTCGCAAATGGCGTCGTCACGTCAATTGACGTGTACACGGCCTTTGCGAGGTTGATGGCCTGGTCACCGTCCCCCACCAACTAGCCAGCAGCCAGTCAGCTTGAGCTGCGGCTAGTCGGCTTGAGCTGCGGCTAGCGGCTTGAGCCGGCTTGAGCCGCAGCTGTAGCCATAGCTGCGGCTACAGCTACGGCTAGGACAAAAAAACGGCCAGCTAATGTAGCCGTAGCTGCAGCTTGCATAGCCGGCTGACCGGCTAGCCGAGCCACGGCAACACTAGACAGGCAAATAGTATGATCAGGAGAGCGTTCAAATATAGTGTAACATCAGATGTAGCACTAATCCTGAGAGCCTGATTCTTTCTGTGTAATTACAATCGTTTCTGTGTAATTTCAATCGTTTCTATGTAATTTCAATCTGTAGTCTTTAGACGTTTACTCGATTTCCACTTTATATCATCTCAACCCAGTACTATGTTCTTCGGGAAAGCCAAACGTTCTGAACTCACTCGGTGCGACCTGACTGACATTGCGGGTGATCAGATAAACATAAGTAAGTTTACTAACCATTTATGGCATCGTATTAACATATTTTTAGCAATCACCGAATTATCAAATGACCATTCCGAGGCGAGGTGGGAAAGAAGATTGCGAAAGGTGGCACAACGGCGTGAAAGGGCTTTGCAACAAGAGATCGAGAGGTATGTTGTAACAAACGTTCCAAGACCACGGTTGACGCTTCCCGATAGTGTTATCGTGATGGTCCTGGCGTTTGTCTTAGGGTTCCTCGTTGCTGTATGGAAATTAAAGCAGGAGTAAACGACTGGAAATTCCATCACAATGTCAGCTTTACTCTTTATTGTACATAATTTTACAATAGCCTATAAAACGATACTAAGCAACTATTGTAGCAATAACAAAGAAAACCGACGATGCCTTGTCGATCGGTCCGGATCGTTTGAATGTTAAGTGTGTCAATCCATTCTGCATGGAATTTGGGCAGCAACAATTTTTTTACAGTTGTTGCGGCTTGCTGAACAGTTGACGAACGAATCGAACGCCGTTCGGCAAGTGCATGTAAAGCCATCTAAACCGTCACAAATATATTAATGCCTAAGACTTGTCTTACATGTCTGAGTAGATACTTGTCAAATGTGTATTGCTTAGTATACAGTACCATTGACACAATGATTGCCATAAATATTCGCCCAGGTGTGTGATAACCCATAAGACATGTAAGACAAGATTTTGGAATTAACACATATTTATATGACTTAACAAGCACTTGCCGAACGGCGTTCGATTCGTTCGTCAACCGTTCGGCAAGCCACAACAACTTCAAAAAAAATGTTCCTGCCCAAATACCAGGCATAATACATTGGATTATATTATCCAGCAATGATTGCGGAATAGTACTGCATACCAAGCAATACCCATTTTGCAATCGTTCACCAAGCCATTTAGCATGTATTAGTGTACTTGTGCTTAATGAGAATCTGCGAAATGGTGCTTCCATGACCTGTTCGTCAACCGTTCGGCAAACCACAACAATTCTCAAAAAGATGTTGATGCCCAGATCCCATATAGAATGCATTCTCATACAATTGGTGATAAGATTCAGCAACAACAATTTTAATAAGCTGCACTAACAGTTTTAAATATGGTTTGTCATATGTTTGGATGCTGGTATGCATGTTCTGAGACCATTATACAACTCCCTACTTGACATATATCTGACAAGCCATGTACAATGGGATTCTCGGAATTTCGCCTGCTGACATCGTCTGTATACTAGAATATTACAAATACCTGAAGGCATTACGTGTTAATGAGGAGTACCACAAAGGCTTTAAGTACTAAGTACTACTACACATCTATGTAAGCTGCATAACAAACCCATGAACCTGTACAATTTTTGAAAACTGCTACAAATATCTTGTGGTATTACAAATACCTGAAGAAGCACTCCAACAAATTCTTTCAAGTACATTCCGCGTTCCTTTGATGGACTTCTACAAATGTTTTAAACTACTGTGAGGAATACTTTGACATCCTATTACAAAAATCTCGGCACAGTAAGTATTACAAAAATTTCGGTGGTAGTACAAAATATATTGTGAGATAGTCTTCATAGATACGAATACCCAAGGCCTGTGGATGTTGGAACAGAATACATATACCCCATTAATCCCTTGGATCGATATTCATATTTTTGAGACGCCTCCTTGTCTCCACGATATCATCCGCATTATCGTCTAGATAGTCGTAGCCTACTCTGCGTTTGATTGAAATTCTGGATAATGGAGTCGGAGCGTACACATTCGTGTTCTTTCGATTCATGGCCGCATCCTGAGAGAGTGTACAAATTAGTGGACATCTGAATTACAGCAAAGATACGAACGATACCTCTGTAAAGTCACTTTCAACCAACGCCAATGATCGCAGGCATAAAATCATCTTAAACTTGTCTCCCCTCACAGGAACCGCCAATACGGTGAATTGAACCTCAACAATATCACCAACTCTGAAGCAAATAGGATTTCCAGCCACAAAGCTAATATGTTTTTTCTTTTAATCCGGGTATTTGTATCATAATGATCAAACACTCGCTGAGATCAATTCCCACTTGACTCCAACTTGAAATAAAGGACCCGGTTGTCCATTCCATGGAAATATCGTTCATTGGCCATGGACGTTAGGATGCCTTTGGGATCAACATTGCGGTCGAATGGGATTTCACGGGAGGTGTCATTGGATCGGCGATCAGTGAAATATCGGGTTCCTATTGCTAATGCGGTGTATTCCATGTAGGTAGCTGGCATAAAGTCCTGTATCGCACGTTCGGGGAAATAACGAGCTAGCTTCCGATGCAGAATATGAAGGTTATCGATAAAGGAATTGAAGCCTGTGGTATTAAGACCTGTAACGATAACGCTTTGACGGATAAATGGGATTTGGCGTTCGGGTGGACTATTGGAGTTCTATAAAGTATTCTTGTAATATAAGATATATTACCCTTACATTGTTGTGATGGGCGGTAGATCCTTCTTTGCCAATATTGCTTGCAGGCTTAAGACCAATTCTTCTGGTTCTGTTGTATCTGTCACCGGCAATATAAATCTCCAGCAGTTTGGGCAATCATTATGTATGACATTGATATTCAAAATCTGTGCATATGATCAACATGATAATATTTTCAGTGTGATTACTGACATTTGCGGAATTCGCTAGTTGAGTATCATCGTCATTTAATCGTGTGGCTATGAGGCTTTCCAAGTATTTGGCTCTCAATGTCATATCAGGTATGAGTGAATGTATGCGTATGTATGGCTCACATGCGTCTGCGAAATTATAATGGTCGTCCATCGTTGAATATGGAAGAAAAGGTTGATTGATATAGAGAAATACTTTTCTCGGAATGTATGATTATATCCTGATCACATGCTTCAGCACAAAATACACATGTGACATTTTCATTCTCAACTTTCTGATTATAGGTATTGTGTGGATGTCGTTTAGTGTTTCTGCATTTACGTTTGAAACAGAATATGTTTGCACAGCCAGCTACGGTGCCGCAATACTTGATCCTTTTGTTGTTGTAGCCCCTGTACCAATTTGATTGTATTTGTCAGCCAAGCCGATATGTATCGAACTGGCAATATCTCCTTTTGGTTAGCGAATTTCTATTTATGAACGAACTTAGTCAGCATTGATCGAGCTCATCCATCATTTCTTTCGCCAAAGAGGTTGCTGTTTCATCGAGGTCCGGTCATCCTGGCATTGGTTAACAGCCTATCCATCATTTCTCCCCCTCAGACCGTTTCCGGTTTATTGAGACCCGGTTATCCCGACATTGTTTAGGAGCTAACACACCCTTCGCCCGCTCAAGATATTCCGCATTTATTGAAACCCGGCCACCATGACATTGATCACATGTTAATCCATCATTTCCGTTAGTCAACGATATCCGGTTTTCATGAATCCCGGTTATCCTGGCTTTGATAACATGTCCGTCCATCATTTCTTCCACTCAAAAGGTTCCATATTTGTGGTGTTGTAGCATACACCAGCATATCAGGTGATTGGTCATCGGGATGTCATATGTCCTATTGTTCATCCTCCATGCAGGTGGATTTAAAGTCGAGGAAACATTCGGCTATGTGTTAGTTCCTCTTGTTTCAATGCCTCCCAAGAAGTCTGCAACTGCTAAACTGAATTCAAAGCTCAGATCGAGGGCTCCTATGTAACCTCATATGTTTCCTGTCTGTTCCGTCACTAATCCGTTTAAATAACAGGCGTGCGGCAGTGGGGAAGAAGGGGAAACATGCCGCTGCCAAATGGGTCGATGATGATGTGTATGTACTCACATATTAATTGTGTTACATTCTCCTAACGTTTGGACAGTGTCGCTCTATCGGAGGCAGAGGATGATATTATTAGCATTCGAAGCATTGGCAGTGTTGTAGTTTCCAAAGCGTCTAAAACATTCGTAGAATTCTTCATTTCCACTCTGCTTTGTTAATATATTCCGTTAATTAGGCCTACCAAGAAATTGTCCGAAACCAAAGCGAAGTAAGTCATTTAATATGACAGTATGTCTTATGATGCTAATTGCTTTTCTTTTTTTTCCAGAGGAAAACGACGCTATCTTTCACCATCGCCCAATATTATAGACATCGACAATGATGTGTAAATATCATGTTATTATCTATCTGTCTCATTCATCATTCAGATCTCATCGTTAGTGATACATATTCTCCCTCCAAGAAGCAGAAATCCAGTCATCATAAATTGGACGACCTTAAAAACGCTGATGATGATGAAGGCGGCGATTCCAAGTGAGTTGACTTGTCTGCCTTTGATGACATCTAGCTTATGCTGGACATTCTAGGATTCGTACCAAGGTCAAATTCGGTTTGACCAAGAGGTCTGATGATGTGTTCCAGTATGTATTGTGAAATTATCTATGCATTGGTATGGGCGTTCCTTACACGTGAATGATGTCAGCACCTCCAAAGCTACGACATCTACCTTTACCAAGACTGTGGTGGTTGGTGACAGTGATGATAACAAAGAGTCTAGTAGCAATGATGGAGAGGCGAATTATTTTCAGCACCGGATCACCAGGTGCATTTGACCTAGTCTTAACATGATCTTTTCTGATGAACATCCTGTATTAAGTTTACCATCTCCGGATGTCGATGAGTCCGATATTGGAAATCGAGATGCACAGCTTATCGATACCTATCAGGAGTGTGTAAACATCAAGTATGTATATGTACTTCATTCGATATATCCATGATATACTGAAGCGACTTCAGGGCGGCGGCAATGGTATCTTGGTCCAGTGCCATTGGAAATGGCAATCCGGAGTTTAGCCAAATCCTTTCCAACGTTTATAAGATCAACAGAGAGTCAGTTGTTTCGATATCTTCACAATGATTGTAGTGATTCAATTTCGTATAATGCAGTTTGTTGTTTTCCGCCATAACCTTCGTTCGCTCTGGCAAATATTCGAATCTTTCTCGTGATGATCCAGCCCGAATCTCTACAGGTGGATTTGGGCGAAACTTCTTCCATGCTGTTGGAGGAGGCGATCCAATTATCTTCACATCTGTCATTATGGTGGAATCTTGTTACCTGGACGAACCAAAGGTGGGTAGTAACACGAAACCTGTCAAGGTTATCCAGGGCGCACTGTTCCAAGGCGAGTGGGAGCGATATATTGGTGCAATTGGAATGGTAATCGGTGAGGCGGAATTTTGAGCACAACTATTCAAGGACTTTGTGTCCTTCGCAACCACTTCTGCAAGTGCAATGGACGTATCTCCGAGTAGTACGTCTAATATTAACTCTTAATGATTAACTTAAATCGGGTTGTACAGAGGCATCGCCTTCCAAATCGGGGAAACTCAGCCCCTTCACTCGTCGGGCAGCGCCATCCTATCAAAAGGCAGCGCTTTCTTTTCACGATATTGGTAAGTGCTCATGGATACAGAATAGCTGTGTTTTAAAGGAATGATAGTGCCCATGTTCGATGGACGAAAGGTCAAAACGGACTTTGCTACAACGCTGAAGACTCTCCAACAGCTTCCACGTTTCCCGCATGACATTCCAGCTGATTCCTGTGTCATTGTTGGGCATACGATTAGTACTTTCAAGCGTGCGGAGGACTTGATAAAGAGCATCTCCCTCAATGTTCAATGGGTCATGGTGTCGGGAGTGCTGAAATGATGTCCTGGTGACATCAAATATCATCGCTTTGTAATCTGTAAAACTCGTCAACGTCGATATGTGCTCTCTGAATCGCCTGAAAGCCTAGAAAATTGTACCGAAGGCAACAATGTATTATGACTGCTCAACCTAGTCAAGGTAGTGTTGATGTCATGTACAGTGGTGGTTAAGGATTAGCATGGTTGCTAATATATTGATGTACTTATTGCACGGCGTTCGGCCTGTTTACCAACTGTTCTGCAAGCCATGACAATTGTAAAGAAAGCGCTGCTTCCCAACTATGAGACAGAATGGACTGTCCTATGTCCAGCAACAAATGTGGCCATAGTGCTGTGTGCCGAGCAATACCTATTCAACAATTGTGTACTAGCACTGGATTATGTTTGTGCTTATATAGCTTACCAAACACTTGCCGAACGGCGTTCGATTCGTTCGTCAACCGTTCGGCAAACCACTACAATCGTAAAGAAGATGCTGCTGCCCAAATTCCAGGCAGAATGGATTGTCCTACATTGAATGACAATGTCCAGCAATGATTGCACTCTATACTACGATTAAGAAGAACTCAAATCGTACTCTACATGACTTGCAATCTCCTTGAACAATAAACAGTAAGAAGTATACTAACCCTTACATTCCGAATAGATTAAGGAAAATCGAGATTGTCTAATGTTGGATGGAAACGAATTGCTACAGAGAGTCTGGAAGGAATGAACCAAAAAAAATTCAACTAACCTTTCGGCTGTGTTCAGATATATGAGATGAGAATACCGCGATACATAGATACATTATCGATGCGTGTGAGCCTTAGGTCACAACAGTTTATGTCAGACTGAAAATATCACGAACACAGGAAAATCTTTAAGACTGAGTATCCATCCTGATATATTTCATAATGGTGTGTTCAACACCCCTTGTATATCTGTCTCGTGAGCAAAACCGTAATAAAAACAGAAAGCAAAGTATGTTTGGGTATGTTTTCTTCTATATACGGCTGTATTCTGCATGTCATCCACGACGCGGCGAACACGTACCCTAAAACGTTGTCAAATTGGATCAGGTGATTCCGGTTGTTATTTATGTCTCCATTTGGCACACGAGGTTTGCCCTTTTCCACTTACCCGAAATTCTCTCTCCATTCTGCCCAAGCATTAAACTCTGCTTCTCCAATGGCTGTTCCTGTCATCAAAGTCTCCACCCCTGCCATAAACCAATCTGCCTTCAAATACTGGCCTGATACTGCGCCAAAAAAGATGCAGGAACTCCACGTGATTTTCCAGATTCAATATATGGTTCCTGATGAGATACCAGCGGAATACAAGACTTCTGGTACCGTTCCAGTCTTATCACGCAATCTATATATGATCAAAGCTCATCCTCACGATGTTGCTGCTCGAGGTGAAGTATGGCGCGAACTGCCGTCTTGATATGAGGAAGCACTACGACGCATCATATATCGCATGAACATGTATATATATGTAACAATGGCCATCGCTGACAAGAAGGCACCTCAATATTCACCAGAATATGTCAAACGAGATCAAGAGGCTACCGATATTCTTCGATATTATCTGAAATACACCGACATCGTGATGGATGAAATATGGGATGAGGTGCTGAAGGCAACAGAGGCAAAGGAGATGAATAGCGATTGGCGCAGTACGGTTTTCGATGAGTGGCTTCTCAAAGAATATCATGTGAAGAAACATTCCCCTGCGGCGTTGATACAACATGGTGCGATCAATACAGACATAATGCCAGAGGATCTTGGTATGTGTTCATCCGCATCACAACAGATAAATTGAATATAGCTTTTGATAGACTGGGGCGAATATGATGACTCCGTTCCGTCATGGCACAATGGTACCGTTGTCGGATGGAAGTTCAATGGACAGGACGATGCCATCAAGCATGCAATTATCCCTCGGGTCATCACATGGTGTAGAGAACACGATATCTCCATTAAAAACGGTAGGATCCACAACAGAGATTGCATTTTAGCAGTACCTTCATATAACCTACAGAGGATTCGGTCCCATCTGGTAAGGGAAAAGGAAAAGCAAAGGCGGTTTCGGAGGACAAGAAGAAGGATCATGTAACTGGTCTGCATTACCGTTTTTCACTTTATATATATATAATGACATCGATCTTTGCCCTGTCCAGATGAAATGATGACAAAGGGGAAGAGCAAACCCAAACCCAAACCGAAGTCAATTAAGCCACGTTTCTTTGACCCTGCTAATAATATCCAAGCTTCATCACTATAGAGCGCACAAGAGCATCAGAGATCGCAGAGGACGATGGTGGTAAGTGATTGAACACAATATATGAGATTTATCGTTTACAATGTCCATTCATAGAGGACATAAAGATGGAGAAAATCAAAACAGAGGTGGAGGACCATGATTCCAAGTTTCGAAAACGTAAGTTCCATTATCCAATGGTATGGACAGCCATTGTTGAAGTCCTGAAGGTCTCCAAGAAATTGAAGACCAAAAAGTCGAAGTTGGAAACCATGACGCTGGACTCCTCAGAACAGGAGATTAGGACATCTGGATCGCTGGATTCGAATGATAAGACCAAGGACTCCGAGAGTGAGGTGCGGGATGAGCTCATGTCTGATGAACGCCCGAAAACGTCTCCAGGTGGTGGTGACCAAATTGAGGATAGTGTTTTGGAGACGGAAAGGCAAAGACTTGCGAAAGCCGCACATGCATTGGATCTTGACGTCGACATGGAGGATCGCGATAAGCCGGCAAAAAAGAAGACAAAATTGTCAACTCTAGGTAACTTGTTCAGCATCACGTCATTATATACATTAATATATCTTCCATCTACGTCTAGCTTTGCGTCCTGGCACGCGTGCGTCTTCGCAAAACACGTCAGCAACCCTGACGGAGCCAAGCGTCTCACCTATGGAGATGGATTGGGGCAATATTGTCCCACCACAAATTCACACCTCGGCCGCTCCGGTGCAATTCGCGACGCCACCCCCTAAGCCATCCTCATCCAAATTGGATCCAGGATTGTAATTCGAAGTGAGTCCATAGGTTGATACGATCTGTGTCATATTTTACCAATGGTTTCTTCCGTCAGATGTTGGTTGGTTGTGGTTTTAGGAACTGGGTCTTTCGTGTGCCTCTTCATATGTTTTTACCATCGCGAAATTTGTAGTTCTTGTTATATTCGTAAATCGATCGGTTCCCTGCTGTGATTAATGCATGAACTGAGATAAGAGAATATCCCAAGTCAAACAACCGAGAATGACAGTCACTAGTGATTGGTAAATTGATTCAAATATTCTGTATTCTATGTGAGTATATGCATCATTGATCGACTAGTTATGAAATCGACAGGCTAAGATTAACCTTACAGTTCATCTGTGGTGGCAATCGTCTAGCTATGTAGCATGTATCGGTATGTTTGTGACAGGTTAACAAGCAGTGCACTTGCCGAACGGCGTTTATAAATAGTGCATATATGGCTTACCAAACACTTGCCGAACGGCGTTCGATTCGTTCGTCAACCGTTCGGCAAGCCACAACAACTTCAAAAAAAATGTTGTTGTCCAAATGCCAGGCAGAATGGAATGTCCTACGTTGCATTACATTATCCAGCAACGATTATGCTCAAATTCTTTCATGCTCCTTTCTACATGCTTCTACCATCGCCTTTGAATTCTACATTTTTTGTACTTGTATTAAAACAAATTTATCTGTTGCTTTAAATAATGTACGACTAAAATAAGGAGAGAATTCGACAATACAATAAATGTTATCAATTAAAACATATATGTATGTTCAGGCTAAAATTCTTTCTTGTAGATTATTAATCATAATCTCAGTCAAATGTCACATACAAAACACACCACTGCAGCCTATACCAATGCTATCTCGTTAATTTGCTAATTTGCTAATGGTAAAGAATAGGCAATGACGAAATCATTGCATCACAGGAAGCAACCAAATGGGAATAAACACAGCCTTCAGACACAATATACAGTTTCAGAGAGCCATACAAATGGAGCGATATCATATGATCAAACTCGGCATGTTAATTGTTGTGATTCATGATCCGAACCACTAAACAAGTTAAATAGATATCACCAGATTTACTCTTGCTCTCACAAATCCACATGTATCTCAACAATATCATCTACACATGCTTTCTTGTCACTTTACACATTCTTGCCAATGTAATACAATTTCCACAACTATGCCCAGGCCAACTCACGTACATCTCTGCTGAATCAATCGTCTTGCCTTTGGTATCGAGTTTGGTCCAGGAACCGAACATATTTCAAGGTAAAGTCATAGGACATGAGCGCTCTACCCAAGAACTGGGTGATTTTAAAGAAGAACTCATAGAACATGAGTTTGCCCCAGATCAGGGCGGTTCAGCGATACCGATACAAATAAATGCTTCACGACTTCTAAAGTTCAATCAGACAACAAAAGATAATTTGAAACTTGATCCATTACTCTTTTCGACAACAGTTAAGAATTCCACTTTCGAAATACAGATATATTCTATTGAATATGCCACATCATACTACTTACCTTCTAAATATCTTTTTGCTTTGTATTGTTTTATGAAACCTATCACTGTTCAATATCGTTGTCGGATTATCAAGGCGTTACTCATGCAATGTCTCCTGAGATAACATGACTTCAAATTATATTTATTTCGATGTAATGCTATTGCTATGTCACAACCAACCTTGCTGTGGATCACACTACAATTTGCAATCGCATATAGAAGATCATGCATGACTATGTTCAATTTGAATTTATTCAGAAACATGATGACATGTTTATATACAAAGTCTTTTAATAGGTTCCACTACATTGGAGGTGGTAAACGACTGCCAACATTTAACTTTAATTTTCTCCAACCATTTATGCTGCCATTCAATAATATCAACCATGATTCTAGTTTATTATTCAAATACATCGGTCATATTGATCAACACACAGCCAGAATTTTGTCGGAAATAACAATGAATATATATGCGTTCAAATGCCTTTACATGAATATCTCCCACAATTGACAGCGAAGAATATTATAGAAATAGCAACAATACATAAGATATATTTGTCAAAAACAACGCAAAGGTTACATGGACAGGATCTACTTTCCATATTGACCGAGCATACATGTTCGGCTTGTAAAACGCATGTTTCTATTTTCCATATTCATGATGTTAAATCAAGTACAGAGCGATACATAAAATGGGCCAACAAGATATCGTCACATTTGGAAAAACAGCAAAGCGGATTCCATAAAGAACAGTGTTATACTAAGCCAGAGCATGGAGTAAAACAAAACAAGGAAACAAATTGTGACAAATATTCCTTTCCTCCTCCTCCGCCATCTATTGAGTTGAAGGAAACAATAATCCGCAACTGGTGTAAAGATTCATCACCTGAATGCCTCCAGGAAAGTGGCTGTGCTGTGTGTGGTCAATTAGTTTTGTTGAAAAATATGTCTTTATTATCCACAACAAAAGTCAATCTGAAGATATTGATCAGAGAACATATGGGAATCACAAGACAGGAACGATATCATTGTTCTGATCCAATACAGGATATCAAAGGTCCAGTACTGGATGACACATGTAAATGGATATGCAAGCCATGTGTGGTCAGCCTGAACAAAGGTAGAACTCCCAAATATGCTTTAGCAAATGGCCTTTGGATAGGCACTATTCCTGCACAACTTCGAAATCTGACATTTGCTGAACAACTGTTGATTGCTCGTGTTCGTCACAACAAATGTATTGTACGTGTGTCATCTGGGATGCATAAAATGAAAGCAAATGCCATCATGTTTCAGAATCCAACACCAAAGATATATCAACGATTACCTCCAAAAGTTAAAGAACTTGATGAAGTGTTAGCTTTCATTTTCACTGGTCCTGCCCGACCAACTCCAGAAGACATGGAGCGAACGCCTTTATTAGTTCGCAGGAAGCGGGTTTCTGCAGCTTTAGAATGGCTGAAATTGAACCACATAGACTACTATGATTTAGACATCTCCTATGAAAACCTAGAACAATATCCAGATCATGGAATTCCTGTTGTGGTTGCATATCGACCAGCAGACACAAATAAGGAACCGGAAGCCACTAGTGCATTTGACAATGAAGAGGAAGATGGTGTGGAAGATGGGCCTTGTCCTTTTGTTGTGAGTGGAGTAACTGGTGATCATCTAGATATTACAAGTCCAAAAGCATTAATAGCTAGAGCGACAAAACATTTGATAAATGATCATGGTGGTGTTCTTGCCATAAGCCATGCTAGAAATCCAGAGTCCTTCTTCAATAATCCTCAGTTATATCCTATGATGTTTCCTTGCCTCTTTCCATATGGCTTGGGTGGCATTGGTAGCGTTGACAAAGATGTTTTAATTATTAGTGATATGATGCACAAAAGACACCTCCTGATGTACCATGACAAAAGATTTCAAACTGATCCCTATTTTCCACTGATTGCATTCAATCAGGAACAGATTAAAGACAGTACAACAGGTGGATATTGTTGACTAACAAACATAATTTCAATGATATTGCAGATCGCTTGATGAATATCAATACTGCTGTTTTAGATGATCTCTCTAAAAGATTGTCCAGAAGTGATAGAGTAAAACCGGAAACACCTGAGGAAAAAGCATGCTATAAGCTCATTTCAGACTTGGACCATGTAGCTGGTCAGGTAAAAGGTTCAATTACTAACAAGAAATACATGCGAAATGAGATTTGGTCTCTGATATCCTATATTGGTGCGCCAACTTGGTTTATCACTTTTGCACCTGCAGACATCAATCACCCACTATGCCTATATTATGCTGACAACAAAGAAAAGTTTTATCCTAAGCTACGTCTACCCCAGGATTGTTACAAACTAATTGCAAATAATCCAGTGGCTGGAGCCCGCTTCTTTCACTTTACTACTGAAATGTTCATCAAACATATATTAGGAATAAATGAATCTCATCCTGGTCTGTATGGAAGTACATCAGGTTATTATGGAACAGTAGAGGAACAAGGACATCTTACCTTGCATCTTCACATGCTGCTATGGATAAAGGGATGCCTTACACCTCAGGAAATACATGACAAAATTATGGATGAAAATTCTGATTTTCAGAAGAGATTAGTAGAGTACTTGGAATGTTTGTGCATAGGACAATTCTTGACAGGTTCTAAAGAAGAGGTATCCCAGAAAATGGAACAGATGATGGCAATACCTGAATATCAACCTCCAACATGTGTTCTCCCAGATCCACCTTCATATACATGTTCTATGAATTGTCAATATCATGACAAAAGATCAACATGGTGGCAAAGGTTCACAGAGGTTGTCAATTCTCTTTTATTGCAATTAAATTTACATAACAGACACGATGGAAAAAGAAAACCATACTGTCTTAATTCTAAAGGTGAATGTAAAAGACGATTTCCAAGAGATATCTTTCACCAAACCTTTGTAGAACCTAATACTGGTGCTCTCAACCTCAAGCACGGTGAGCCTTGGATGAACACAGTAACACCTGAAGTAACTTATATGCTGCGATGTAATTCTGATGTGACTAGTTTGTTATCTGGTACTGCTGTAAAGGCAATAGTTGCATATATAACAGATTATATTACAAAGATGTCTTTGAAAACCTATAGCATTTTTGAAGTAATAAAAAGTGTTTTTGATAGGAATTCCGAAATGATTGGTGGAGATTTAAACAGGAAAAACAAAGTCAGAAAATTATTTACACAAATAGTCAATTCCCTCACCTCCAAAATGGAGATTGGTGCTCCAATGGCTTCATTATACGTGCTCGGAAATCCTGATCACTATGCCAGTCATAAATTTGTACCATTCTTTTGGGGGAGTGTCTATTTGGCTCCCCGGGGAGCCGCTTAGTCATCTGACACCCCTTTCCTTATATAGTTATAGCTAAGTGGCTTGATCAAGATAAATGAATTATTGTCTTTGCAATACCATTGGCAAAAATATAGTAAAATTAGATTTGAGTAATTTATAAGTGTATATTACTGAGAAAAAGTAATTGTCATCTTTGATGTAGTGGAACCTTAGGAACCTTAAGTATAGATAAGCAGGTTGATTTATTTTTCACCAACTACTCTACCAAACCTTATGATTATTTATTCTGAAGGTCTAACAATATTGAACATTTCATTGCTTAATTCTCTTGAATTTGCTCTCAAGTAATGGACAAGCAAGAATTGATTTATCTTAATCAGGCCAGTTAGCTATAACCATATAAGGAAAGGGGTGTTGGATGACTAAGCGGCTCCCCGGGGAGCCAAATAGATAAATCCTTCTTTTGGAGATCTTATGTTAAAGAGGTCATCAGTGCATGGTCTGATGAAGAAATTGCTAATACATGTGAAGATGAAAATCACGCTCAAAAAGTTGTGATTGGTAAACAAAATGGATCATACATAGGACTTTCCAAAGTAAATGATTATAGGTTCAGACCGGCTTTGTATAATAATGTATCACTGTATAACTGGATACGTCTTGCCACTATGGAACCAAATAAAAGTGGTACAAAAAGAAAAACCCAAATGACTAGCAAAGAATCAACACAAAGCCAACTTTTTGATGAGGTAGAATTTGATGATGTGTCTGACACCTTTATTGAACATACCGATATTGACTATTCTAATAATGATAGCTTGTCTGAGGTTAGTGATGATGATATGTTCATGCAAATCGATGAAATTCAGAAGCCTGACAGCTTAAATAAAAAGAACAAGAATGATAATACAACCACAGACATAAGTGATGAATCAGATGAAGTTGATGAAATAGAAATTGATATATCGACGAAAAATAAAAAAGATTATACTTTGCAACGCAATCATGCACAGTATCTGACCCACCATGCAAAAATGAAAGGAAATGATCCCTTCATAGTTCCTAATTTCATTCCAAACAATTTACCAAGGGCTGACCGTGGTGATCGAGAATATTATTGTTGTACAATGTTAACTTTTTTCAAGCCATGGAGAAATGGCAAAGAACTCAAAAATAAATTACAAACATGGGACAATGCTTTCACAAATTATAAGTTTTCTAAAAGACAGCTTGAAATCATGAAATACTTTGGTCTGCGATATGAGTGTCTTGATGCAAGAGATGATTTCTCTGCTAAACGTCAAAAGAATCATACTGAAGATATCAAATATTCATGGGCGACTTCAAACAATTTTGACGAAATGGATGACATGCACAATGCTGAACTAGCATGTAACGGAGATGATTTCAACGATACTCTTGATGAAAATACAGACACAGAATTACTTGTGACACTTGGTTATAAGGGACAAAAAAGAAAGGATGAAATGCTAATAGCTGAAAGAACCATGAAAAGGGCAGGATGGCTTGATAACTGTATTGATGGTATCCCAGATATAGGACCATTAATACCTGTAGAACCCTCTGTAACACAATCAGGAAAATCATGGAGAGCCACAGTCCTTGCCAAGAAAAAGGAAATCATTGAAGAACGAAATAAAAATTTGCCATCAAAGACAGGGACCATAATTAAATCATCTAATTTTCAATATAATGATGTCAAGATAGTAGATGCAGCATACATCCACCACATGTTTATTCCTGCAAACAAAGCTGATCTTCATCTAATTGATATAACTATCAATGATTTCAAGTTGAATACAGACCAAAAAAGAGCATTTCATATCATTGCCAATCACTCTACCTTGATTAGCAGTTCAGAGAAGCTACGCATGTATCTTGGTGGTATGGCAGGCACGGGAAAATCACAAGTAATCAAAGCATTGATTTGTTTTTTTGGTAAACACAACCAGAGTCATCGGTTTTTGGTTCTTGCTCCAACTGGTGGTACTGCTGCCCTTGTAAATGGATCTACATATCACTCCATTCTTGGAATTAATCATGGAGGATCATCTCGTTCCCTTGCACAAGTCCGTGCCAATCTTGATGGTGTGGATTACATTTTCATTGATGAAGTATCAATGTTATCCTGCAGAGATATGTATAAAATCAGTGCCCAATGTGCAAAAGCACGTGCCATTTATGATGAACCCTTTGGTGGCATTAATATGATATTTGCTGGGGATTTTGCCCAACTTCCACCAGCTATGAGTGGTGCTCCTTTGTATTCTGGAACTGTTGGTGTCCAAGTAAATTCCAGTCAAACTATACCAAATCAGGAAGCTGCCATAGGCAAAGCTCTTTGGCATCAGATTACAATGGTTGTTATATTACGTGAAAATATGAGACAAACCAAGCAGTCAGAAGAAGATGTCCAACTGAGACTGGCTTTGGAAAACATGAGATACAAAGCATGTACTTCTGAAGATATTGCATTTCTTCGTACCCTTATTGCAGGAAAAGGTCCAAATGATCCAAAATTAGCCCAAAAGAAGTTCAGGAATGTATCAGTTGTTACTGCATTGAATGCACAAAAAGACAAAATCAATGAACTTGGTGTCCAACGTTTTGCTGCTGAGAATAAAAGACTATTAACATCATTTTATTCAATAGACAGATGGAATAATCATAGTAATTTCAAGAACAAAAGAAAGTCTCATTACGGATCAACAATTGCAGATCCCGTTCGACACACAAGAATATTAGAACCTTCACTCCAGAAATTACTATGGAACCAACCACATGCATCATCCTCGGATCATATACCAGGAAAATTGGAGTTATGTATAGGCATGCCAGTGATGCTGAGAAACAATGATGCAACAGAGTGCTGCATTACCAAAGGAGCTGAGGCGGTTGTTGTAGGTTGGCAGAGTGCAACAGGCCCAGAACAACAGATTGTACTGGACACTTTATTTGTCAGATTAATAAATCCTCCAAAAAAAATATACATAGATGGCCTTCCTGAAAATGTGGTGCCAATTACAAAACATATCACTTCCACTATGTGCTCATTACCCAATGATGATGTGATATCCTTGTCAAGAGAACAAGTGTTGGTACTCCCTAATTTTGCCATGACTGATTATGCATGTCAAGGGCGTACCCGTCCTAACAATGTAGTTGATCTCAGTAGTTGTAGAAACCACCAATCTTATTATACTTGCTTGTCTAGAAGTGCAACTGCTGCAGGAACCATCATTGTTCAAGGCTTTGATCCTAAAGTAATTACTGGTGGTGCTTCTGGATATCTAAGACAGGAATTCAGAGAATTAGAAATTTTAGATGAAATAACCAAACTCAAATATCAAGGACTTTTACCAAGCCATATTAATGGAGATCAACGAAATTCTATCATTGAGCAATTTAGAAGATGGAAAGGAAAGTCATATGTTCCAAAACATGTTCATTCTGCTATTGCATGGAAAGCCACGGAGCAACTAAACCAATACACAGCACAGCCCTATCTATGGCAATTAATTAAACCTATGAACAAAAATCAAAAGGCAGATTTCAGAAACCTCAACTTTGTTCCTGCAAAAGGAACTGTTCCAGTCACTGTTGCTCATAAAAATTCCACTGCCAATGTATTGCAAAATAACTAGTGGGGTGTGGGCCATTGTTTCACATGGCAAGTTACTCGTCCCTTTTTGGCCATGAGAACATCACATTTATCAAGATCGAGCATATGTGTACACTGCAGCATTATTATCACTGCATGATATTAAGATAATATTTGCAAAGTCATCTATACGTTCTTCATTACCACAAAGTAATCCTGCCCACACATCTGAAGCATTGTTCAACACTTGTTGCATTCCTTTGATATCCAATATCTACAAACTTCATGAGGTGGTCATTAGATGGTGTTCACCAAGTTTATCAAAGTGTTCCACGCCATACTTGCATTTATTTTGTTAAAAGATGGCTATTAAATATCATACAACCATGCACATACTTGTTGATATATTTTCACAACATTGTTGTATTTATTTCATATCCAGTGCTGATGTAAGCATTCTGAACAGTCCTGTAAAATTTCTGAACATTATTCGTCAAGGGTGTGGTTTCTGTTTCACAAATTATTTCCATTTAGCTTGGTAACAAAAGACTTGAGCATCTACCATATAGTTGTGAAAGTTTTGTCCAAATCAGTAACAACAATAGAGCTCTGCCCTAGTTGGAACGAGCTCCAGTATTGCAAGTCAACATATCAATTGAGTGAGAGAAACTGCATTGAGGACTAGATAATAATGACAAATGATAGAATGGCAGTGCACTTGGTAGATTAATAACCCAGATACCATTACAATGCCTGACACTTGTGAAAACATTGAAACACTCACTAATTAGCTTGACAACTGTGTGGTATTGCTTGAGTTTGTTATCAAAGAGCCATACAAATCTAGCATAATTGAGTTCACATATGTTCAGAACGGTGTAATGCTAAGTTTGGGTCTAGATCCAAAATGGATGCTGAAGGGTGGTGTCAGCTGAGTAGTGACTGAGGGTTTGTCAGTGAAGCTTAGTCAGTAAACAACAGAACTCAAAGGTAAATGGAAATAAATAAATGGTTTCTGCTTTAATCCGATGTAATCTGACATCGGGTTAGGAGTCTGGTTTGAGTTGGTGATAAAACATGAGGATGAAAAAATGACTAAGGAGGCAGGACGTGCTGGCTAGTGGAGGAGGTAAGCAGGGGTGTATTTCTCTAATGTACAAGTACAATTGGGAGCCTTTATATATGATGTCTACTATATGGGCACTATTTACTAGATGAGCGCTGGCTACAAAGTGGGTGCTGTATTTAGGGGTTAGAAGGCCGTGAGGATAAAGCCAGTATTTTTGGACTGGTTATTATACAAAGACGGGTCTGGTTGTTACATGTCAGGGTTGGTTATGGGAGGCAGAACCATGTTGGGCAACAGGCAGGTAGGGATAAAAGTGTCAGATTAGGCCACGGAGTGTGTATCCTCTACAATGGTTGTAGTATTTATTTGATATCTAATCCTGGAAAAGTCACCACTGAACATATGTGAATCATCATTCAGCCAGGGTGTTGCAAGTGTTTCACATGTTCCCTGCATTGATTTGCTGTCCATAGAAATGGTGTATATCTCTGTACAGGTCATTTGACAAAGCTTTGTGAAAGTTGTGATATGTATTTGACACCTCTCTTGCTCCCATTGATTTATACATGCCTTATGAAAGTGAGAATGAGACACTGGCGTGGTACTGGGACCTTGGCACCAATGAGCAGGACAATGCTATTTCATGAAGAAAAGACATGTGAAAGGCAGGTTATAAAGAAGTAGTACAGCCATCTGCAATTGATGTGACAAATTGTCATGAAATCTGTTGTATTTACTCTCCTAGCAACTGACCACAAAAATATTACACAACCCTGTACAGCCTATTGAACAGTTCTTGACAATGTGGCTTGTATTTATTCAAGTTCTAATGACTGGGAAAGCCTTGCTGAACGGTTACCAAACAGGCAGTTTCGTTTAACACTGTTTAAGAAGGGTGTGAGAGCTGTTATAACTTTTACTAGTATTTATTTTTCTACCAACTGTCTATAAAACGATTGTACAACGACCTATGGCATATCTAACAGATGGGCGTGACATTGGTTGTATTCGTTCTCTTACCCACTGGCCACAAGAATATTCCACAACCAAATACAGTGTATTTGATAACTTCTGACAATGTCTCTTGTATTTATTTAATTTTTAATGACTGGATAAAGCTTGTCGAACAGGCGCAAGATGTGTTTAGCCTGTTCGACATGGGTTTGTGAGATGTTACAAATTTCACTTGTATTTATTTCCTACCCAGTTATCTATAAAGGTGTTATCCAACAAAGTTTGACAAATGGTCAGGCACTGGTTGTATCTATGTGGCCAGTTAGTTTGAAACTAAACACAACTGACATGATGAAATTAGCCGGTACCTGCATGTGCAATACCTTTCTGACCAACTGGTAAGAAAAGAAATACAACTAAAATTTATAACACCTCCCAAGACAGGCATATATTCAGCCATGAAGCATGGGATTTAGAGAATACTACATTTTATAAGTATTTGTATGGCTTACCAAGTACTTGTCGAACAGTGTTCGGCCTGTTCAACAACTGTTCGACAAGCCATAACAATTTTAATAAATATGTTACTGCCTTAATCATGCAGCAGAAGCCGTCACAGATTGGTTCCTAATGTCAGGTAACAATTCGTACTGCATACTGAGCAATAACTATTTGACAGGCATCTGCCTAACCATTTAGCATGAAACTTAGGCAATACTCCATTTTATGAGTAATTGTATGGTTGACCAAGTGCTTGTCGAACGGCGTTGAACCGGCCTGTTCGACGACTGTTTGACATGCCATAATAACTTTGTGTCATAGTTGGATGATGGTATGTGATAGTCTCTGTGACCTTTGTGCCAATACCTACTTGGTATGGGTTTAACAAGCGATATCATGGGATTTAGGTAGCAGGATATTTATTAAAATTTGCATGGCCCATCACTCACTTTGAAACAGCATTAATATTTAATAGGCCTGGTTGACATCGGTGGTGGATGTTCATCATTTCCACTACAAAATACAATTAAAAGTAGCGGTACATGTGGTAAATATGAACTTACACAATTTACACCTTAATCTGATATCATGATGTTCAGGAATGCTAAACATGTCAATTCACTCACTACAATTGCACCGATGGCATAATAATACTATCATATATTATTGACATTATGGAACACCTATGATCATCATCAGATTTACGAAGGTCATACCTATTTATTAAGACAGGTTAGCAAACCGGGTTTAGACAATGATATTACTATTGACTTTATAGAGTTATGAAATAATAATAATTATCGATTTTTCCTAAATTGGTGTTGCTTTTGTTCTTTGTTCTTCAACCATCATCAGGTGACTGGTATTGGACTATATATTAATACTCAGAACGTTTACCCAAACCTAGATACTTTCCCCTTGTGACAACTCTATTGCAAAAGATACTTTTCAACCAACATTGTTTAGTACTATTTCAGCACTCACTTCATGCAACCAAAGCTTACATACTTTATTTTCTTTTAGTTTGTCAACATGCCTAAGACACGCAAAGAATCTGGCTATGAAGTCTGCACTCACATCTGTCAAGGACGAAATTGTATATCATTGCAAACACAATCCATTTTGTGGAAAAAAGAAGGAGGTTCTTGCCAACGACATTGCTCATCTGCAGCCAAACATCCAAATTGTATTTCATCGACAATATGCCCACAATTCCAATGTATTGGGAGGAAGTTCTCCAAAAATGCTCAGGGTGTCCGGAATCCTACACAGGAAGAACTATCACTTCTGCAACCATCACTTGATTCAGATGTGGAGATGGACAATACACCAACGACCATGATTACACAAACATCCAGCAATGATCGAATCTTCCGAATCCTTTTTGTTCTTGATCCTACGACGCGCGTTGGCAGCAAAACAGCTGCAATCAAAGATCTGGCATTTGTTATAACGACCATTTCAAAAGAGGAATATGATACCGTTTCGCACCTTGAAGGCTTTATATACGACATCAAGTTCCACAAATCTCATTATGGCGTGTGCATGCAAGAATGGGTGCGTATCTTTTTTTTTTAGCAATTTAAACAATGTTAAAATTAAGGCATATTAAATAATTTGATAGCTTTATGTTTCCATGCGAATGCACCATTGGAAATTGGATAATGAACGACGCTTCAACGTTGAATACATGGATTGGCCGGATTTCTATCGTGCGATGCTGCAATGCCAGAAAAAGAATGAGACTTGGGAGAGATTCGCATCAGTCGATTGTGTCTTTGGTGGAGTCGACATGGGAATGTCGTATATGTGAGAGTGACAATCATCATGATTTAATTTATCTTTCATTCATTCTTTGTAGTGGTAACGAATATGGGATAACATTGCAAAATGTGTCAAGCTTCTTTGCGGGAATTGAAGAGCTGTGTTGAACAGTCCATGTGTGGCCGCCACCGAAACAAATGAACACCATTCACTCGAAATGGATGCAGATGCAAAACCTGCTCCATGTAGCATTGATGAAAACACACACGATACGACCACAAGCAAAATTGCTAAATGATGGCGAACCCTTTCCACCAAATATTGTGTTGAAGAGAACACATAGCGACACGGGCCACCATGTTTTATTCCCAGGTGATCCGAGAAGGAATTGGGACTATATGTGTCAAAACCGTGAAGTTCCTGGTTCACGTTGGTTTGGTCAAACATACGTTGAGCCGTTCGCCAAAGTCGGTCAATGGCGGGTATTTTTGTTGGGTGGAAAAGACATTTATGTGGTGCACACCCATTACAACAAGGAGACGAAATCATGGACGTCAGACATTGCAACAAATTTCTATACGTTGGATGAATTAAAGCAAGTGCACATTCTTCTTCTCACACTTGTATCGATATAATGCCTCACATGGTTTAGATCATTCCAAATGGAAGGAGTTCTCATGAACATTCTTATATGCAACCCAGAGGAAGGTCACATGGCGATCCGAGAACAAGGAAAACAACAATTCTTCAACTTCATCAAAAATACATATGAGGGCCTATATAACATCGAGTCGAGTGTGATTGGGGCAAATACTTCAATGAGTGTATTCTGCTGCATGGACGTGTCACTCATCGTTAATTCAGAAACCAATCACGTTTGCTATTTTGTAAATGAGGTTGAGAGATATCACACTACAAGATTGTATTCCAATATGAAGCAAGGCGGGACGCCTGTTCCAGTTCCAATTCGACCTTTTGCTGACACATTTTCATGTGTTTTCTACAAGTACCTTGTAGATATCAAAAATCCATTTTCGTATTTTTAAATCAATGTAATGGATACTCAACAATTCAGATTTTGATAGTCTGGACAAAAATCATTTCGAAGACTTTGGTAACAATAAAAATAGTATTACAGATTGATGAAACTATTCAGACTCCACAGCATTAATTACAATGTATGACGTACAAGAAAATGTTATATCGAAACGCCCAAAACCATCACCCATTGCACATTCAGGGAGATGCTTTTCAATGTGTCTTCAGCACGTTTAAATGTATTTATAGTGTGTCCAACAACGACGCAAGATTCAACAGGAATATCACCTGGAAAGTGAGGTAGTTGCTGAAGGTTCTTGAGTGCGGCGGTAAAGTCAGTCTTGACTTTCCTTGCGTCATACATAGGAACTACCAGTACATACATGCATCAGATTGTGAAGTGAAATATATGGACAAAGGGCGAACTAACCGATGTCATGGAACGAAAGAGCTGTCTTCTGATATGATGGAGTGGGACGTTGTGTAAACGGACTTGACTGGACAGATTTTGATGTAGAGGCTCCTAAATAGAATTATGAACATGTAAAACCGGTTCTAAAATATACTCACTGCCAGGGGAAGCGTCCACCCCACTTGCCGATGTTGTAGAGAAGGACAAAAAATCCTTGTAGAGCTGTGCCCGAAATTCAGAGTCACCGGTCACCATCCCAATGGCACCAACATATCACTCCCATTCTCCCGCAAGCAAGGTGCCTTGGATTACCTTAACTGGCTTAGTGTTTCCACCAACCTTTGGCTCGTCTAAGAAGCAGGAATCGACTATAATCACCGATGTAAAGATGGTGGGGATTCCACCCCCAACAGGGTGGAAATAGTTACGACCGAATCCACCGGTGGATATGTTAGCTGGATCGTCGCGAGAGAGATTCGAATATTTCCCCCATTTGGCGAAGGTTACTGCAGAAAATAACAAACTATTATGTGATTTTATATTGATTCCGAGGTTTTACAAAATAATTAACGTACTCTTCGTTTATCCTACGCATGTTAGGAACAATGTCACTGTATTGCGGGTTGCCGTTTCCGACAGCACTAGACCACGACACCATGGTCGCTGCTCTATAACATAGTTAGCATTAGTTCATGAAATACAACAAATTAATCACTTAATATTGACACAATCTTGATATGTATCAATAAGGTGATGATCTCTGGTACCGATGTCAGACTCATCCGTCTTTGGAGAGGGTAAACTAAAAGACATATATGTGTCATTTAAAATGAAATATAGATATATAAAACGTACGTGGTGATTTGGCGCTGTCCGTATATTACATCCTCATCACCGCTGGTAGAATCCTTTTCGTCACTATTATCATGCTCCGGGGCGGTTTTGGTGACCTTGGGAGAATTAACTTTCGGCGTTTTAGAGCTAATATTAGAGACACTGGTATTATTTAGTGTAAGATGGTTATGAATCGTGTAATATAAAATACACACCGAAAAACATCATCTGAAGTTGGCTTCTTTGATCCAAATTTGAGCCGTTTCTGGCTAGGAGGAGAGATTTTGCTAAATAAATCGATTAGGCCACGTTTCGATGCTTAAATGGACACGAAGGCTTCTCACATATCGTCATCGTCATCTGTGTTGTTGGGGGACCGTTGTGAAGCGATACGCTTTTTTCCACTGTATGAAATAAAATCTATATGGGAGTTACGATGTCAGCTAATGATACAGACCTTGCTTTGCTGATTGGCAGTTTAGACTGACTAATATTATCGCTTATGTTAATCAATAGTGTAATATGATTCAAATAAGACACATACGCAGTAGGTTTGATAGGTGTCGCCATACTGTTGATGCTGCGAACGCTCATGGCATCTTCATCCTCGTCGGAAATTGTGATACTGCAGATATATCCAGTATAAATAATAAATCAGAATCATGACATACGTTTCTTTTTCGGCCAGCTTCATAATCTCTTCCTTTCCCTTCCTACGCATTACGACACGGCCGCTGTAATATTCATGTTATTCAGAACACGACATATTATATTTGAACAAAATAAATGTACGAAACAACACTCGACTTCTTAGGTTTGACCTGAGATTTTGCCGCAGCGGATTTCCTTGGAGCCATCGAAAAAAATATACGTTTGTGATGGTGATTGGTAAAAAGGCAAAGGACAGTTTTGTCGATACCATTGTAATTTCGTCGCACTTTAAGTACACCGCTGCATGTGGAAAAACAATACAGATATCGATCATGAAAAAAACATCAGCAGGTATGTCTGCTGACTCATTAAAGGGGAATGATTCGGACCATGACACCATAGAAATGAGAAATCCTGAGATATAATACATTCCCGGGTATCATCCGATACTACAAAACTGAATTGCAGGTATGAAGGAAATAAAAATGGGAACATGGCTATGCTCGGGTATCGTGGTAATACCACAAATCCTAACCCAAAATTAGCAGGCCGTGCTTTGATTGCGTTTCATTTGACACCACAAAAATGAATCACTTGAATGCAAAACAGCAGGAAACTGCTGATTTCAAATACTTACTAATTGCCGTTCTCTGGTAACATATAACACCACAGAAATGGACGGCCGGCTTTCAAAGAAATAAAATGGCAAGTGTTTGGAATACCGAATAAGTATAGTTGATCACAAGATCATAACACAGCCATATCGTCTATAGAAACACTATGCAAATGAGGCCATTGCCAAATACACACAAATACCGGATCAGATGATTACATGATGCAGCAAGTACACCAAAATATATTCGTGTATTGATAATGTTGATAGGAGTAATATAGTGAGCGCAATACTGACCGATTGTGTAGATGTAGAAAATGGAGTTGAACAATAGAAATCTGTCATGAAGATCTGTCTCAGGACAAACTCAGAGCAAACATTACCAGTCGCACAAGTATCAGGCACTGCAATATTATAATATGATAAAACGCAAGAATAGATTACACGAAATATAACGCCATCGCCACATCGCCGTCCATCAGAAAATGGACAACCATTACGATTTCAAAGGCGCATGTCAGTGATACTACAGACACACTTGGCTATATCTAACATTAATTGGTAGCTGAACGTTTACAGTATATCATTTCAGCACGGTTAAACGATGACAATACTCAACTGGCAAATGCTACCAATGTATTTTCGTTATTTCATGCGGTATATTGTATTAAACGATTTTGCTAGATTTTGAATATTGATGTAGTACATAATGAATCACCAAAGTCCTGGAATTTTACGCTACCAGGTATCGATGTAACCGAATATCAAGAACTGATCCTAAGTCTCCAAGGGATATTGGTGGCCAAGGACCTACCGCCTGTCATGACCAGGCATGTTTTTTTATATTCATATGACCGTAGGCTGATAACGGAAGACACGTTTGTAGGCCACCCGAACGTCAAATTCCATTTCTTCGTCAAAGCATTATTCTCTCTGGCCTCAACACGGCTTGTTTTGAATCATACATCGATAATCTTCGCGTTTTACATCAGAAACTTGCTCGTCAATTCCCAGAGCGTGCGATGCAGGAATTCAGACCGTCCACCTATATGGAATACTCCGCGTTATCTATTGGAACACGATATTTCTCTGATCGCCGACATGACAACATCTCACCGCATGCTCCATTTGAACAGAACGTTGATCCGAAGGGTATATTGGCATCCTTGAGTGGTGCGAGATACTTTCACGGGAGGGACAATGAAGTCCTGTATTTCAAGCTGGATTCCATTGGGGGTCAACATCGGTGAGTGTTCGGCAACCATGATATTACTAATCTGACGATATGGATCACAGATTTGTACCTGCAGATCCGACGCTTTTCAGGATTGGTGATATTGTCGAAGTGCAGATAACGGTAACCGCCATCCCAGTGAAAAAAGATCAGTTCAAGATGATTCTCAACCTGCGGTCATTAGCACTGGCAAACAGTGACTTCAGTGAGGTAATCTTATTCGGATTGATGTCATAAGGATTTACTAATTGATAATTAGAAAGCATCCTTGAGTCGAATGAAAATGCCTGTTCCATCTCACAATACGACGACGAGGATTAATCTGAAACGTAGTGTAGGATATAGCCAGGTGGATGATGATGGAGAAGATGTGGCAGAAACTCGCAGATTCATAATTAATCTTGCCATGAATCAGGCGGATTAAGCAAGTTGGAATTACTCAATTAACACTTAAGTCATGTAGCATGAAATGTAGGGAACAATTAATATAATACTACGTTTTATAAGTATTTGTATAGCTTACCAAGTACTTGTCGAACAGTGTTCGGCCTGTTCGGCAACTGTTCGACAAGCCATAACAATTGTAATAAAATTGTCACTGCCCTAATCTCATGCAGCGGAGACTGTAACAGACTGGGGGACGATGTCAGGTAACAATGGTGTCGATGGTGCTGCATACTGAGCAATAACAATTTGACAGACATCCACTCAGCCATAAAGGATGGCATTTAGGCCATACTACATTTTATAAGTACTTGTATGGCTTACCAAGTACTTGTCAAACAGTGTTCGGCCTGTTCGGCAACTGTTCGACAAGCCATAACAATTGTAATAAAATTGTCACTGCCCTAATTCGCAAGCTTAAGTCTAAACGAGGTAGGAGTGTGACAAAAGATATGGTCTCTGAGCGAGTGACAGGTGTGACACAGAGTCAGCTCTGTGTCTTTGCTGTCATCGACGTTCCGGCTCATTTTCTTCATCGGTCTTAGAACCACACTTGTAGCTTTGTTCTATTTCCCAGAATTTCCCTTGTCTCAAGCTCTTCTCAATGCCCCGCATTGAATCTGACCCAAACCTCCAGATCTGCCCTGAGTTCGACTCAGATGATTTTCTCAACATCCGAAACACCATTGCCCTAGCTTCGGGCATCATGCCTGACGAGGCTGCTCTCAATCTCGCCGCTTCCTGGACAGCCCAAAACAATACCAAAAAGGTCGCTTGGGATGCCCAACTCCAAGCCGACCAACTGGTGGAGGATATAGCAGTTCTCGCAGCCCGGGAGGCAGAGGCAGCTGCCCAGGCTATTCTAGACAAGGAAGCCGCCGAAGAGCTCAGGGAGGCAGAAAAGAAAAAACCCAAAATGCACACGTTCGACGTGACCAAGTCAATCGGCTCAAACGTCTCCCAACGCCCTTCACCTTATGCCCTCGAACGCCTCCGGAAGTTCGAATATGTCGAGCTCTGGTATTTCACCCCTGAGGGTTGCAACGAGGCCGCCATAACCCAACGCTCAGCAGATGACACCTTCGGAATCACCAGATCCGACGCCGACCTCATGGTCCTCAAACCAGTTGCCTCTGTCCGTGCCTCTCGCAAAGCCCTGAGAGATGAAGACCTCTCCTGGGACCAAATGGAGATCGCCAGCTCCCTCATGCTCCGCAACCAACGCCAACTCCACTGGCCCGAGGTTGCCACAGACGCTCTCTCCATCTTCTGGTATAGGTTATATGCCCACGAACTACGAGCTCAGCCAGATGGCCAACGCATTCTTCTAATATACCAAGCTCGAGCCCGCCATGAATGGCATGCAGCCCTGGAGCGAAAAGATGCTGGCTTCAACATCGGCCTCATTGATGACGACCTCCTCGCAAAAATCACTCGCGAGAACTTCCATCTGGATTGCCAAGCTTCCCTACGTGAGGTCAGTCCCATTTTCCCCTCCCTGCTTCGTGCATCTGCACACCCGCTTCGCTTCGTGCACCTGTGCACCTGCTTCGCACCACACCCTGCATCCCATGCTTTGCACTGGCTCTCTGCCCTGCCCTGCCCTGCTTCGCTTCACCCTGCTTCACCTGCTTCGCTTCGCACCTCACACTAACCCTTCTTAACCCCTAGATGAGATCGCAACCACGCTCTCCCCCTAGAGGCCGCCACGGCAATCCCCCCACTGCTGGGCGAGGCCACCGCTCACGCTCCAGATCTCCCCCCCCTCGCAAGCTCCACCAGCGTTCCCTTCCCCCCAGAAGACCCTCTACCTCCCGACAGGTTTTTCAAGGGGGTGCACCCGATTTGGCGCCCTCGGTGTGCACCCTCTGCCTCGGCCGCTTCCGCCACGACACTACCCGCTGCAAGGCCTCCCATCTCTGGGACAACTCCCCAATCCATTGCCATCGCAACGACCAGGGCCACCTTGTCAACCCCAACGGCTTGGTTCTCTGCTCAGACTGGCAACTCCCCCGAGGCTGTTCCAGCCCCTCCCACCCCGATCGCCACGAGTGCTCCGGCTGCGGTGGCAGAGCGCATGGAGCCCAGGGCTGCCCTCGCAGCCAGAAGATCTAACCCCAAAACCCCCTACATTGCCAGTGCATGGCTCTGCCTCCTCACAGAGGCAAACTTGTTACAGAAATATCCCACCCTTCCTCACCTCATCCAATTTGGCTTTGATGCTGGTATCCCCCCCATCCTCAGCACCTTTGCTCCAGCCAACAGCCCCTCCATCGACCTGCATTCTGCCGAGTTCTCAGCCATCATTGCTAAGGAATATGCTCGAGAACGCCACATTGGCCCATTCTCTCGTGCCGAAGTGGAGGATCTCATTGGTCCTTTCCAGAGCTCCCCTCTCTCCCTCACCCCCAAAATCGGCAAAGAGACATTTCGGATGGTACAGAATCTCTCTTTCCCTTCGAAACCCACTGCCTCCAGATCCTCGATCAACTCAGCAATTGACTCAGACCAGTTCCCCTGCACCTGGGGAACCTTTGCCACGATCTGCCTCCTCATCTATCGCCTCCCCCCAGGCTCACAGGCTGCTGTGCGAGACGTTGCCGAAGCCCATCGGACGGTTCCAATCCACCCCTCCCAATGGCCAGGCCTTGTGCTTCGCCTCCCTGGACCTGATGCTTTCAACATTGATACCTGCAGTTGCTTCGGACTCTCCTCATCCTCAGGAAACCATGGCAAACTTGGTGATGCAGGCACTGAGCTCATTCGTGCACAGGGGATTGGTCCTGTCTCAAAGTGGAGCGATGACCACATCTTCTTTCGCATCCGCCGTGAGTACATCTCCCACTACAACGAACTGCGCCGGGGTTGGAATGCCAGTATCTTGGAAAATGGAGGGCGCATCCACTCTGGTGGCCGCTACTGGTACCGGGGTGCCACCATGCCAGATGACTCCCCGGAGGAATTCAACGAGGATGCCTCTTTCCCCATCCAAGACCTCTCGGGCACCTCCCCTCGTTCCACCATCGACTCTGCTTTCTCCTACTGCATGGATGACATCAACTCCATCTCGAAGGTACTGGGCATCCCCTGGGAGGCTTCCAAGGACATCCCCTTCAGCTCAGTGGTCCCCTTCATTGGCTTCTCCTGGGACCTGGAACATCGCTCTGTGGCCATCCCTCCCAAAAAGAGGGAGAAGTATCTGGCTGCGATTGCTCTCTGGGAAAAAGACCCAACGCACGTCCTCAAAGACGTCCAAAAACTTTTCGGCAAGCTCCTCCATGCCAGCCTTGTTGTCCCAATGGGACGTCCTTACCTCGCCAACTTGGAGGCCATGCTGGGGGTCTTTCACAACAATCCTTTCAAGCCGCGTACCCCACCTCGAGGCACTGCAGATGACCTTCGCTGGTGGTCTCACATCCTTTCCCAACCCAATGTCTCTCACCCAATCCCCAGTCCCGTTCCTATCATCAACCCCAATGCCTATTCCGACGCTAGCTCCTCAGGCATTGCGGTCACGATTGGTTCTCGTTGGCGCGCCTGGCGCCTCCTCCCAGGTTGGAAGCGCGACAACAGGGACATTGGCTGGGCCGAAGGAATTGGCTTCGAATTCCTGGTGCGATACGTTATCACCAGCTATCCTCCAGGTACTCACATCAGGGTCTTTGGCGACAACTTGGGAGTCATCCAGGGCTGGTGGAGAGGCCGGAGCCGAAACTCTCAAATCAACAGCATCTTCAAGAGGATATTCTCCTCCACAGCCATGCTGGCCTGCTCCATCCACACAAGTTATGTGCCCAGCGAGGACAACCCAGCTGATGGCCCCTCCAGGGGCATCTATCCCCCCCTTGCCCTCCTGCTTCCCCCTCTCGACATCCCAATCGAGATCGCCCCCTTCATTGTCAACTTCAACTCTCCCCTATCCTGGTCTGAGTCCCAGTCTTCTCTCCACCCTGCTCCAACACCCCCCAAGCCAGAGCACACTGCAGCCCCCCTCCTCGACCCCAGCACCCTCTTTGAACTTGAGCGGCAGGCAATGGTCTGGCGCAAGGAAGGGGAACTCCTCTAAGAACCGGCCAGCTTGGAATTCCCCCCTGGCCTCCCGGGCCTCCCACCCCTCTGCCCCCTCTGCCTATCGCCCAGGCCTAACCCCATCCCCCTCACACCTACGCCCTCACTGCCTTGCCCGGGATCGCCTCCGAATCTGGCGCCCTTCTCAGGCCCGCACCATCCTCGACAACCAGGGAATCCCCACAAACCTGGACCCAGAAGACCTCACCCGCATTGCGGATGTGCTTGAACACACCTGGGCTGAAAACACCCGGGAAACATACGGCACCGGCCTCCTCCTCTTCCATGTCTTCTGCGACAAGAAGGGCCTCCCAGAAAATCAACGTGCCCCTGCTAGCGGGGTTCTATTATCAGCCTTTACTGCCACCCTGACAGGTTCCTATGCCGCCAAGTCAATCGGAAACTACCTCTATGGTGTGTGGGCCTGGCATATCATCCATGGCATCCCTTGGCAGCCGAATGAGCTTGAGACCCAGGGTATCTTGAAGGCAGCCAATGCCCTCCGTCCTGCCTCCTCGAGGAGAAAACCCCGGCTCCCATTCACGGTTGACTACATTGTGGCTCTCCGCACAGACTTCACCCTATCAGCTCCCCTCGATGCCGCCATCTTCAGCTGCCTCACGACCACCTTCTACTCAGCTGCTCGCCTTGGTGAGTTCACTGTAAAAAACCTAAAACCAGGCACCTTTCAGAGCTCCACCCATGTCACCCCAGCCCACATATCCTCAGTCCGTGACCGCAACAACCTGGAGATGACATCCTTCCACATTCCCCGCACAAAAACTTCCCACACAGGAGAAGACGTGTCCTGGGCCAGGCAACTTGGGCCCTCTGACCCCAAAGCCGCACTGGACAACCACCTGCAGATAAACCAACCTCCCGCTGATGGCCCCCTCTTTGCCTACCGCTATGGCAAAGGCTTCCGGGCTCTCACAAAAGCCAAAATGTTGGAACGCCTGGCCAAGGCTGCACGCAACATGAACGTGGATCCTCTCCAAGGCCATGGCATCCGGATTGGGTCAACCCTCGAATACTTGCTTCGAGGTGTCCCCTTCGATGTTGTGAAGGCCAAAGGTCGCTGGGCCAGCGACGCCTTTCTTCTTTATCTGCGGAAACATGCCCAAATCATGGCGCCATACATGCAGGCAGCCCCTGCATTACATGAGGGCATCATTCGTCTTACAATGCCTCCGGTCCGTTGATCCTCGTGAGTCCCCCTCTCCAGCCGCCTCCTAAAAACTGGGAACCGATGCTCGCTCGTCGCGTCGTCGTCCTCCTATCAAACCTTTGGGATTCGCTGCTCACTTCGGTTCCTTCCCACAGACTAGATTCATTCCTTACCGGGGCCGGGAAGCCTTTCGGCTTTCACCCAATCCCCTTCTTCATTCTCCTCTCCTACTTCTCCAATATCTTACAAAGTAGCTACCCTATCTTGTGCTTCCCTTGCCCCCTTCTCCCCTTCTGCAATCTGAGCTCACCTCAATGTAATCTCAAAGACTCATGCAGCGGAGACTGTAACAGACTGGGGGACGATGTCAGGTAACAATGGCGTCGATGGTGCTGCATACTGAGCAATAACAATTCAGCAGATATCCACTCAGCCATAAAGGATGACCTACTACATTTTATAAGTATTTGTATGGCTTACCAAGTACTTGTGTTCGACAACCGTTTGACAAGCGACAACAATTTTCATAAAGGTGACACTACCCGTAATGTCATGTAGCGAATATGTATTTGTTAGTTATATGCATGTCTCTATAGCCATTGCAATGACTACAATACTCGTTGTACAAGTTGGATGATGATGACAAATCCACCTATCCATTTTCGTAACATTATGTCTTTCAATCTTCATTCCCCAAACTCCATCTTCAATAGTGTAAGTGGAAGTCAATTCAACGTCGAGGTCCACGTTTCACAGAATGACGGTGCGTTCCCCTCTCTATTACGAATTTTCGCAACGGATAGCCAGACATCGACAACATTGCCAATAGACCGTTCACAAACACTAAGGGAAATCGCCCACATTCAAAGCGATATTGCGCAACTCCAATGTAGAATCACACAGACGTTGGTGGACACATCATATCTGCATGCGGAAATGCAACGAATGCATGCCGATCTCGTCAGAGCCGATCTCAGTAGAACGGAAATTGATCATGCCGTTCTCTTATGGTAATTTATCTTCCCGATCTAGATTCAATATTCTCATCCCTTCGCAGTATTATTGTACTTCTCTGCCTTGTAGTGTATTCGCTTCATCAGAACCGGTGATTATTTCATGTATTACAACTTAACGTAATTCTATAGTGAAAGACTTCCCCGTGGAATACGATGTACATAAGCTGTCGTTTCTGGAGCATGGCTTTCCACATATTATAACTCTATTGTTTATAATGAACCATATTTCGAAACATTACTACAATTGGTTGCAATAGTACAGTAGGGTAGCAAAAGTATGTTCACGTGACATCACATGCAGTCGTAATCAACAAAAGATAATTGTAATACATTCTCACAACCCATTTCGATACCAAAAGCACCTGGAGTGAGGTATACCACACCAGAACTACGTGCTATCATCTGGCAAAATGCTCAAGATGACTTGCGAACAGAAGAAATAGCTCGATTCACAAATCTCTCAAAACGCACTATTCAAAAAATTGTCAAGAGATACAAGGAGAGAGGGCATCACGAGAATGCACCCAAAGTAGGGAGACCCCGCAGTCTGAATGAAAGGGCTATTCGACACCTCCAGATCCATCCAAAAAAGGACCGACACCAATCCCTCTCCGACATTACCAATTTTGTCAACAACTTTGCTGAGCCCAGAGTCAGCATTGACACCATCCGACGCGTTCTGGGACATGATTTGGACATGCAGGCACGTATTTCAGCCCCAAAGCCTTTTCTTAAGGACATCCACAAACGAGCGAGGCTTGCCTGGGCAAGGGAACACCAGACATGGGGACCGGCAGACTGGAAATGTGTTATCTGGACAGATCAAGCATCAGTCGAGATTGGAAAGTCTTCAAGGGTGAATTGGGGTATGGAGGAGACCTGGCGAGAGGTGTCTGGACAAGTGTTTGACGCCGAAATTTAAATCAGGGAGGCAAAGTCTAATGATATGGGGGTGCATCGCTTACAGAAAACGTGGTCCACTCATCCGCATTCCCAAGGACTCACGAAAAGGGTCTGACTATGTTAGACCGGTTCTCGGCGGCCCTCTGTGGAACTTTTACAAGGAGGTTTACGAAGAAAAAGGCTTAGCAACAGTGATGGAAGACGGAGCTTTGGTACATACCTGCAAGCTTGCCAAAGCATGGCGTGCTGCTCACCAAATCCTGGCCTTCCCTCATCCTGCACAATCACCCGACCTCAACCCAATCGAAAATATTTGGTATGCACTGAAAATTGCAATGAACAAGAGGCCTGTTATCCCCCCAAATGTCAATGCACTGTGGACTGCAATCCAAGAAGAATGGGCAAGGATTGATGTATAGTTGATTGATAGGTTGGTTGGGAGCATGCAAAAGCGTGCAAGGGCAGTCTGGGAGGTAAACGGTGGTCATATGACGTATTAAACAGCCGATATAATGTCTGCGGTGATCTTACAGTGAACGAAATCGAAGTGGTGCTAATTGTCACATTTGTCACGCAAACATACTTTTGCTACCCTACTGTACTATAAATATCCGAAGCAATACTACACAAATATTTTCACTAGTGGTTCACTTCTTCCCAGATATCGAGATCACACTCACAAAGTAAGATTCTCAAATTTAAATACATATATTCCCACGGCATAACAAATTAGCCATTTAGGCCCTGCAATCTTCGCCGTCAATCATATACAAAATGTTTCCGTAATAGGGACCCAACGAATATTAGGATTGAGCATATATGAACAGAACGGGATTATTACCATTCTGTGACAGTAAATCGATATTTGAAAAGTCATCTATATCTCCCTCATTAATACAAATTGATCCTGTTGATATACCATCATGAAACCACACAAAACCGCCAACGAATATGCGAGCGGTAAAATGTCCCTTTCCAAAATAAACAATTCCTCTCAGTAAATAGACAGTAGATATCTCATCAATCGACAAATTGATAATTTGACTAGGTATTAAATTCTCAATGGAGTCAATTGTAAACATGATTAGAGGTGGAGTTTTATGAAATGTAATATATTTATTGATCTCTCCCCAACACAATTGACATCTATGTTGTTGTCTATTAATCATGACTTGAGCAAAATATGCTGAGATTGTTCCAGAAAATGAATATGGACAATGAAAGATACCATCACATCTATCATTGTCCAGAAGGATTACATTTTCACAATTCATGCATTGAAAATAGGATGAAGTCATTGGTTGATCTGGTTTCATTATATAATGAGCTAAATCACTTATGGCGATGCCAACTTGACCGGTAGGAAATATTGCAGGTTTATCCTGATGTAGGGAACGTCTGATTGTATTTCTAACTGTTTCTAAATCTGTTGTGTTATTCTTTGATCGTTTAAATCCTAAGCTGAGAATCTTTAATATTTCATTGATGCTTTTAAATCTTTCTTCCCAGCTAGACGGATCTTCGTTCCATATTGCCAGTAATATCGTAAAGAGTGAATCATAAGCACAGCTCCAATTTTGGGCATCCCATACAAAGCCTTTTGGTTCGTTCAATTCAATATTATCTGATTTTCGTCTTTTGCTTACTGTAGATGTTGAATTTGCAACTTGTTCTATTTTTCTTTTCTTATTTTTCAATATAGTGACTGGGGAATTTACATGAGCAACAGTCATTGGAACGGTTCCTTTTGCAGGAACAAAGTTGAGAATTTTGGTGTCATTCTTGTAAATTTTGTTTGTAGATTTAATTAATTTCCATGGAGATACAAGAGCATTGTTTCCATTGACTTGGTCTGTGGCTTTCCATGCAATACCATAATGAAGGTATTTTGGAACATATGACTTTCCTTTCCATTGTCTAAATTGATCAATGAGAGGACTTCGTTGGTCTCCATAGACGTTGTTTGGCAGCAGCCCTTCATACCTAAGTTTGGTAATCTCATCAAGAAACTCTAATTCTCTGAATTCCTGCCTCAAATATCCAGAGGCACCACCAGTAATTACTTTAGGATCAAAGCCTTGCACAATTATAGTTCCTGCAGCGGTTGCACTTCTAGATAGACAAGTATAATAGGATTGGTGATTTCTACAACTACTGAGATCAACTACATTGTTAGGACAAGTACGGCCTTGACATGCATAATCAGTCATTGCGAAATTAGGTAGTACCAACACTTGTTCTCTTGACAAAGATATCACATCATCATTGGGTAATGAGCACATGGTGGAAGTGACATGTCTTGTAATTGGCACCACATTTTCAGGAAGTCCTTCTATGAATATTTCTTTTGGAGGATTTATTAATCTGACAAACAAAGTGTCCAGTACAATTTGTTGTTCTGGGCCTGTTGCACTCTGCCAACCCACAACAACCGCCTCGGCTCCTTTGGTAATGCAGCACTCTGTTGCGTCATTGTTTCTCAGCATCACTGGCATGCCTATACATAAATCCAATCTTCCTGGAATATGGTCAGAGGATGATGCGTGTGGTTGGTTCCATAGTAATTTTTGGAGTGAAGGTTCTAATATTTTTGTGTGTCGAACAGGATTCAAAATCATCGATCTGTGATGATGTTGTCTTTTCTTATTGAAATTGGTAGGGTCATTCCATCTGTCTATTGAATAGAATGATGTGAGAGGTCTTTTATTCTCAGCAGCAAAACGTTGAACACCAAGTTCATTGATTTTGTCTTTTTGTGCATTTAATGCGGTTACAACTGATACATTCCTGAATTTCTTTTGGGCTAATTTTGGATCACCTGGACCTTTTCCTGCAATACGAGTACGAAGAAATGCAATATCTTCGACAGTACAGCCTTTGTATCTCATGTTTTCCAAAGCCCGTCTCATTTGGACATCTTCTGTTGACTGATTGGTTTGTCTCATATTTTCACGTAATATAACAACTGTTGTAATCTGATGCCAAAGAGCTTTGCCTATAGCAGCTTCTTGATTTGAAATAGTTTGACTGGAATTGATTTGGACTCCAACAGTCCCAGAGTACAAAGGGGCACCACTCATAGCTGGTGGGAGTTGAGCAAAATCTCCAGCAAATATCATATTAATGCCACCAAAGGGTTCATCATAAACACCACGTGCTTTCGCACATTGAGCACTGATTTTATACATATCTCTGCATGATAACATTGATACTTCATCAATGAAAATGTAATCTACACCATCAATATTGGCACAAACTTGTGCAAGGGAACGAGATGATCCTCCCTGATTAATTCCAAGAATGGAATGATATGTAGATCCATTTACAAGGGCAGCAGCACCACCAGTTGGAGCAAGAACCAAAAGGCGATGATTCTGGTTGCGTTTATCAAAGAAACGAGTCAATGCTTTGATTACTTGTGATTTTCCTGTGCCTGCCATACCACCAATATACATGCGTAGCTTCACAGAACCGTTAATTAAAGTAGAGTGATTAGCCATAATATGAAATGCTCTTTTTTGATCCGTGTTCAACTTGAAATCATTGATAGTTATATCAATAAGGTGAAGATCAGCTCTGTTTGCAGGAATAAACATATGATTGATGTATGCTGCATCGACTATCTTAACATCATTATATTGAAAATTTGACAATTTAGCTAGGGTCCCTGTGTTCGTTGGCAAATTTCTATTCCGTTCATCAATGATTTCCTTTTTCTTCGCAAGTACTGCGGCTCTCCATAATTTTCCTGATTGTGTTACATATGGTTCTACAGGTACTAATGGTCCTATATCTGGGACACCATCAATACAATCATCAAGCCATCCTGACCTTTTCATAGTTCTTTCAGCTATTGGCATTTCATCTTTCTCCTTCTGTCCTTTATGACCAAGTGTCAAATGTATTTCTATGTCAATATTGTCTTCATCGAGTGGATTGTTGAAGTCATCTCCATCGCATGCTATTTCAGCATTGTGTAAATCGTCTAGTTCATCAAGGTGATTAGAACTAGCCCACGAATACTTGATATCTTCAGTATTATTCTTGTTATGTTTTGCGGAGAAGTCATCTCTTGCATCCAGACACTCATACCGCAGGCCAAAGTATTTCATGATCTGAAGTTGTCTTTCAGAAAATTTATAGTTTATGAAAGCATTGTCCCAGGATTGAACTTTATTTTTGAGTTCTCTTCCACTTCTCCATGGCTTGAACAAAGTTAACATTGTACAACAGTAATATTCTCGATCGCCATGATCAGATCTTGGTATATTGTTTGGAATAAAATTGGGAACTATAGAAAAATCATCCCTTTTCATTTTGGCATGGTGGGTAATGTATTGTGGATGATTGGGATGAAAAGTATAGTCTTTTTTACTTTTCGTCGACTTATGAACTTCAGCTTCATAAACGTCATCTGTCTCATTAGGTATACCAGTGATTTCATCACGATTCTTATTTTTTCTATGGGATTTTGGAATTTCGTCTATTTTCATGAGCACATCATTGTCAATAACTTCACATGAGCTATCATCACTTGAATAATCAACATTAGAATGTTCACTCCAGGCGTCAGACCAATCATCGCAGTCTAGCTCATCAAAAGTCTGGTCTTGCATTACGTCTTGTTTGATGCTTTTTGTCTTTGGTTTTGTGCCTCGTTTATTCGGTTCCACAGTGGCAAGACGTATCCAGTCATATAGTGATACATTATCATACAAAGCTGGTCTGAACATATAATTATTTACTTTGGAAAGCCCTATGTATGCACCATTACTTTTACCAATCACAACCTTTTGACCATTATTTTCATCTTCACACATACTAGGAATTTCTTCATCAGACCACGCACTGATAACCTCTTTAACATAAGACCTCCAAAAGAATGGCACGAATTTATGACTGGTGTAGTGATCAGGATTCCCGAGCACATATAATGAAGCCATTGGAGCACCAATCTCCATTTTGGAGGTGAGGGAATTGACTATTTGTGTAAACAATTTTCTGACCTTGTCTTTCCTTTTTAAGTCCCCACCGATCATTTCGGAATTCTTATCAAATACACTCTTTATTACCTCGAAGATGGTATAGGTTTTCAAGGACATCTTTGTAATATAATCTGTTATGTATGCAACTATTGCTTTTATGGCAGTTCCAGATAATAAACTAGTAACATCAGAATTACATTGCAGCATATATGTAACTTCAGGTGTCACTGTGTTCATCCAAGGCTCACCATGCTTGAGGTTAAGAGCACCAGTATTTGGTTTGACAAAAGTTTGTTTAAAGATATCTCGGGGAAATCGTCGTTTACATTCGCCTTTAGAATTAAGACAATATGGCTTCTTTTTCCCGTCATGTCTGTTATGTAAATTTAATCGCAATAAGAGATCATCTACAGCATGTTGAAACCTTTGCCACCATGTTGATCTTTTGTTGTGATATTGACAATCAATAGAACAGTGATATGATGGCGGATCTGGTAGAACACTTGTCGGGGGTGTATATTCAGGTTTTGACATTGTCTGTTCCATTCTTTCTGATGCTTCTTCTTTAGAACCTGTCATGAATTGTCCTACACACAAACTTTCCAAGTATTCCACTAATCTTTTCTGAAAGTCAGAATTGTCATCCATAATTTTGTCACGTATTTCCTGAGGTGTAAGGCATCCTTTTATCCACAGCAGCATATGAAGATGCAGGGTAAGACGTCCTTGTTCCTCTACCGTTCCATAATAACCTGACGTGTCCCCATAAAGGCCAGAATGAGATTCATTTATTCCTAATATATGTTTGATGAACATTTCAGTGGTAAAGTGAAAGAAACAGGCTCCAGCAACTGGATTATTTGCAATTAGTTTGTAACAATCCTGGGGTAGACGTAGTTTAGGGTAAAACTTTTCTTTGTTGTCAGCATAATATAGGCATAGTGGGTGATTGATGTCAGCAGGTGCAAAGGTGATAAACCAGGTTGGAGCACCAATACAGGATATCAGGGACCAAATCTCATTTCACATATATTTCTTGTTGGTAATTGAACCTTTGACCTGACCGGCTACATGATCCAAGTCGGATATGAGCCTATAACATGCCCTTTCTTCAGGGGTATCCGGCTTGACTCTCTCACCTCTAGATAGTCTCTTAGAGAGATCATCTAAAACAGCCATATTGATATTCATCAAACGATCTGCAATATCATTGAAATTGTGTTTATCAGTCAACAGATATCCACCTGTTGTACTGTCTTTAATTTGTTCCTGATTGAATGCAATTGGAAAATAAGGATCGGTTTGAAATCTTTTGTCATGATACATCAGGAGATGCCTTTTGTGCATCATATCACTGATGGTTAAAACATCCTTGTCAATGCTGCTAATACCACCCAAGCCATATGGAAATAAGCAAGGGAACATCATAGGATATAACTGAGGATTATTAAAAAAGGATTCTGGATTTCTAGCATGGCTGATGGCAAGGACACCACCATGGTCATCTATCAAGTGTTTTGTCGCTCTAGCTATTAATGCCTTTGGACTTGTGATATCGAGATTATCGCCAGTCACTCCACTAACGACAAAAGGACAGGGACCATCTTCCACACCATCTTCATCTTCATTGTTGTATGCGCTAGTAGCTTCTGGTTCCTTATTTGTGTCTGCTGGTCGATATGCAACCACAACAGGAATTCCATGATCTGGATATTGTTCTAGATTTTCATAGGAGATGTCTAAATCATGGTAGTCTACGTGGTTCAATTTAAGCCATTCTAAAGCTGCAGAAACTCGCCTTCGGCGAACCAATAAAGGTGTTCGCTCCATGTCTTCAGGAGTTGGTCTGGCAGGACCAGTGAAAATGAAGGCTAGCACTTCATCAAGTTCCTTAATTGTTGGAGGCAATCGTTGATATATCTTTGGTGTTGGGTTTTGAAACATGATGGCATTTGCTTTCATTTTATGCATCCCAGATGACACACGAACAATACATTTGTTGTGACGAACACGGGCAATCAAAAGCTGTTCAGCAAATGTTAGATTTTGAAGTTGTGCAGGAATTGTGCCCATCCAAAGTCCATTTGCCAAAGCATATTTGGGAGTTTGGCCTTCATTCAGACTAAGCACACATGACTTGCATATCCATTTACACGTGTCATCTAGTACTGGACCTTTGATATCCTCTATTGGATCAGAATAATGATATCGTTCACATCTTGTGATTCCCATATTTTCTCTCGTTAATATTTTCAGATTAACCTTCGTCATTGACAATAAAGACATGTTCTTCAATGCAACCAATTGACCACACACAGCACACCCGCCTTCTTGGAAACATTCAGGTGATGTATCTGTACACCAGTTTCGGATTATTTTTTCCTTCAATTCAATGGATGGCGGAGGAGGGGGGAATGATTGCTTATCCAACTCAACTGCTTCATCCCCAATTTTAGTTTGACATTCATATTTTCTGCAGTCACCTGTGTCCTGCGGTTGTTGTCTTTGATACCACCCTTTGCACATATCTTTATTTGATTTGATATCATGAACACGAAAAATAGAAACATGACTCTTACAAACTAAACAGTTATGTTTCATTAACATGGAAACTAGATCATGGTCACGTAATCTTTCTCTTTTCTTTGACAGATATATCTTATGTGTCTTGGCTATTTCTACAATATCCTTCATTGGCAATTGTAGGAGAAACTCATGCAGAGGTATTTGAACGCACACATATTTAATGTTATCTTCGTATTGCAAAGCCCTGGCTGTCTGTTGATCAATATGACCGATATATTTAAATGATACGTCATAATCATGATTGACATTATTGGATGATAGCATGAAGGATTGAAGAAAGTTAAACTTAAATGTTGGTATTCGTTTCCCACCCCCAATGTAGGAGTATCTATTAAATGACTTTATATATAAACGTTTGAACAGGTTTCGGAATAAATTGGACATGGTTGGAATTATTTTAGATGCTCTATATCGCATGGCAACATGTAGCGTGATCCACAGCAATGTTGGTTGTGGTATAGCCATAATGCTACATTGAAACAAATACAATTTGAAGTCATGTTGTCTCAACATACATCGCATAAGTAATACCTTGATAATCCAACAACGATATTGAACAGTGATAGGTTTAATACAGCAATACAAAATAAAGAAAAATTTAGGAGGTAATAATCGTGTTCTGGCATGTTGAATGGAATATAATTGCAAATCAAATGTGGAATTCTTAAAGATAGTCCAAGAAAATAATTGATCGAGCAACAACTTATCATTTTCTATCTGATCAAACTTTACAAATTGCGACGCATTTATTTGAATAAGTATCGCTGCATTGCCCTGATCTGGGGCAAACTCATGTTCTATGAGTCTTTTTTGCCAAACACCCAATTCTTGGGCAAAACTCGATTTCAAAGGAAGAGACATCGGTGCGGAAAAAATGGACATATGATGGCTTTGACATAGTTGTGGAAATTGTCTTGCATTTGTAAGAATGTGTAGATGAGCCAAAACAACTAAGCAGAAATGGATGATGTTATTGAGATGCATGTGTGTTAGAAACAGCGAGAGTAAACACGACCACGTCTATTTAACTGATTTAGCAGTTCGGATCATGAATAACAATCAGATCACATTCCATTGCTTACTGTGTTTTGGACCAAAACCACTGTAAATTGTGCCTGGAGTTTTATAAAGCTGTGTCTATTGTTTCCTGTGATACAATTATTTGGCTATTTCGCACGTTCGCAACACTGCCTATTCGAAATCTGACAATATACAATGTACAGTAACATGACATTGAATCTAGCACAACGTTGATTTCTTTATCTAGCATTATGTGATTATCATCTTAGCCACTAGTGTTCACGGAACGGGCGATAAAGCTCATTTTCAAAGTCGGACAAATACAAATACAGCGAAAGCACACATATCAAAACCAAGTAGACATATATGAAGACAAGTAAGACGTGGTTCCAAAATTCACCAACAACCAAGGACTAATTGCAGAATATGGTTAATAAATTATGATAAAAAACCGTATCAGCCCTAACTCACTGTGAATTAGAGTCCTGGACCCAATTTCGATGAGGACGGCTTGGGGGATGGGGCCCTGGATTGTACTGGAGGCGTCACGGTTTGAAATTGAGGTGGAACAATATTACCCCAATCCATGTCCATAGGTGAGATTCTTGACTCCGTCGGGGTTGATGACGTGTGGCGAGATGATGCACGTGTACTAACACGCAAGCCTAAAACATTTTTGACAGATAAGCTTAATGGGTATCTTGACATGTTGCTAAACAATTTACCTGGGGTCGACAATCTCTTCTTCTTTCTTGCTGGCGTTTCTAGATCCTCCATTTTGACGTCGATGTCCAATGCATCTTCCACCTTGCCAGGTTTTCACCTTTTTGTCTCCAAAACAATCTCCTCATTCTTTTCATCACCAATTGGGGACTTCTTCGGGTGATCACCAGACATATCCTCCTTTTTGATGATTATACCAGATGCATCGGATGCCGTGTTTAGATTTCGACCTTTTACCTCTATACCAAGATCCCCATCCTTTTCACCAACAGACGCAGACTTTTGTGGGTGTTCATCAGACGTAACATCATCTCCCATGTTGATATCAATGTCTTTGGTATCATTCGAACCCAATAGCCCGGATGGCTTGCTCTCCCGATCCATGGAGTCCAATGTTGCAGCATCCGCCTTTGACTTTTTCATTTTCAATTTCTTCGAAGCTTTCGAAATTTCCACAACAGCTGTCTACGGATTAATGGATAAAGTATGATAAATGATGGAACTTACGCATCTGGAAATTGGAACCATGTTCCTTCGAGTCAGTTTCAGTTTGGTCCATCTTTACGTCCTCTATGCATGAACATGATCAAATGTAAATGTCATATATAGCATTCCATTTCTTACCTCCATCGTCCTCTGCAACCTTTGATCCTCTCGTGCGCCCTATGGGGATTTGAATTAGATATTATTAACAGGATCAACGCAGTATGCGTACTCGACTTCTGCTTGGGTTTGGGTGTGGTCTTCCCTTTTGTCTTGGTATCTGGGCGAGGCAGAGATCAGTATCATAATACCTAAAATAGTCGCAAATATGATAATACCGACCCGTTGCACCATCCTTCTGCTTATCCTCCGAAAACGCCTTTGCCTTGCCTTTGCCCTTGCCTTCTGGGACCGAATCCTCTGTAAACTACATCAAGTCATTGCAAAGCACAATGTTCGTGTGTGTCTTACTGTTATCAATGGGAGCATCGTGTCCTCTACACCATGCGATGACCCGAGGGATGATTGCACGCTTCGTGGCATCATCCAGTCTATTAAAGAACCATTTGGCGACGGTGCCGCTGTGCCACGATGGGACAGAGTCATCGTATATATCCCAGCCTATGAAATGGGGGTAGATTCAAGTTACTGGTTGTGATTGAAATGAATACATACGAAGATCTTCTGGTTTTATGTCTGTATTTATTGCGCCATGTTGGATTAAAGCCGAAGGAGAATGTTTCCTGACATAATATTCTTTGAGGAGCCACTCATCAAATACCTTGCTGCGCCAGTCGGGATTAAACTCGTTCACCTCTGTTGCTTTCAATACCTCATCCCATATTTCATCCATAACTGTATCCGTGTATTTTAGGTAATATCGAAGGATTTCGGTAGCCTCCTTGTCTTGATTAACATATTCCTGCGAATATTGAGGCACTTTCTTGTCTGTGAATGCTGATGTTACATAGATATACAGATTCATTCTGTAGATGATGCGTCGTAGGGGTTCTTCATATCGATATGGTAGTGTACGCCATAATTCACCTCGAGCGGCGACATCGCGAGGGCGAGCCTTCATTATATATAGGTTGCGCGACAGGACCGGAACGGTACCAGAAGCTTCATATTCTTTTGGTATCTCATCAGGGACCATATACTGGATCTGGAAGATTGCATGGAGATCCTGCAATTTTTTGGGCGGCGTTTCGGGCCAGTATTTGAAGGCGGAAGGGTCTACAGCGGGTGTAGGGACTTTGACAAGAGAAGAAGCCATTGTGGGAGCGGAATACGATGTTGGTGTATCTGTAAAATGGGTTTGGGAGGTGGAAAAGGGCAAATCCTGTGTTCAATTTGATTACCAAGATCACCTGATCCGATTTAACAACGTGTTTTGGCATGTGTTCGGCGTTTTGGACCTGACACGCCGAACACATGTACTAGTTCAGAAACATAGCCAAACATACCGTGAGCATCGGCTTGATGTCAGCCATCTGATAGGCTGAAGACTATTGGGCTATGATTTGAGATGTCATATGTATGTGAGTTGTGTGATATATCACTGATTTTAAGATTTTCATAGCTTGACAAGCGTTCAGTGAGCCATTCTATCATCAATCCAAATGTTTAATCTTAACTCAATAGTAAGGTAGTTGACCAAACATCAACTGAACAAGTCAATTTAATAACGTTTGACAAACAGTGTTGTGATCAGTACGACATTGGTATAATACCATTACCATTACAGAGGTATTTGAAAGTCACTGTAATATATCGGAATTTAGGACTGGGCAATTATATTAGTCTTTAAATGGCTTGTCGAACAGGCCGAACACCTGTTCGGCCTGTTCGACAAGTGTTTGGTAAGCCATTCTATTGTCAATAAAATGTTGAATCTTAAATCAATAGTAATGTAGTGGACCAAACGTCAACTGAACAAGTCAATTTAATGACGATTGACAACGGTGTTGTGGTCAATAAGATATTGGTATAATACCATTACAGAGGTATTTGAAAGTCACTTACATCAGAATCTAAGACTGGACAATTTTATTAGTCTTTACCAAACGCTTGTCGAACAGGCCGAACACCTGTTCGACCTGTTTGGTAAGCCATGTAAAGATTAATAAAATTTCCCAGTCTTAAATTCCGATGTAAGTGACTTTCAAATACCTCTGTAACAGTATTATACCAATATCTTCCTGACCACAACACCGTTGTCAATCGTCATTTGACTTGTTTAGTTGACGTTTGGTCCACTACATTACTATTGATTTAAGATTCAACATTCTATTGACAATAGAATGGCTTACCAAACGCTTGTCGAAAACCGTTCAACGCCTCAGGCCCTGGGCCTGTTCGACAAGCCATGTATAGACTAATAAAATTGCCCAGTCTTAAATTCCGATATATGTGATTTTCAAATGCCTCTATGATATTGTTATGGCCATGATACTACATCCTTCCAGGTATTGTAATACTCGTTTGATAAACTATATCATTATAGACTCAGTAATTGTTCAACTAAATGCCATATTTTATACTCCCTGTGTGATACCTGAACCACGTCAACATCAATGTTCTACGCCTCGAGAGGATTTATGTATTCCCATAACGTTGACGCACAGGTTTGAACTGTATTGATAGATTTTAGTATTTCAGTGAGGTTGACACAAAGGTATACGGAACCTTGCAACGGCTCTGGAATCGGTACCCATGTTATTATACTGGCAAACGTCACATATTTCTGCGGAATATCAATTGAATCCTCTTATTCGTTTACTCTAGCCTCGACATCCACATCACCAACAGAAACCCTAACGCAAAACCAACGACGACTAAGATAACACTGGTGTGGATTATTAGCCATCAACCTAGAAGAATTCTCTAGACCATACCCTTCGATTTCGTGTCTCAAGCGCCTCTCACGCCGTTCCACGGCCCGTCGTAACCGTCTCTCTCGCCTTGCCTCGGACCGGTCATTTGATCGCTCGACAATCACTACAAACACATTAATTTGAATTCATACCAAATAATAAGACTTACACATATTGATCTGATCCCCTCCGACGTCATTGAGCTGGCATTCATACAAATTTGGGCGTTTAGCTTTGTTGAAGAACATAGTATAAGTTTAAGATATTATATGTTTAAAATCGAGTAATAAGATGTAAATTAAAGTAAGGGTATCCAACGTTTTAAGAGCACAGCAGAGCAATGCTGATAATAGGGCTCTTTGCACATATTTCAGACTATTGGACTATGTACCTCCATTGAAAGGTTTTATTCGGTGAGGATCTGTCGGATATCGCTTAAAGAATATATTTATCTTGTGTAATGCAGTTAGCGATAATATCAACTTGGGAATCACTCAGACAGATATTAAACCTCTCAAATACTTTCGATAGGTGTAGCTCTAAATTTGTGCGATGCTTTTCTTACGTTGTTGATATCATTGTCATGTGACTCGGATAAATGTCATTTAATAATCGGGAACTTGATCAAACTTCGATAACCTTTCCCTCGTGACCATTTCCCACCCAACAAGACACCTTACAACACAACTACGTATAATACTATTTTAGCGCTCGTTTCATCAGACCTCTCACATCCTATGAGATTTTGTAGTTTCCAAACATGCCTAGAACTCGCAGGGAATCTGGCTATGAAGTTTGCGCTCACATCTGCCCAGGACGAAGATGTGATTCACAACAGACGCAAACCATCCTTTGGAAGAAAGAAGGGAGTTCCTGTCAGCAACATTGCGGATCAGTAGCCAAACATCCAAATTGCATTTCATCTGGAATCTGCCCACAATCTGTTTGTCTTGGCCGGCAGTTCATAGACAATTATCAGGGTGTTCGAGATGCTACAATGCAGGAACTATCGCTTTTGCCACCACCGACTTCACCTAGTTCTGACATAGAAATGGATAACACATCGATAACCCCTATAATGCCAATTCCCAGTAATGATCGAGTCTTCCGAATTCTTTTTGTTCTTGACCCCACGACGTACGTTGGCAGCAAAGCCGCAGCAACCAATGATCTGGCCTTCGTTACGACTACAATTTCAAAGGAGGAATACGAGACTGTTTCGCATCTCCACGGATATATACACAACATCAAGAACCACAAGACTCGTCATACTGTATGCATCCAAGAATGGGTTTGTATCCTTTCGTAGCAGTCTAGATAATATGAAACCTGAAGCATATTTTATAATCGATAGGTTTATGTTGCCTTGCGAATGCACCATTGGAGATGCGATGATACCAATCAACGGCGCTTCCACATTGAATACATGTTTTGGAATGAATTCCATCTTGCGATGCTACAATACGAACACAAAAGCGAAACATGGGAAAGGTTCGCATCGGTCGATTGTGTCTTGGGTGGAGTCGACATGGGAATGTCATACATGTGAGGTGTAAATTATTGTGATCAGACTTTAATTTGATTTAATCATTTAAAGTGGCAATCAATATGGGATAACATTGCAAAATGTGTCAAATTTCTTGGCTGGAATTGAAGAGCTTTGTCGAACGGTCCATGTGTGGCCACCACCGAAACAAATGAACAGCGTTCATTTGAAATGGACGCAGATCCAAAACTTGCTCCACATAGCTCTTACAAAAACACACACGATACGACCACAAACGAGATTATTGAAAGACGGTGAACCTTTCCCCCCGAATATTGTATTGAAAAGGACACATAGCGACACCGGCCACCACGTTTTATTCCCAGGTGATCCGAGACGTAATTGGGACTATATGCGTCAAAACAGTGAAGTTCCCGGTTCATGTTGGTTTGGTCAGACCTATGTAGAGCCACTGGCCAAAGTTGGAGAATGGCGGGTGTTTTTAGTGGGTGGACGGGACATTTATACGGTACACACACATTACAACAAGGAGACGAAATCATGGAAGTGGGATATTGCAACATCATTTTATACTTTGGAGGAATTGAAGTACATATACATGCCTTTTCTCAGGTCATGTATTGATCACGTCTCATTCTGTTGAAGATCATTCCAAATGCAGGGGATTCTTCTGAAGATGGATGTTTGCAATCCAGACAAAGGTTCCATCGTGATTAGAGACCAAGGCAAACGGCAATTCTTCGACTTTGTCCGAAACACATACGAGGGCCTATACGCCATTGAGTCGAGTGTGATTGGTGGAAAACCTTCCATGAGTGTATTCTGTCGGATGGACATTTCACTCATTATTGATTCGGAAACCAACCAAGTTTGCTATTTTGTGAACGAGGTTGAAAGATATCACACTACAAGCTTGTGGTCAAACATGAAGCAAGGTGCAAAATCAGCTCGAGCTCCACTTGGATCTTTTGCAGACACATTTTCGGGTGTTTTCTACAAGTACCTTGTAGATATCACAAACCCGTATTTGTATTTTTAGGACGATTTATCCTTTTGCCACTTATTAGTCAAGCTTTCACATTTCAGATGAAAAGCATATAGAAAACATCAATAATATTGATAATAATAAACAAACACAATACTAATACAAGGCAAACCTCCACACAATATTTATCAAATAGGTACGACAAATATCCAATTAGCAAGAAACTTGAATATGTAACAGCTCCCACATCCTTGCTGAACAACGTTGAATCGACCTGTTCAACAGAGCTAATCCAGTCATAGAAAATCAAATAAATACGCAAAGTCAACATCTATCAAATACAGGGTAAATGGTTGTGGATTTCTCCTGTGGCCTGTGGTGGAGAGAATCAAGACAAGAAACACTGTCAACAGCTGTTACATATACTGTAGATGGTTGTGGATTTTTGTAGTGGCTAATTGGTAAGAGAATCAATACAACCAATGTCATGCCCATGTGTTAGATATGCTGTAGGTGGTTGTAAATTTGTTTTATAGCTAGTTGGTAGAAAATAAATACTAGTAAAGTTTGTAATAGCTCCCACTTGTCGAACACTGTTCGGCATGTTCGGCAACTGTTCGACAGGGGTTTCCCAGTCTTAGAAAATTAAATAAATACAAGGGACACTGTCAGAATTCATCAAATACACTGTATTTGGTTGTGGAATTTTCTTGTGGCCAGTGGGCAACAGGATCAATACAACCAATGTCATGCCCATGTGTTAGATATGCTGTAGGTGGTTGTAAATTTGTTTTATAGCTAGTTGGTAAAAAATAAATACTAGTAAAGTTTGTAATAGCTCCCACTTGTCGAACACTGTTCGGCATGTTCGGCAACTGTTCGACAGGGGTTTCCCAGTCCTAGAAAATTAAATAAATACAAGAGACACTGTCAGAATTCATCAAATACACTGTATTTGGTTGTGGAATTTTCTTGTGGCCAGTGGGCAACAGGATCAATACAACCAATGTCATGCCCATGTGTTAGATATGCTGAAGATGGTTGTACAATTGTTTTATAGCTAGTTTGTAGACAATAAATACTAGTAAAATTTGTAATGGCTCCCATTTGTCAAAGAGTCTTTGACAGTGTTCAGCAACTGTTCGACGAGTTTCTCAGTCATAGAAAATTAAGCAAATGCAAGAAATGCTGTCAACAGCTGTCACATATAGTGTAGACAGTTGTGGATTCATTTAGTGGCTCATGGGTACAAGAATCAATGCAACCAATGTCATGCCCATGTGTGAACTATGCTAGTTTGGTGGTGCAACTGTTTTATGGAAACTGGATAGAATAATAACTATAAGCAAAATGTGTAAACACTCCCACACCCTTGTCAAACATCATGAACAACTGCTTGGCCTGTTCGACAAGGCTTTGCTAGTCATTAGAACATACATAAGTATCACAAAACTTGTCACCAGCTTCACATCGTGTGTAGATGCTTGTGAAATTTTGTTGTGGCCAGTGGATGGGAGAATCAATGCAACCAATGCTATGCTCACGTGTGAAACATGGTCATACAACTATTTCATTACTAGTTGGTAGGAAAATAAATACAAGAAAAATATATAACAGCTCTGAAACCCTTGTCGAACAGGCAAAATGCCTGTTTGGCCTGTTCAACAAGGCATTGCTGGTCATTAGAAAATAAAGAAGCTTCACAAAAGTTGTAACAGCTGTCAAATAGCATGTAGATGGTTGTAGAATTTTGTTATGGCCAGTAGGTAAGTGAGTCAATACAACAACATCACACCCATGTGTTGAATATGAATTCTGTTGGAGCTAGTGGGTATGAGAATCAATACAAATACATCAAACATCCACAACATATATCAACTCATTTCTGCAACATTTTCGTACAAGAGCTCATACTGAATTTGGCAACGCTGATTCAACATTCTCACAGTGCCAATTTTGGCAGCTGTGATCCGGCTGCCTTATTGTTCTTGCTGATTGGGACAAGAAATTCTCACAGTTACAAAGTCATAAGTCACACGGTTTCATAATTATTCCCAGGGCTTCAAAATTGTTCCCACGGCTTGGCGAATTAGACTGTGACCCTGAATTGAAAAAAACCACCAGATACAAAATGATTCCCTTATAGGGACTCGTAAAAAATGAAAATTAGAACAAGTTGTAAGTTCATCTTCCATAGTGAAAAAAAGACGAAAAACAAGTACTATTGAATTAAATGAACCAAAAGGGTTTATATGGGATGCGCAAGATTGGAGCTGTGCTTATGATTCACTCTTTACAATATTACTAGCAATATGGAATGACGATGCATCAAGTTGGAAAAGAAGATTCAATAGCATCAATGAAATATTAAAGATTTTGAGCTTAGGATTCAAACGATCAAAGAATAACACAACAGATTTAGAAACAGTTAGAAATACAATCAGACATTTATTGCATCAAGATAAACCCGAAATATTTCCTTATGGTCAAATTGGTATTGCCATAAGTGATTTAGCTCATCATATAATGAAGCCAAATAAAGCAATGACTTCATCTTGTCTTAAATGTATGAATTGTGAAAACATAATCCTTCTGGAAAATGATAGATGTGATGCTACTTTTCATTGTCCATATTCATTTTCTGGAACAATCTCAGCATATCTTGCTCAAATCATAATCAATAGACAACGACATAAATGTCAATTGTGTCAGGGAGAGGTTATAAAATTTATTACATTCAATAGAATTCCTCCTCTGATCATGTTTACAATTGACTCTATTGAAAATTTAATAGTGAGTCGAATTATAAACATGTCAATTGATGAGATATTCACCACCTATACACTGAGAGGAATTGTGTACTTTGGTCATGCACATTTTACTGTTCGCTTATTTGTTAATGGTATGGTATGGTTTCATGATGGCATGTTAACAAAATCAATTTGTATTAATGAAGGAAACATAGATAACTTCTCAAACATGGATTTATTGTCACGAAATGGTAATAATGCTGTACTATTTGTGTATGCACAATTTTAATATTTGTTTTTATTGCGAAAAAGGGACAAGTAACATGCCATGCAAAGCAATGGCCCACACCCCACTAGTGATGGAGCAGGCCTAATGGGCGACCACAGTGCACTGCGGGAGGAAGATCTTGACGAGTTTGATGATGAACAGCTCTATTATCCACCTAACATTGATGGAGAATTCGACATACCGGATCACCCAGACGCCGAGGCTCATTCTGATACTGAAATCAACACTGATCACCCCGACGTTGACACTTCTTCAGAATCCGACACCATTTATTCGGACATTGATGATCTTGGGGTCAGTGTTCGATCGGAGGATGCATTAAATGCTGGACCTCATTTCCCAGATGAGCACGATGGTCCTTGGCATGAAAACAAGCATGTCCATCCAAATGATGATAATATACCGCCCAATTCTGAAGTCTTCATTGTGAAGTTTCCGAGTGACAGAGCTGGAGCTCCAATCATTGATCGCGATGTCCCTGCATACGTACGATATCAGAACAAGTTCAACAATCCAGGTGATAACCCATATGCACCATTTACGTCCAAGCTTGATTGGGAATTTGCACGGTGGGCAAAGCTTCAGGGCGCCAGTGCAACAGCTGTCACAGATCTTTTGAGCATCGAGGGAGTACGTGTTAGTTCATGATATTGTGCTAGCTGATATCTGAAATGTGCACTTATCCAGGTCCAAGAGCGACTTGGGCTCTCGTATAAGAACTCTTGCGAGCTGAATAAAATCATCAATAACAATTTACCAGATCGTCCTCATTTTATACGTGAAGAAGTCACCGTTGCGGATTGTACATACGAAATCTATCGTCGGGATATTATACAGTGCATCAGAGCACTATTTGGCGATCCTGGATTTGCCAAGCACCTTGTGCTTGTGCCTGAGCGACACTATACTGATCGAAACAAGACATGCCATGTGTATCACGAGATGCATACTGGTCAGTGGTGGTGGGAAATACAGGTGCGGGTCATCAAGTTTGTGAATGACTCCGGCAACTCACCATTCAAACGACATAACCAGAAAATCCTTGAACATTGTAAACCTGGTGCTACAATAGTACCGTTCATTCTCTCCACGGACAAGACCCAGGTAACGCATTTCCGTAACAAGAGCGCCTATCCTGTGTACATGACTATTGGCAATATACCGAAGGCCATTCGCTGAAAGCCTTCCCAACAAGCACAAATACTCATCGCCTACCTTCCCACCACCAAATTGGACCATGTCACTAATAAAGCTGCTCGGCGTCGAACACTCACAAACCTGTTCCACTCATGCATGAGCCGAGTGCTAGCACCGCTTTAGCATGCTGGATTGCATGGCATCACCATGTCAACTGGGGATGGCATTATGTATCGCGGCCACCCAATCGTTGCAGCATATGTTGCAGATTACCAAGATCAGACGCTCGTGACAGGAGTGAAAAATGGAGAATGCCCGAAATGTGATACTCCAAATAACCAGATGGGCTGCAACAACATTCCACTTGTACCACGCAATCTTGACCGGATTCTCGCAGCAATTTCCATAGTGGATGATGATCCAATCGGTTTCACTCGGGCCTGTGCCGAAGCAGGCATTAAACCGATTTATTCCCCTTTCTGGTCACATCTTCCATTTCTGAACATTTTCGAGGTGATCACCCCCAACATTCTCCACCAATTATCGCAAGGCGTCATCAGGCATGTCTTAGGATGGCTCAAAGCCATTTTCAACAACATGGAGCTCGATGCATGAAGCAAACGATTTCCGCCAAATCATAATATTCGACACTTTTCACATGGAATCTGTGGATTGTCTAAGGTGACCGGAAAGGAACACAATGAGTTGTGTCATATACTTCTTGGTGTCCTCGTCAATCTCAGGATGTCCGCCGCCGCCTCACCATTGCCATTCGAGCAATTTTGGATTTTTACTATATCGCTCAGTACCCTGTGCAGACAACTGAAACATTAGCATCTCTTTGTGAAGCTCTAGAGCGCTTCCATGCAAACAAGGACGTTTTTGTTGACATAGCTGTGTGCGAGGCATTCAACATTCCCAAACTTCATTCACTTCTTCACTACTTGCGGTCAATCAAGCTTTTAGGGACCACCGACAATCACAACACCCAGACCACCGAGCGTTTGCACATTGATTTTGCGAAGGAGGCATATCAGGCGACTAACACCAAAGACGAATATCCCCAAATGACACTTTGGCTGGAACGCAAAGAGAAAATTCTATGGCATGCCCAGTATATCTCATGGTGATTGACTGATAGTCCCACCCATGTTGGAGCTTGGCAAACTCCCAAATTTGACTTCGATCGATACGTGAAGATGCCAAAACATCCCACTATCAAATCAATCTCCCTCGAATCCCTTGTTGTCAATTATGGTGCAACTTACATACGCGAAGCATTGGCTCGGTTTGTCGTTGCAACTAATCACCCTGAATGGTGCACGCCGTGTTGAGGCAGCTGCACACGATATATTTCTGCCGTTTCAAGCACTGCCCGTGTATCACAAGGTTAAATTCCTTGGCAAGCGCGATGGTAACTTGATCATTGTTGACTCCATCCATGCAAAGCCTGCACGAAGGGACAAGCACCGCAACCATGTAGTTAAAGGCCGATTTGATACTGGCATTGTGAACATTGGTGGTGGTGGGAACGTCGGTGTCACAGGTAATTATTAATTAATACGCAAGCACCTCCTCACTCTGACTTAAGTTTCATTTGGTAGGGTATCGTGTTGTGCAAGTTCGGGTAGTCTTTAAAATCCCTGATAAAGTCATGCGGGATCTTTTCCCCCGTTGTCGACCCCCTCAACATCTTGCCTATGTGGAATGGTTTTCTCCCTTCCCTAGAACACCGGAACCAGATCACCTCATGTACAAATTGACTCGGACCATTCACAATGGTCAGCGCCTTGCAAGCATCCTCCCAATCCAAGACTTTAGGAGGAGTGTGCACCTATTTCCAAAGTCTGGGCCCTCTATCCCACAACACTGGACTTCTGATACGGTTTTGGATGAAAGTTCAGCATTCTTCGTCAATCCATTCAGTGATAGACACGCATATCTCACCATCCATTAGACTTATCCACCACTTCCGCATTCCCCAATCCACAGTATCCAAGCTATGAAACTGATCTGGCACCTGCGATGCCCTTGCGAATACCCCCTTCCCTCCCCCCCCGCGTGCCAATTCTAGAATACTCGATTTTGCACCAATGTTTCCATACCTGAATCCCGTTCCACCCCTCTACTAGCTGTGCCATGTCCCTTCTGCTCTGGCGTATCCAATACCACACTGATACCCCCTGTACCCAAGTTGGTCTTGTCACGCAGTGTGCAATCCAATGTCTTAGATAACAATTCTAAATATTAGGTCTAAATTACCTCCAATTACCTGGGTAACAGCCAATTATCCAAATAACAACAGTATTTCTTGATTATATCTTTATTATATAAAATTAGGAAAGGAGGTTTTTCCTGATGTGAAGGACTCTGATGTTGAGGGAATGCATGGCTTGCATGTTGCACGTGTTCAAATTTTCTTCAGGTTTACCCACAAAGCCAAACCGTACCCATGTGCCTTAGTGAAATGGTATTTACCTGTTGGCAACACTCCATGCGAAAACACAGGGCTCTGGATTGTCGAGCCTGAACTCAATCACAATGGCCAACAAGTACAATCCGTTATTCACATAGATTGTATTGTGCGAGGAGCCCTGTTGGTTCCCGTCTTCAGAGAAGACTTCCTTCCACACCATATCACTTATTCAAATTCCTTGGATGCCTTCTGAGCTTATTATGTCAACAAATTTGCAGATCACCACACATTCGAGACAGCCTTTTAGGCTTTACCTAACCGTCCTCTCATTGACCTGGCACCCACATAGAAAATCGGGATTTAAAAACCCTTGTGTTGCACGCTCAGAATGCCACCAAAGGTTCGCATACCATCTTTTCATTTGTTTGCATGTCGAGCTTCATCATCATGCATTGTTTTGCAGCCATCATCATGTGGATACATGACTCGAAGACAACCAGCATCATGTAAATACACGCATATTGTACAGAAACTTGGCTTTGATGCTAAATTCTCTGGCATCAGGTTCCCAATTCGATCGGAGGGCTTGGTCTTCCTGAGCTGAACAATGTCACCAGCAGTGTCAGACGGCAGAAATCATGGATCCAGAAAAAGAAAGGCAAAAAAAAGGGAATACTCACCGGCCCCATCGCTCAAGCTTGCTGACTGTTGAGGATATGTATGCCCAGGTTGCACAAGGGTGGAGGTAAGGCCTCTGTGACTGCACTGACGGGCCATAGTGTTCACAGGAGTTGAGATTGCGATGGGCTCATCACCACCCAAGAGCAGAAGTATATCAGATTGATTGACTGATGTTCAAAGGCATATTTGATCACACCTGTATCCGTGTCGGCCCCCGTGTAATCATTTCCCAACTCTCCATCAACAGACTCTGCGATCCAATCAAATCCCACATGGTGGCTGGGGACATACTTCAGGCCTCACGCAGCACGACTACTACACTGAGGAATGGGAACATCCACAAGAGGTCGGTTGAGACTGGGCACTCCGACGTAGAGATTGGCACGTACATGCAATCCAGATGACACCTGCTGTGAAGCCAACGTAGAATGAGATGCTGCCTGCGGTGCGTTCGTCCATCATGCGTGACTCCCAGAGATTTATTATGTTCTCCTTTTCCTCTTGTGACCACGTCTCTTCTTCCATGCGTACACGAAACTCTTCCACATGTCTCTGTTGCATGCATCTTGCTTTCAGATTGGACAACGATTGTGGGATGGCATACGAGGAAGCAAGGCCACCGCCCAGTGTTGCTGACAGTGGACCTGATGCGACACGCTTGGATGACCTAGCTCCAGCGTCTGTACTGGTGCCGATGTTTGATGATGCCTGCAGTGCAGGTGGAGATGAGGCATTCGACTTTGCACCTGTGTTGAGACAAACGGAGTTACTGTCGGCGTCGTATGTGTAGTCAAAGGAGAGTTCATCGATGATGGATGAGTCATCGGAGGGGGTTGTTGATGCTGGGCGAGATGAGGTGGAAGGGGGGTGTGAAGCGGAGAAGGCCTGAGAGACGAAAGGGTGGAGGTGGGTGGGAACGGCAGTGGCAAAGCCGTCATGGTCATCGAGAAGGACAGCGTACAGCCATGGGCGGTTCAGCAGAGGTATGCCGGATGGTGTGCATACTCATTGATGGGCTGACTCTTCTTTTATATGATCAAACTGTTGATCCGCTACTACAATCACCAGTCCACCCGCACATCATATATTTCATAGACAAATTTCCATTACCAACAACAAACAACAAAGGTCATTGTCGAAAGAAGAGATTAATTGGTCTTAGGGTCTGGGAGACATCTGATACGTCTGCTGTAGAATTATAAAAAAATTGGTTCAGATGTTCAGAACAGTCATGTCTGAGACAGTCTGACCAGGTCAATCAGACCATCTCAGACCATTAAGAGTGATAGAACGAATTGCAGATTTGCTGATGTTGATGAGCACTTCTGCTTACGTTATTTCTCTCAGTATTATGGTAAACATGATTCCTGACGGTGGATGTTGGTTGTAGGGAAGGTTGTCTTGTCAGTTCTTCACCTGCCTCCTTTCATCATCTTTTCTCATGCTACATGTAATCACACAGGTCTACCTTTCTGTCATGTACCAGGACAAAAAATTCCGTCTTGCCCACCTGACAGAAGATGTAGTCAATGGGATGCGGGTGCCCTCTTACCTGATACCCTTCGATTACACTCCATCTTCGTCAATACATGGCCTCAGTAAGAAACCGGTGATAGGGGGTTTATAGGAGGTGGTCTAGTATTCCTGGTGTCATTGTATTTTGTGTGGAGAACTATTGTCAGAGGTCGGAGACAGCCATTGGCGGATGTGATTCCACTTCAAGGCATAGTAAGCGGCCCTCCAGCAGCTCTGCGACAGGATTTAGATTGATATTCTAGTATCAACTTTATGCACTAGCGACATGCATTGAATACAAACATACAAAGGAGACTGGGCATTGAGAGAAATATGGCCCATGGGCAAATATTTGTTGCTGAAAGTAGCATTCCTACGACATTACATCAGGAAAATTACATGCCCTTTTGGTACACCTTGGGAGCTCTTGACCTTTTTTGAAACCTCTTGAGCTTTTTTCTAAGGTTTTTTTCATCTTTTTTAACAACTTCTGCTACCTTATGCCACTTGGAGTCACTTGGAAAAATTTACTACATAATATCCCTTGCACACCTTTTCACCCTTTTTGACTTTTTCCCACCTTTTCAAACTTGCATTACTTTGACTCCTTTAGCACTTTGCTGACTTGTTCATCCTTTTAGAATTGAGTATTTTACTTTTCTCACCACTTTTGACCTTATGGCCTTGAATCACTTTTCACCTTTGTGCTTTTTCTACTTTTTTTCTAGTTTTCCCATCTTTTTCAAATGTCAATTGCTTTGAAAAAAGAATACCTCTTTTTCCAAGACAAACACCTTTTTAAGCTGGGTCCATTCCCTGAAAAAATTGTTTTATCTTTGAAAAAGAAGAATATCTTGAGAGCTTTTATTTCTTTTTCAACTTCAAGTTGATCTTTGAGATAAACACTTTGGATGATATGTACTGCAATGTGAATTTCAAGTTGTAATTTTACAGGTTCTTTTAAAAGTTCTTGCAGCTTGTACATTATGGCATGCAGTCACAGGAGATGGATGAAGACAGTGCAAGCCTGGCTGTGCAAATGGCAGACAGTGCTTCGAGTTGTTATTTCAAAGTTCAAGGTGGTTTTTTACCTGTATGAATGTTTATTGGTGTGCTGCACCAGGAAAAGCAAGGTGATTGTCAGGACTGGTCAAAATAGGCATCTGTATTGCCAGAAAGTCATCGCCAAAGTTGTAGCAATATCATGATGTACTGGCTTCTGTTAACACAGTGGTTTGTGTTGCACAATTGCACCAAGTGACATAATAGTCTAACAGAATAGACATTCTTGGCTGTCTTGGACTGCTTTGTGTCAGTGAGATTGAGGTCAAAAAATTTCATGACCCTTCCATCAGTCTAATTTCAAGGAATGCAGATTGGTGCTCAGGTGGACGCCTCTGTCATTTTTTTCCTGATCAACCTTCATTGTTTTTTTGTGTGGGGTTCATATTCACAAACCTATATGTACCCGAGTTGCACCATGTATTTCTACCCAGATTTCTGACATTTCCTTCAACATGTTCAATACCTTGAATTTAACTCTTCAGGCCTGCATCCCACCTAACCATGGACCTCAATGTGAGTTTAGAGTCCATTTCAACAAGGGGGGATCAATAACTTACTCTCTGTCAGGATATGCCTGTGGTGGTGGTGATTTTGGCCATGTCTCTGATGCCCCTGAGTCTCTCCTGGGGTTAGAGAGGCTTATTCCAATTAAGTATCTTGACAGTGCCATTGCCAAGTTTAGTGAATGGCACGTGTATACCCGTGGAAGTCGCGGGTATTTGACGGGTCTGGACAGGTAGGGATGCCCTGCACTTAATTCTGACCATGTCAAAAAAAAGATTAGGCAAAACAGACCAGAACTGAGTGAGATATGTGTAAAACAAGTTTTAGGCTCATATCTCAAAAGTTGAGGACACACAACTCTCATCTTTGCAAAAAGTGACGTAAATAAAAATGTTTAAATCACTTTTTGCAAAGATGAGAGTTGTGTGTCCTCAATTTTTGAGATACTATGAGCCTAAAACTTGTTTTACACATATCTTACTCAGTTCTGGTCCATTTTGCTTAATCTTTTTTTTTACACGGTCAGAATTAAGTGCAGGGCATCCCTACCTGTCCAGACCCATCAAATACCCCCGACTTCCATGGGTATACCTGTGCCATTCACTATGCCTGTGCTGCCCAGCGTAAAATCTAGCTCGATCTAAAATGCCATTGTCGTGCAGGTAAGCTCTTGCAGTTCTTTGGTGTTGTGTATCAGGATATTGCATTGATGTTAGCTGTGCCCAAGTGAACTGTTTTCATTGCCAAGCTGACAACATCAGTCTCAGCCCCGGTACTGAGATTCACCTATACCTGAAGGACTGTAGACACTACAAAACCAATTGCCTTCTGTGAGCATTTGCAACTCTCTAGTCTGGGCGTTTAACCTATGCTCATATCTTTCAGGTGGGTGGACGCATCACTGTTCTCTTTACAGTGTTGGCATTAAAAAATATTTGTTAGACCTTGACTCTTGAGTCCAATCACTTTATTTGCATGAGAAAAAGTTGGTGAGCAAAATCAAGTGGTGATCATCAACCTTGCCAATGCCAACAATGTGTTACATAGGCCAATTACTGCAGACAGTGCAATTGTTAATCCCTGCTCAAAAATTCTGGCACCCAAAGGTCAGTTATTGTCTTTTGTTCTACGCGAATTTCCTGAATGAACCGACTTTGTCCTATAGCTGGCTGGACACTACAAATATTCAACATTGACATGAAGCAGAAAGTGAAGTCCCACATTAATAATGAAGATATAGTTTTTTGGAAGTGGGTGTCAGATACCGTAATTGGAATGGTTACTGAGTTGTCTGTGTACCACTGGACTATCGTGGACCCAACCTCTCCTCCCCAAAAGATATTTGACCGACATCCAATGCTTGTGGGAGCTCAGATTATCAACAGTACCACATTGTGGTAGACGAGAAATGGCTTGTCCTCATTGGCATTTCTGGAAATTTTACGAATCCTTTGGCTTTCAAGGTGAAAGGTGCAATGCAGCTCTACAGCAAAGAGCAGGGTGTCAGTCAACCCATTGAAGGACATGCCACTGCATTTGCTGAATTGAAAATGGATGGTCATCAGAACCCTACAAAACTCTTCACTTTTGTTGTGCATTCTGCAACTGGTGCCAAGGTAAGCACATTGCTCTACACTATTCATCACTGTCTAATTACTGTTTATCAGTTGCATGTTGTAGAGATTGATCATGCAGCACCAGATCCACCATTTGTAAAGAAAGCAGTTGATGTCTGCTTCCCTCCAGAGGCTACCAATGATTTCCCTGTGGCAATGCAAGTCTCGAAGAACCACAGCATCATCTACCTTGTCATGAAGTATGGCTTTATCCACCTTTATGAAATTGAGTCCAGTGCATGTGTATGCATGTGCCATGAATTGCATCTCTGGTGAGATGATCTTTGTCACCATGGAGCACAAGGCAACAAATGGTATAATCAGTGTCAACAAGAAAGGACAAATTCTAAGTGTCAATGTGGATGAGCAGACCATTATTCCTTACATTTTAATGACCCTGAATAACACTGAACTTCCCTTCAAGCTGGCCAGTCAAGTGAACCTGCCTGGTGTGGATGATTTGTACCAAACAGTATCAGCAACCATTCCAAAGTGGTCAATTTGGGGAGGTGACCAGAGTCACAGCTAATTTACTGAGGGTATGAATTTATACTCTTTTCCCATGATAATTGCCTTATAACTTGGCCTCAAAGGGTATTTTATGAACTGTCACTGTCATTGAATCTTTCAAGCAAGCATCCATACCTCCCAGAGGTCCATCACCAATTTTGCAATACTTTGGGATCTTGCTAGAAAATGGTAAACTCAACCACCTGGAGTCTTTGGAACATGCCTGTCCTGTTTTGCAGCAGGGGCAGAAAACAGCTACTTGAGAAATGACTGAAAGAATACAAGGTCCAAGTCGGAGGATGGCGGGCTGTCACCTGCCTGATACAAAGCTGTTCACTTTCACTGTGCATTCTGTGACTGGCACCAAGGTAAGCACCGGGTTTAGTGACCTATGCTCAATGGTGAAGGAGACTCTCAGCAACAAGGTGGGGTGGCCAGTTTGGTTGGTCTTCAAATCTGGTGAGTCTTTGGTTTGCTGTCCATTAAGCCTTAATTCAGTTATTCAAATATTGAATAGGGAATGCATTATGAAACTCCTAACTCGTCCATGTCTTCATACATGGCCTCCAAGAAGACCCTTGAGCTCAACCATAACAATGTGATAATTAAGGAACCTGAGGGTGAAGTTGTGGAAGATAAGGCTGAGAAGCCCATCCATGACCTGAGGTACTTGTTATTCGAGACTGCTCTGTTGCTCACTTAGACTTGGTCTCAATGTCAACAAGGATGAGCCAACAGTGATGGAGGCTTGAAGCTAGTACTGAACTTGAAGCTGCCCTGCTGGCAGAGATTGGTACAGTATTTCATGAGATCCAGTACAAAATATTTAAATCTTACCTAGTCTATATTTCCTGATTAGTCCAAAAATCACATGTTACTGCAAGTTGGTGGCTACCAGTCAGACTTTCAAAAAAAATAAAAAAGTTTGGCCATGCTTTTCTGAATACGCTGTAATGGTCCATAGAAATCACAAGCTGAGTTCCATAGTACTAGTGAAATATAGCAGCTACACCTTAAGTCGTGATTGGGCTGCTTGCACTGCATTCATCCCCATCCAAGTCTTTTCCACCAAGCCCAATAGCTTCTGCATATCAGAACTCCAGTCATTCATAACATCTTCAGCACTTCTCCTGCTTCTTTTGAACTTGTTAATGATCCCAGCTGCCAGTGGTTGATTGATGCAGGCCCATGCTGTTCTGGAAACAACCAGTCAAGCTAAAACCTCTTTGGTTTGTTGAGCAGTGAGATCTAGCAAGGATGTCAGTCAAGAAACAGCGATTCACATATAATATTCAGTCATGATATGAATATTCTGAGATCCCACCTTTCTTTCTGTCACGTCTCTCAATGTTTCAACAAGTTGTAACCATTTCTCAATCCCTTCACACTTCTTGGTCTTCTCAAGCCACCCCATGGACTGTTCTACCATTGCCTGAATTGTGCCCTTTAGTTGTCCAGGTTTTTTGCTTAAAAGGGTAATGGTCAAGTTCAATAGGTTCTAGTTTCAAGCTTCATAACATTGCTCCACAATAGTTTTGACAAGTCAAGTTGTTGAAGCTAAATCAGATGCCTACAAATTTTGTGCATTCATTAATATTTTATCTCTTGTCATAAATTTTCTTCTTCATCATGCTCTGCTCATGTTGCAATCTCAGAGTTTCAGAATGGCACATGACCTGAATTACAATTATAAGCAGGAATAGTTAGCTGTTTGGCACACCTAATATCATCTTCAATTAGCTTCATTCTATTGAGGATCTCATCTATGCTCACTGACAGTGGCCTCCTCTGGTATGTTTGCCCAGTTTTCCTGAAGGGGCTCAAGCATCACATCCATAGAATAATTCTTGGGTGCAGATGAACACAGGAATGCTCCATGGTCAGGCTGCTTCTCTAAGTTGTTTGCAGGATTACTAGGTGGTGAGGACATGGATGACACATACAAAGTGTGCCCAATATGAGTTGCACTCTCAAAAATTATTTCAGTTTCCTTCAGTATATTCTGCTCAAATGTCATGCAGACATACTCTTGGAAGTTCCAGCACAAGAATGTTTTCATAAATTTCATAGTACAGTTTACTGTCAATATTATTCTCTGCCAGTGGGTAGAAATTATCACCAACCTTACATCTCATGCCTTTGGATCCATATTTCTTCCCAATAGACAAAAACATTCTCTGTGATGATGGAGGACACACAATTCAGATCACATTCTTGTAAGTTAAATTCAAGCCAAAAGATAGGATTCCTTAATGATAAGTTTCTCATTAAAGTAAGTCAATGTGATGTGTTGTATGTCTTCAACCATTTCTGGAACAAAATTAGCTACCATAATAGTAAGAACACAAGCAATTTAATCACAAATAAATAAAAAATCTGAACAATATATCCTACATAACAATCAAAATGCAATTTCATTGGAATGGTGGTCAGCATACTTGTTTACATAAAAAGCTTCAAAAGCATCAAATAAGTCATGAAATGTGAAATCTTGTGGAAGAAACTCTCTACCAGCCATGCCAATGAGATGTGCACCACGGACTATGGATTCCAAATGAATAACTGCCTTGAATGGACTCCCATCTGGAAGAAATTCAGACTCCACAATCCACATACCAGTGTCTTGACATGGCTGGTTGCTAACTGGTGAAAACCAATGAATCAATGCACAAGGATAAGAAACAGAGCGGTATTTGAAACCAAAAAAAAGGAAAACACGTGCTGCATGCATTCCCTGAAATCCATCTTGGTTGGCATCCTTTTCCACAAAAATGCAATCATATCGAGGAGGACCATTGCGCCACGATGAGACAGCATGGATTCGTTCCCGATGCATGCCATAGATTCCAGACAGGTCACTTGGAGCATGGAATGTTGCAACAGCAGAATGATAAACATAAACAGCATGCCCATCAAATTCTGGGCACTGGTCCAGATCAACATCCTCTCCAGCAACATCTGCATCAGGATTTTCCTGGTCATAAAGAAAGCGTCGAATGCGTTCTTGAAGATCTGGAAATCCAATCTGTGCACCAAGCTGTTCAGGATCCCTAGGGTACTTGCGTGCTATGTGTCTTTTCAGAAAAACATGTATAATATGCAGAAATAGTACCTACCAGGAGTTTTGGCCAGCTTGACTTCTCCAAGACATGTTGGACCTTCAGCTGGACCCTCATCCTCATCCTCATCCTCATCCTCATCCTCCTCCAGAATGGAATCAAGTACAGGCTGAGGTAACACAAAATCATGCCCTTCCATCATTCCACGAGCAGTGAAATCAACTCGTGCTGCAGCAAGTTTATCAAGGCGCTGATTTGTGAGAAGCATCTGCCCCAATGCTTCAAACCGACTAGATCTCTGCCATGGCTTTTTAACAGCTGCAATATGCCTAGACTCGGTAATTGATGAGCATAGGCCATTGGGAGCTCCAAACATTTGAATGAGTCGACGGTAGTGAATGAGAGAATGCTGGCGAGGAAGTGAAAATCCATCATCTCAGATACCAACAGTACGAAATATCTCTCGAAATTGATGGAATGAAGCAAGTATCCCATCAAGAGAATGAAGGGTTTCTTCACTGATAACATCTCGTCGTACAAGGTAGCAGAAGTCAGTGAAGGCACATATAGCTTTGACCATTTCACTGGGAACATGACCAGCAATGGCAGGGATAAAAACCTGATAAAAATTAATGAGATTCTCATTCAAAATAAAAATGGAGCTTAGAACCTTCATCAAGGCCTTTGAATCATCACCTGTCCATTGTTTAAAACCACGTCCCTCAGGAAATCGACACAACCCAGGAAATGCTGGTACAGCAGCAATGCTAAATATGAATTAGAATCATTCACACTGCTTCATAAATAATATTCACCGTCTATCAATGTCAGCTAATATCTTGTTTGCCTCCTGAGGAGCATGAACACTTTTTATATACTCCACAACCCAGTCTACAAGATGGTCTTTGAAAGTTCCCTTGATGAGCTGATGAAGGATATCTGGTGACAACAGTTCATGAATGTCAGCACGTGGAAATCCTGTGGTGAATGGCTGTGAAAGAATCAATATGACTCAGAATCTCAGTCAAAAGTGAGTTGTGAATTGCTTACAATGATATCGCCAACAATCCCATAATTATTCCAAAGCTCCTGGAGAGTGCATGCTTCAAGGAGAACATCAGTATGTTCATGTGAGCGACGCCCTGCTGGTTCATCAAGATTATCAGGAGAAGCAGTGCAACTAGTACCATGGTTTAGTAACAAGTAAAAGGTGAGATTTTTCACATACCGTGGACACCATCCTTGAACAATGCAAGCAAGCAATGCTTGCTCAGGATAGTCAGCAATGTAAGGACCCAATCCATATATAACACGTCGGAAATGTCCATCACCACATCGTGTCACCCGTGGTACTAACATGTGTGGGTGAAGTGGTGAAAGAATATGATGAAGAGATGAATGAAATATCTGTCGTCGGAATTTATGAAAGCTGGCATCCTCATGGTATTCCTTTGTAGCTAAGAGAATGAATAAGCAAATATAAATGCAATACCATAACCAACATACATACTCTTTGGTATTGCCAAAAAACCAACAATGGAAACAGCATTGCAATGAGCACGTCGCACACCATTGTGAACATTTCCTGTTGAAGCGTACAGTGGATAATACTCATTGTTTCCAGTTGCTACTGAAACTGTTGTCTTATCACTTCCAACAATCACTGGGACAAACATTGCCCCATGAGTTTGCGCATCTTCCGCAATCTTGTCCTGATTGAAAAATTGTTAGAAGTGCCTTCAAAGATGAGAATTAACTTACTGCTTGTTCCCAAGCCCAGTTACCAGACATGAGATCAGTATATTGACATTTGTTCAAATCTTTGTCAAAAATCCGCTTTGGTGCAATGTCAATCTCTTCAGCAAAGCTAGGATTTCCAATCTGTTGCTCCATGGAGAGAAGTGGATCACGATACCAGACATCATATTTGGCAGTCATCCATGGTGGAGCATTGCCATCATCTGGAAGATCTCCGTTATAAGCAACTGAAAATGACTGCCAGGGGATGTCACCCTCTCTGGTTGCATCAATAACTGAATACATCTCCTCATGATTTGCAAATGGTGGAGGAGAATCGGGGTAAAGTGCGGCAAGATTGTTGAGGTGTTTGTCAAGTTTCGCACCTGACATTTGCTCCTCTGCGAATATAAATTCAGCAAATTCGAATTCAGCTCGAGTTGCATATGGGGAATAATCATTGATGGGGCGTTCATCTGGTGGAGGAGGAACAGAGCCTGGTGGAAGATCATTTCCATGGATGTCGCAGGGAGTACCATCAAGAAGAGGATGGACTTCAATTGTAGAATCAGAATGATCAGGATCGTGTTCAGATGCTGGTGGACTCGCACTGGGTGGCCCCGGAGATGGACTGTGAATATCAGGCATTGGTGATGATTCAGACCTCAGCTGGTCATCCGGTGGAGGAGACTCGACACCATGATACTCAGGTACTATCTGAGCTTGAGGGGGCGGCGGCGACTGACTTCGACTTGGAGCTGGCGGAGCCTCATATTGACGGTAAGCACGAAATGTAGCATGGATTACATCCATGTGTTGTCTAAGTCCACCCGACGTCTTGCATGCTTTTCGGCAGCCCTGGATGGGACAGACAAAAACATTTGGTTGGAATATTTTTCGAGATATCCCCATGATGATGGTGAATGGATATGATGATAATTTGAAAAGATGTAGTAACAATGTGTATACTACAATGTGCAGATTGCGGCAGTGAACAGGTGTATTTGACCAGAAAGAGCTAACAGCAAACAGCGAATAGCAAACAATGAATAGGAAGTGGCAGCAGGGCCAAGAGCCGAAGGGCGAATGTGAACAGGCCACGTCACGGCGATACGACAGCTGGGACCTTGAAAAGTCGAACCTTAAACGAATTTCAGACGGCGCCGTGCAATATTCATTGACGGCTTACGCGTACCTTCTCAATATCTCCCACTTCTCTTGCTCTGCCTCCTAAAACAGTGCCTCCTAAAAAAAGTGCTTGCTCCCCTTGAGATGCAACTGAGAGCCGACCACGACGAGAGGCTTGGAGCGCCAGACCAACCTAAAAAGCGGAGGACGTCAGCGGAAGTCGCCGTGGAGAAGGCTGTAAAGGAAGCTGCAAAAACTGCAGCCAAGGATGCACGGACTGCAGCTATCCTCGCCGTTTCGAGGAAAGAGAACGAAATGCAAGAAAAAGATAAGAAGACTGACCGTGACGCTGATCACCTGCCCACTAACACCACCAAAAAGATAACTCGTCCGTCCACAGTTCCCAATGAGAACTTGCCAGCGGACGATGATGCCAAGGCCGCGAAAAAGGCTGACGCTGAAAAGAAAGCTGAGGCCACGATGATACGCTATAGGTGACTGTAAAGGGGGAGATCCCTAAACAAACTACCTATTGGGTGAATGCGAGGAGGCGAAGATGTCTACTACACGTAAAAATGGTATAGAGAGAGATGGAAACTACTCTAAAGTTTCCGAACGATGTGAACGTACGTGCGACAGTTGCGATCAACTGTGCGACTTTCGCGAACACGGTCGCGACGAAGATATCGATATCGGGTGGCGAAGATAGACAAACTCAAGACTATAACTTGAGTTTGAAACTAAAGAAGAGCTTTATAGCTCGGAGACTAAGATCGAAGGGGATGGAAGTCGTAGATTTCTCTGTGTCTAAAGGAGGAGGGGGTCTTGTCTCTCTGTCTATGTATCTAAACTACATCTCTTTATATACTACCTCGATCGGAGGATCGGAACGGTATATAAATGATAGAAAGGAGTAGTAATGATACTAAAAGGGGAAGGGGATAAAGGAATCAGAATGTGAAACATAAGATGAAGAACAAAGAACAAAGGAAGATGAAAGGTAAATTGAATAAGAAAGAGAAACTAATATGAAAATATGTCCAAAATGATCGAAAGTGAGGTAGGAGGTGGATTGGATAGGGGGAATGAACCTCCGATAAAGGCGGGATCGGTCCGATACGAGATGACTTTGTCTTGGTGCTGCGACTAGTTCGGAAGCGATCGATAGTTTGTCGAGAGATGTCGCAAGAGGTCGCAGATGTTCGTTAGATCGTAAGATATCGGGATGTGGTCGATGAAGAGGTATAGTACATCCGATTCGCGTGTTCGGAGCATAGGATCATATGATGTGTATCAACGAAGGCTCAGGCCATGAGGGCCGCAAATTTGGGTGAGGCTGTGAATGCCGCAAAGGCTGAGGCTGCGAATGCCGCGAAGGCTGAAGCTGCAAAGGCCGCGAAGGCTGAGGCTGCAAGGGCCGCGAAGGCTGAGGCTGCAAAAGCTGACGAGGCCGAGGCCGTGAAGACCAAGGCCGTG
>OY741992.2:4194309-4355599 GCA_963555575.2 Hygrocybe coccinea | reverse complement strand
CTTTCATCATCTTTTCTCATGCTACATGTAATCACACAGGTCTACCTTTCTGTCATGTACCAGGACAAAAAATTCCGTCTTGCCCACCTGACAGAAGATGTAGTCAATGGGATGCGGGTGCCCTCTTACCTGATACCCTTCGATTACACTCCATCTTCGTCAATACATGGCCTCAGTAAGAAACCGGTGATAGGGGGTTTATAGGAGGTGGTCTAGTATTCCTGGTGTCATTGTATTTTGTGTGGAGAACTATTGTCAGAGGTCGGAGACAGCCATTGGCGGATGTGATTCCACTTCAAGGCATAGTAAGCGGCCCTCCAGCAGCTCTGCGACAGGATTTAGATTGATATTCTAGTATCAACTTTATGCACTAGCGACATGCATTGAATACAAACATACAAAGGAGACTGGGCATTGAGAGAAATATGGCCCATGGGCAAATATTTGTTGCTGAAAGTAGCATTCCTACGACATTACATCAGGAAAATTACATGCCCTTTTGGTACACCTTGGGAGCTCTTGACCTTTTTTGAAACCTCTTGAGCTTTTTTCTAAGGTTTTTTTCATCTTTTTTAACAACTTCTGCTACCTTATGCCACTTGGAGTCACTTGGAAAAATTTACTACATAATATCCCTTGCACACCTTTTCACCCTTTTTGACTTTTTCCCACCTTTTCAAACTTGCATTACTTTGACTCCTTTAGCACTTTGCTGACTTGTTCATCCTTTTAGAATTGAGTATTTTACTTTTCTCACCACTTTTGACCTTATGGCCTTGAATCACTTTTCACCTTTGTGCTTTTTCTACTTTTTTTCTAGTTTTCCCATCTTTTTCAAATGTCAATTGCTTTGAAAAAAGAATACCTCTTTTTCCAAGACAAACACCTTTTTAAGCTGGGTCCATTCCCTGAAAAAATTGTTTTATCTTTGAAAAAGAAGAATATCTTGAGAGCTTTTATTTCTTTTTCAACTTCAAGTTGATCTTTGAGATAAACACTTTGGATGATATGTACTGCAATGTGAATTTCAAGTTGTAATTTTACAGGTTCTTTTAAAAGTTCTTGCAGCTTGTACATTATGGCATGCAGTCACAGGAGATGGATGAAGACAGTGCAAGCCTGGCTGTGCAAATGGCAGACAGTGCTTCGAGTTGTTATTTCAAAGTTCAAGGTGGTTTTTTACCTGTATGAATGTTTATTGGTGTGCTGCACCAGGAAAAGCAAGGTGATTGTCAGGACTGGTCAAAATAGGCATCTGTATTGCCAGAAAGTCATCGCCAAAGTTGTAGCAATATCATGATGTACTGGCTTCTGTTAACACAGTGGTTTGTGTTGCACAATTGCACCAAGTGACATAATAGTCTAACAGAATAGACATTCTTGGCTGTCTTGGACTGCTTTGTGTCAGTGAGATTGAGGTCAAAAAATTTCATGACCCTTCCATCAGTCTAATTTCAAGGAATGCAGATTGGTGCTCAGGTGGACGCCTCTGTCATTTTTTTCCTGATCAACCTTCATTGTTTTTTTGTGTGGGGTTCATATTCACAAACCTATATGTACCCGAGTTGCACCATGTATTTCTACCCAGATTTCTGACATTTCCTTCAACATGTTCAATACCTTGAATTTAACTCTTCAGGCCTGCATCCCACCTAACCATGGACCTCAATGTGAGTTTAGAGTCCATTTCAACAAGGGGGGATCAATAACTTACTCTCTGTCAGGATATGCCTGTGGTGGTGGTGATTTTGGCCATGTCTCTGATGCCCCTGAGTCTCTCCTGGGGTTAGAGAGGCTTATTCCAATTAAGTATCTTGACAGTGCCATTGCCAAGTTTAGTGAATGGCACGTGTATACCCGTGGAAGTCGCGGGTATTTGACGGGTCTGGACAGGTAGGGATGCCCTGCACTTAATTCTGACCATGTCAAAAAAAAGATTAGGCAAAACAGACCAGAACTGAGTGAGATATGTGTAAAACAAGTTTTAGGCTCATATCTCAAAAGTTGAGGACACACAACTCTCATCTTTGCAAAAAGTGACGTAAATAAAAATGTTTAAATCACTTTTTGCAAAGATGAGAGTTGTGTGTCCTCAATTTTTGAGATACTATGAGCCTAAAACTTGTTTTACACATATCTTACTCAGTTCTGGTCCATTTTGCTTAATCTTTTTTTTTACACGGTCAGAATTAAGTGCAGGGCATCCCTACCTGTCCAGACCCATCAAATACCCCCGACTTCCATGGGTATACCTGTGCCATTCACTATGCCTGTGCTGCCCAGCGTAAAATCTAGCTCGATCTAAAATGCCATTGTCGTGCAGGTAAGCTCTTGCAGTTCTTTGGTGTTGTGTATCAGGATATTGCATTGATGTTAGCTGTGCCCAAGTGAACTGTTTTCATTGCCAAGCTGACAACATCAGTCTCAGCCCCGGTACTGAGATTCACCTATACCTGAAGGACTGTAGACACTACAAAACCAATTGCCTTCTGTGAGCATTTGCAACTCTCTAGTCTGGGCGTTTAACCTATGCTCATATCTTTCAGGTGGGTGGACGCATCACTGTTCTCTTTACAGTGTTGGCATTAAAAAATATTTGTTAGACCTTGACTCTTGAGTCCAATCACTTTATTTGCATGAGAAAAAGTTGGTGAGCAAAATCAAGTGGTGATCATCAACCTTGCCAATGCCAACAATGTGTTACATAGGCCAATTACTGCAGACAGTGCAATTGTTAATCCCTGCTCAAAAATTCTGGCACCCAAAGGTCAGTTATTGTCTTTTGTTCTACGCGAATTTCCTGAATGAACCGACTTTGTCCTATAGCTGGCTGGACACTACAAATATTCAACATTGACATGAAGCAGAAAGTGAAGTCCCACATTAATAATGAAGATATAGTTTTTTGGAAGTGGGTGTCAGATACCGTAATTGGAATGGTTACTGAGTTGTCTGTGTACCACTGGACTATCGTGGACCCAACCTCTCCTCCCCAAAAGATATTTGACCGACATCCAATGCTTGTGGGAGCTCAGATTATCAACAGTACCACATTGTGGTAGACGAGAAATGGCTTGTCCTCATTGGCATTTCTGGAAATTTTACGAATCCTTTGGCTTTCAAGGTGAAAGGTGCAATGCAGCTCTACAGCAAAGAGCAGGGTGTCAGTCAACCCATTGAAGGACATGCCACTGCATTTGCTGAATTGAAAATGGATGGTCATCAGAACCCTACAAAACTCTTCACTTTTGTTGTGCATTCTGCAACTGGTGCCAAGGTAAGCACATTGCTCTACACTATTCATCACTGTCTAATTACTGTTTATCAGTTGCATGTTGTAGAGATTGATCATGCAGCACCAGATCCACCATTTGTAAAGAAAGCAGTTGATGTCTGCTTCCCTCCAGAGGCTACCAATGATTTCCCTGTGGCAATGCAAGTCTCGAAGAACCACAGCATCATCTACCTTGTCATGAAGTATGGCTTTATCCACCTTTATGAAATTGAGTCCAGTGCATGTGTATGCATGTGCCATGAATTGCATCTCTGGTGAGATGATCTTTGTCACCATGGAGCACAAGGCAACAAATGGTATAATCAGTGTCAACAAGAAAGGACAAATTCTAAGTGTCAATGTGGATGAGCAGACCATTATTCCTTACATTTTAATGACCCTGAATAACACTGAACTTCCCTTCAAGCTGGCCAGTCAAGTGAACCTGCCTGGTGTGGATGATTTGTACCAAACAGTATCAGCAACCATTCCAAAGTGGTCAATTTGGGGAGGTGACCAGAGTCACAGCTAATTTACTGAGGGTATGAATTTATACTCTTTTCCCATGATAATTGCCTTATAACTTGGCCTCAAAGGGTATTTTATGAACTGTCACTGTCATTGAATCTTTCAAGCAAGCATCCATACCTCCCAGAGGTCCATCACCAATTTTGCAATACTTTGGGATCTTGCTAGAAAATGGTAAACTCAACCACCTGGAGTCTTTGGAACATGCCTGTCCTGTTTTGCAGCAGGGGCAGAAAACAGCTACTTGAGAAATGACTGAAAGAATACAAGGTCCAAGTCGGAGGATGGCGGGCTGTCACCTGCCTGATACAAAGCTGTTCACTTTCACTGTGCATTCTGTGACTGGCACCAAGGTAAGCACCGGGTTTAGTGACCTATGCTCAATGGTGAAGGAGACTCTCAGCAACAAGGTGGGGTGGCCAGTTTGGTTGGTCTTCAAATCTGGTGAGTCTTTGGTTTGCTGTCCATTAAGCCTTAATTCAGTTATTCAAATATTGAATAGGGAATGCATTATGAAACTCCTAACTCGTCCATGTCTTCATACATGGCCTCCAAGAAGACCCTTGAGCTCAACCATAACAATGTGATAATTAAGGAACCTGAGGGTGAAGTTGTGGAAGATAAGGCTGAGAAGCCCATCCATGACCTGAGGTACTTGTTATTCGAGACTGCTCTGTTGCTCACTTAGACTTGGTCTCAATGTCAACAAGGATGAGCCAACAGTGATGGAGGCTTGAAGCTAGTACTGAACTTGAAGCTGCCCTGCTGGCAGAGATTGGTACAGTATTTCATGAGATCCAGTACAAAATATTTAAATCTTACCTAGTCTATATTTCCTGATTAGTCCAAAAATCACATGTTACTGCAAGTTGGTGGCTACCAGTCAGACTTTCAAAAAAAATAAAAAAGTTTGGCCATGCTTTTCTGAATACGCTGTAATGGTCCATAGAAATCACAAGCTGAGTTCCATAGTACTAGTGAAATATAGCAGCTACACCTTAAGTCGTGATTGGGCTGCTTGCACTGCATTCATCCCCATCCAAGTCTTTTCCACCAAGCCCAATAGCTTCTGCATATCAGAACTCCAGTCATTCATAACATCTTCAGCACTTCTCCTGCTTCTTTTGAACTTGTTAATGATCCCAGCTGCCAGTGGTTGATTGATGCAGGCCCATGCTGTTCTGGAAACAACCAGTCAAGCTAAAACCTCTTTGGTTTGTTGAGCAGTGAGATCTAGCAAGGATGTCAGTCAAGAAACAGCGATTCACATATAATATTCAGTCATGATATGAATATTCTGAGATCCCACCTTTCTTTCTGTCACGTCTCTCAATGTTTCAACAAGTTGTAACCATTTCTCAATCCCTTCACACTTCTTGGTCTTCTCAAGCCACCCCATGGACTGTTCTACCATTGCCTGAATTGTGCCCTTTAGTTGTCCAGGTTTTTTGCTTAAAAGGGTAATGGTCAAGTTCAATAGGTTCTAGTTTCAAGCTTCATAACATTGCTCCACAATAGTTTTGACAAGTCAAGTTGTTGAAGCTAAATCAGATGCCTACAAATTTTGTGCATTCATTAATATTTTATCTCTTGTCATAAATTTTCTTCTTCATCATGCTCTGCTCATGTTGCAATCTCAGAGTTTCAGAATGGCACATGACCTGAATTACAATTATAAGCAGGAATAGTTAGCTGTTTGGCACACCTAATATCATCTTCAATTAGCTTCATTCTATTGAGGATCTCATCTATGCTCACTGACAGTGGCCTCCTCTGGTATGTTTGCCCAGTTTTCCTGAAGGGGCTCAAGCATCACATCCATAGAATAATTCTTGGGTGCAGATGAACACAGGAATGCTCCATGGTCAGGCTGCTTCTCTAAGTTGTTTGCAGGATTACTAGGTGGTGAGGACATGGATGACACATACAAAGTGTGCCCAATATGAGTTGCACTCTCAAAAATTATTTCAGTTTCCTTCAGTATATTCTGCTCAAATGTCATGCAGACATACTCTTGGAAGTTCCAGCACAAGAATGTTTTCATAAATTTCATAGTACAGTTTACTGTCAATATTATTCTCTGCCAGTGGGTAGAAATTATCACCAACCTTACATCTCATGCCTTTGGATCCATATTTCTTCCCAATAGACAAAAACATTCTCTGTGATGATGGAGGACACACAATTCAGATCACATTCTTGTAAGTTAAATTCAAGCCAAAAGATAGGATTCCTTAATGATAAGTTTCTCATTAAAGTAAGTCAATGTGATGTGTTGTATGTCTTCAACCATTTCTGGAACAAAATTAGCTACCATAATAGTAAGAACACAAGCAATTTAATCACAAATAAATAAAAAATCTGAACAATATATCCTACATAACAATCAAAATGCAATTTCATTGGAATGGTGGTCAGCATACTTGTTTACATAAAAAGCTTCAAAAGCATCAAATAAGTCATGAAATGTGAAATCTTGTGGAAGAAACTCTCTACCAGCCATGCCAATGAGATGTGCACCACGGACTATGGATTCCAAATGAATAACTGCCTTGAATGGACTCCCATCTGGAAGAAATTCAGACTCCACAATCCACATACCAGTGTCTTGACATGGCTGGTTGCTAACTGGTGAAAACCAATGAATCAATGCACAAGGATAAGAAACAGAGCGGTATTTGAAACCAAAAAAAAGGAAAACACGTGCTGCATGCATTCCCTGAAATCCATCTTGGTTGGCATCCTTTTCCACAAAAATGCAATCATATCGAGGAGGACCATTGCGCCACGATGAGACAGCATGGATTCGTTCCCGATGCATGCCATAGATTCCAGACAGGTCACTTGGAGCATGGAATGTTGCAACAGCAGAATGATAAACATAAACAGCATGCCCATCAAATTCTGGGCACTGGTCCAGATCAACATCCTCTCCAGCAACATCTGCATCAGGATTTTCCTGGTCATAAAGAAAGCGTCGAATGCGTTCTTGAAGATCTGGAAATCCAATCTGTGCACCAAGCTGTTCAGGATCCCTAGGGTACTTGCGTGCTATGTGTCTTTTCAGAAAAACATGTATAATATGCAGAAATAGTACCTACCAGGAGTTTTGGCCAGCTTGACTTCTCCAAGACATGTTGGACCTTCAGCTGGACCCTCATCCTCATCCTCATCCTCATCCTCATCCTCCTCCAGAATGGAATCAAGTACAGGCTGAGGTAACACAAAATCATGCCCTTCCATCATTCCACGAGCAGTGAAATCAACTCGTGCTGCAGCAAGTTTATCAAGGCGCTGATTTGTGAGAAGCATCTGCCCCAATGCTTCAAACCGACTAGATCTCTGCCATGGCTTTTTAACAGCTGCAATATGCCTAGACTCGGTAATTGATGAGCATAGGCCATTGGGAGCTCCAAACATTTGAATGAGTCGACGGTAGTGAATGAGAGAATGCTGGCGAGGAAGTGAAAATCCATCATCTCAGATACCAACAGTACGAAATATCTCTCGAAATTGATGGAATGAAGCAAGTATCCCATCAAGAGAATGAAGGGTTTCTTCACTGATAACATCTCGTCGTACAAGGTAGCAGAAGTCAGTGAAGGCACATATAGCTTTGACCATTTCACTGGGAACATGACCAGCAATGGCAGGGATAAAAACCTGATAAAAATTAATGAGATTCTCATTCAAAATAAAAATGGAGCTTAGAACCTTCATCAAGGCCTTTGAATCATCACCTGTCCATTGTTTAAAACCACGTCCCTCAGGAAATCGACACAACCCAGGAAATGCTGGTACAGCAGCAATGCTAAATATGAATTAGAATCATTCACACTGCTTCATAAATAATATTCACCGTCTATCAATGTCAGCTAATATCTTGTTTGCCTCCTGAGGAGCATGAACACTTTTTATATACTCCACAACCCAGTCTACAAGATGGTCTTTGAAAGTTCCCTTGATGAGCTGATGAAGGATATCTGGTGACAACAGTTCATGAATGTCAGCACGTGGAAATCCTGTGGTGAATGGCTGTGAAAGAATCAATATGACTCAGAATCTCAGTCAAAAGTGAGTTGTGAATTGCTTACAATGATATCGCCAACAATCCCATAATTATTCCAAAGCTCCTGGAGAGTGCATGCTTCAAGGAGAACATCAGTATGTTCATGTGAGCGACGCCCTGCTGGTTCATCAAGATTATCAGGAGAAGCAGTGCAACTAGTACCATGGTTTAGTAACAAGTAAAAGGTGAGATTTTTCACATACCGTGGACACCATCCTTGAACAATGCAAGCAAGCAATGCTTGCTCAGGATAGTCAGCAATGTAAGGACCCAATCCATATATAACACGTCGGAAATGTCCATCACCACATCGTGTCACCCGTGGTACTAACATGTGTGGGTGAAGTGGTGAAAGAATATGATGAAGAGATGAATGAAATATCTGTCGTCGGAATTTATGAAAGCTGGCATCCTCATGGTATTCCTTTGTAGCTAAGAGAATGAATAAGCAAATATAAATGCAATACCATAACCAACATACATACTCTTTGGTATTGCCAAAAAACCAACAATGGAAACAGCATTGCAATGAGCACGTCGCACACCATTGTGAACATTTCCTGTTGAAGCGTACAGTGGATAATACTCATTGTTTCCAGTTGCTACTGAAACTGTTGTCTTATCACTTCCAACAATCACTGGGACAAACATTGCCCCATGAGTTTGCGCATCTTCCGCAATCTTGTCCTGATTGAAAAATTGTTAGAAGTGCCTTCAAAGATGAGAATTAACTTACTGCTTGTTCCCAAGCCCAGTTACCAGACATGAGATCAGTATATTGACATTTGTTCAAATCTTTGTCAAAAATCCGCTTTGGTGCAATGTCAATCTCTTCAGCAAAGCTAGGATTTCCAATCTGTTGCTCCATGGAGAGAAGTGGATCACGATACCAGACATCATATTTGGCAGTCATCCATGGTGGAGCATTGCCATCATCTGGAAGATCTCCGTTATAAGCAACTGAAAATGACTGCCAGGGGATGTCACCCTCTCTGGTTGCATCAATAACTGAATACATCTCCTCATGATTTGCAAATGGTGGAGGAGAATCGGGGTAAAGTGCGGCAAGATTGTTGAGGTGTTTGTCAAGTTTCGCACCTGACATTTGCTCCTCTGCGAATATAAATTCAGCAAATTCGAATTCAGCTCGAGTTGCATATGGGGAATAATCATTGATGGGGCGTTCATCTGGTGGAGGAGGAACAGAGCCTGGTGGAAGATCATTTCCATGGATGTCGCAGGGAGTACCATCAAGAAGAGGATGGACTTCAATTGTAGAATCAGAATGATCAGGATCGTGTTCAGATGCTGGTGGACTCGCACTGGGTGGCCCCGGAGATGGACTGTGAATATCAGGCATTGGTGATGATTCAGACCTCAGCTGGTCATCCGGTGGAGGAGACTCGACACCATGATACTCAGGTACTATCTGAGCTTGAGGGGGCGGCGGCGACTGACTTCGACTTGGAGCTGGCGGAGCCTCATATTGACGGTAAGCACGAAATGTAGCATGGATTACATCCATGTGTTGTCTAAGTCCACCCGACGTCTTGCATGCTTTTCGGCAGCCCTGGATGGGACAGACAAAAACATTTGGTTGGAATATTTTTCGAGATATCCCCATGATGATGGTGAATGGATATGATGATAATTTGAAAAGATGTAGTAACAATGTGTATACTACAATGTGCAGATTGCGGCAGTGAACAGGTGTATTTGACCAGAAAGAGCTAACAGCAAACAGCGAATAGCAAACAATGAATAGGAAGTGGCAGCAGGGCCAAGAGCCGAAGGGCGAATGTGAACAGGCCACGTCACGGCGATACGACAGCTGGGACCTTGAAAAGTCGAACCTTAAACGAATTTCAGACGGCGCCGTGCAATATTCATTGACGGCTTACGCGTACCTTCTCAATATCTCCCACTTCTCTTGCTCTGCCTCCTAAAACAGTGCCTCCTAAAAAAAGTGCTTGCTCCCCTTGAGATGCAACTGAGAGCCGACCACGACGAGAGGCTTGGAGCGCCAGACCAACCTAAAAAGCGGAGGACGTCAGCGGAAGTCGCCGTGGAGAAGGCTGTAAAGGAAGCTGCAAAAACTGCAGCCAAGGATGCACGGACTGCAGCTATCCTCGCCGTTTCGAGGAAAGAGAACGAAATGCAAGAAAAAGATAAGAAGACTGACCGTGACGCTGATCACCTGCCCACTAACACCACCAAAAAGATAACTCGTCCGTCCACAGTTCCCAATGAGAACTTGCCAGCGGACGATGATGCCAAGGCCGCGAAAAAGGCTGACGCTGAAAAGAAAGCTGAGGCCACGATGATACGCTATAGGTGACTGTAAAGGGGGAGATCCCTAAACAAACTACCTATTGGGTGAATGCGAGGAGGCGAAGATGTCTACTACACGTAAAAATGGTATAGAGAGAGATGGAAACTACTCTAAAGTTTCCGAACGATGTGAACGTACGTGCGACAGTTGCGATCAACTGTGCGACTTTCGCGAACACGGTCGCGACGAAGATATCGATATCGGGTGGCGAAGATAGACAAACTCAAGACTATAACTTGAGTTTGAAACTAAAGAAGAGCTTTATAGCTCGGAGACTAAGATCGAAGGGGATGGAAGTCGTAGATTTCTCTGTGTCTAAAGGAGGAGGGGGTCTTGTCTCTCTGTCTATGTATCTAAACTACATCTCTTTATATACTACCTCGATCGGAGGATCGGAACGGTATATAAATGATAGAAAGGAGTAGTAATGATACTAAAAGGGGAAGGGGATAAAGGAATCAGAATGTGAAACATAAGATGAAGAACAAAGAACAAAGGAAGATGAAAGGTAAATTGAATAAGAAAGAGAAACTAATATGAAAATATGTCCAAAATGATCGAAAGTGAGGTAGGAGGTGGATTGGATAGGGGGAATGAACCTCCGATAAAGGCGGGATCGGTCCGATACGAGATGACTTTGTCTTGGTGCTGCGACTAGTTCGGAAGCGATCGATAGTTTGTCGAGAGATGTCGCAAGAGGTCGCAGATGTTCGTTAGATCGTAAGATATCGGGATGTGGTCGATGAAGAGGTATAGTACATCCGATTCGCGTGTTCGGAGCATAGGATCATATGATGTGTATCAACGAAGGCTCAGGCCATGAGGGCCGCAAATTTGGGTGAGGCTGTGAATGCCGCAAAGGCTGAGGCTGCGAATGCCGCGAAGGCTGAAGCTGCAAAGGCCGCGAAGGCTGAGGCTGCAAGGGCCGCGAAGGCTGAGGCTGCAAAAGCTGACGAGGCCGAGGCCGTGAAGACCAAGGCCGTGAAAAAGGCTGAGATAGCAAAGAAAGCTGAGGCCGCGAAGGCTGAGGCTGCAAAATTGGCCAGGGCTGCAAAGAAGGCCGCCGCGAAGGCCAAGGCTGCAGAGGAGGAAGCAGAGGCGATGGAAGTAGACACTCCTTCAAATGGTAAGCAACCGAACGATTCTTGCAAGCCAAGTTGAAAAACTCACTGGGTGTAGTTGTGATGTCGGACGACTCCCCAGATCTCCCTATGTACTATGACGAAAGGGAAGCACCGGAGCTCCCAGACCCAGTTGAAGAACGGAAGAGACAGGCAGAATAGGACAAGGAGAGAAAGAACAAGGAGAAAAAGGAGAAAAAGACGGAATTCAGACGCCTTGTCAAAGAACACACTGCCAACGATATCGACTCCGACTTCGAGTCAGATCAGCTGTCCGTCCAAAAGCGGAAAGTCGTTGATGGCAGCGTTGAAGGGTGGGTCTCCTCCTCTCCATGATTGAGTCAAACGGTGCTTGTCGCTATCATGTTCTAATACAATGTCGTCCCATTCGCAGACCGCCCAAGAAAAGAGGCAGCAATGCCAATATTGGAGGACTTCGCGCAACATGGTCCTCGGCCAAGAGGCCAGCGTCAATCAAGGCTTCTTCCAGCTTCGTAGAGGTTGAAGACAGCAGTGTATTGGGAGGCCTCAGCGATGGCGATGAGAGCAATGAAAGATTGGCCCTCTCAGCGGACAAGCCTGTCTGCTATTATGGTGGGCCTCGACTTTGAAACAAACAACGGTATGAACATTTAGTTTCGGAATTTCGAATTGACAGTTCACTGGCCTAGGTTAAATCCCTCGCTAAGATTACTATGAATCCTCCCTCCGAAGTTGTCCAGCCGCGAGCGTGCCCTACCAGCAAGAAGGAAGACATCACCATGAATCATTTGCCTGTCATGTTTCGCGAAACATTCCGCAATCTCTATGTTCCTGTACTCCGTGAATTTGCGGGGGCACTAGGACCATGGCAGCAACCTACTGACATTGATATCCACAACATCTGGTATACCTGCTTCATGAGCAATTCTCAACTGGAACTCGCCGACGACATAATTCACGTTGCCGGAAAACTCGTAAGCACCCCCTTCTCACTGATTCCAAGGCTGACATGTAGTATTCTATAAGGCCGACGATCGCTTAGCCGAATGGCGCAATAAGTTCGCATCGACAGCCATGATCCATCTCGAAAAGCTATTTGTCGATTTGGGCCTATTGACCCCCAAGGATCGAGCTGTCATTATTTTCGTATACTTAGTTCTTTTTTAGGGGATTTTCCAATCTACTCTTGTATCGACAACTCTTGCCACCCACTTTTCAGCAATTTCGGCATTAAAACCTGATCAGCGCATAACCGAAAACCCTGTCGGGGCTCTCGTCCTGTCACTTCAAGCGGTTTGTCTTCTTTCCATGTTAATGTTATTTCACTCAATGATTTTTAGATTGAACGTGCATGTTTATTCTACAAAGATGGCACCAAGCTTATTCCAAGTGGCCAATCTGGATACTTTTCGAAGACAAACTGGGGTGACCGGATTGAGCGGAGGCCTGATGGCAAGGATGTATATATCAAGAAAGCATCTGCTCTTGTCAAACTTTGTAGCAAGCTCAAACCTCTCCAATGGACCAAGATAATCGAGAGTGCATCAGCATATGCAAAGCAAAAACGTGCTGTGGAGATTGAGACGGCAATAGTTATTGACTCATCTGATTATGAGCTCGACGACGGCGATGCAGACTTGAATTCTGGGCTAGAGGATGGGGATGCAGCCACCCTGGAATAATGTAGGCTTTGCTCCCCTTCTGATCTCCAGCTCAACCTTTCCAACAGAAATGTGATATACCACTTTAATTCGGCATCCCCAGCTTTCTTTACAGCCAACATTCTCTTCCTACCAGTGTTCCATCATGGCCCTCTTGCTTATCTCGCTGTCATCACTTCAAGTTTTACTCTTTTGAATCTATTCCGCCATGCAGATTTTTTCGCCCTGTCAGCTTGTCATGCTTTCTTTTTCTAGTATGGGTTTTCTCTTCCACCACTCCATTTTTTCCTGCTGTGTTCTTTCACTATTCTCACTTCAATCACTACTACTTATCTATATGTTACCCCTGGAGGGCATCAAATATATTGTGTGGACATTTCTATGACAATAAAGTGAACCAGTTTTAAAAACCTAGAACCATTTGAAAAAGGATATCAACTTTTAAACCTTTTCTGTGTACTTTCAGCACCTTTTTCAAGAAAGTGACCCAGCTTGGAAAAGGTCTTTATCTTGGAAAAGGGGGTGAAAAGATGATGAAAGGGGTGAAAAGGATATTACTTTTTTGCCTCTTTTCCCAAGGTAAACCACCTTTTTCAAGAAAGTGGACCCAGCTTGGAAAAGGTCCATGGCCTTGAGAGAAGAGGTGAAAAAAGAGGCAGAAAAGCTACCTCCTTTTTACCTCTTTTTCCAAGAGATTGACCTTTTCTAAGCCGGGTCCACTTTCTTGGAAAAGGTGCAACCTCTTGGAAAAGGTGGACTCCTTGAGACCTTTTGCACCTTTTGCCCCTTGTAAAAGGTGCACAAGGTGCAAAAAAAGGGCTTGTAATTTTCCTGATGTACTGGCTGCTCCATCAATCCTGGACCCCGGTTACAAGGGGTTTGAGGTCATCCCATATGCGCCGTGAAGCAGCTTCCGCTGTAATAAGTGAACCATGAAGAGCTACCCATCGTTCAACTTGTTCCAATGGCATTGGGCTTCCCTGCCCTTCCAGCTCAAGGTTATAGTGCTCGTCTTGCCGCTTCAGTGCATCGATGACGGTGGTCTAGCAATGTCTGAGCTCGTGTGGATGGTCCCCTCCAAGGCCTTCAGGGCTTCTGCTTTGAGTGCCTCGAGCCAAGGTGTTACAACGTCTTCCTTATATTTCTTCTCGACTACATCCATCGATAGGGAATATGGCTGAGAATGGACTATCCATGGCCAAATCGGAGAACCGAATATGAACGGCAAACTCGTAAAAACTGCCAGAGGTGCGTGAAGCATGAAGCTCATGTTGTTGAGCGTTTCTCGGATTTCGAGATCAGTCTTATCATATGACTCTGTAGTTGATTTGTGCCTTCCCTCACTCGAAAACGAGAGCGCGGCAGAACGAAACAGAGATACAATATTCATCTCGAGCGCTCGGAAAGCAGGGGCTGGTTTGTAGTATTTTTTGGTCTTCTGGATCTGTCTCAGATATAAGCGATGCGGATCACAAGTTTTAACAGTTAAACGCGCCTGCCGTCGGATTTTCTGATACACTACCGTTCGTATATTCACCGAATCTTGCTTCAAGTCTGCCAAGATTGTTGCTTGAAGGTTATCGATGACTGTACTGTGCGGGTCCAATTTCTGAATCTCGTCTCGCAGCCTCTCAAATGTGCAGGCGCGAGCCTCCTCAGCGAGATCGCGCGTCACGTTTACGAACTCTTGTTGTTTTACGGAGAGATGCCTGTAGCGTTTGCTGACTGAGTCTCAAGAACTCTTCGGCATCAGCCTTGCTTGTAACTGTTAACACGATGGGGCCCTTGAATTCTCCAAGCTTGAACGCGAATCCAAGTTAGAACAATGAGGTACTTACCTGCTCCTGGGCGGACGTGTTATCTAGGCTTTTCCCGAGTGCACCGGGATGATTTTCCAGCCGTCCAAGTTCCCTTAGCGTTCGTTTGGTGGCTGCCGATATCGCCTTATCTGCATTTTGAGTCAGAAACGAGAGCCCTGCGTTTAAGCGTTGGTCGTATTCCGTTCGCAGCCTGTACTGCTGACCATTCCAGTCGTGAAGAGTTTTAGCTTAGCCTCATCAAACTCTTCCCTCGAGCGACGGGCTTCTAGAAGTTTGCGTCTGAGAGGGATTGAGAAAGCTGAACTTGTAATAATGAAACGAGCTTACGCCGATATACTCGCTAATTTCCTGAGGATTTTGGCGACGGCCTGTCCTACAGCTAACAAAGCCCGCTGTTTAGCTTGATCCACAGCTTCGTGCGTCAATTTCTTTACACCATATGGCAACCCACTGTTTTCACTTTCTGTTTGCAGCTTCTCAACCCATTCAGCCAAACTCCAACTTTCATACGTCGTCTGTGGCGATCCTGTGCCCAAAATACGCATTGCGCACTGGAAGGGGTAAGCCTGGCTTCAGGTCCCGATGGCCAGTCACTTACGTGATATGTAATAGATTGTCTTGTCGAAATGGTTTCAAATGCCGGTTTGGTGCTCAAGGAGCAGTCGAGCAACATTTGAGCACTTGGTCCCATCAAAGACGAGCAAGGAATGACGGGTGACCTGTCCAACACATTTGACGGCCAAAATACCTTAGTGATGGTGGTCAATAATTGCTCCCAATTGTCACCGTAAATTTGATCTTTATGGGTACCTATGACCATCGTCGCCTGGCGTCCCCAGCCATTTCTAACAATGCTTGGAAAACTTCGCCAATCAGATCGGCTGAGTTCTTTTAACGATATGACAGGAACCATAGCGTCAACTTCTTTGGCGACAAGACGAATCAAAGTTTCAAAGTTAAACTTGAATGCGGAATAAGTGATTCATAAACCATGAAGCTTGAACGAGATTTACAATCTGGAACACTTCCCCGATCGCCTTGACGGAGTTCAGCCAAAAACCGATCTGCACGTTAAAGGATATACAGGAAGATCAATGAACTAATTTGACTTAGCCTCTGTGTTGTGGATTTCATGCAAGGACGCACCTCATAAATCCCATCCATTCTGTGATTACCAGCGGGTCGCCAATCCTTCTTTAAACATACAGCCGAGGCATCGAGAGCATCGTGTATGAATTTCATTGCGCCTTGTCGGTCGCAGCTGTTGTACATCAGTGATGAGGCGCGAAGTTGATTCACGGTCACCCAGCCAGGAGCTTGTTAGATAGCTGATCGTGCTGGGCCATGTTCCTCAGTAGGATCCGATACATCTCACATTCCGCTCTCAAACCATTCAAGCTCTCCTGAAGCGATTCACCTTCAATTGCGCGTCCTCGTCCCTGGAAGCATCGATCTTCCCCACAAGCAGGCAAGCCAGGTCTATAGCTGTTGACCTGGTGAGACTCTTTCGAATGGTCAGCTAATATAATACAGCAACGCACTGCTGAGGCGATAGCGAGGATTGTCCCGATATCCATATTCTTCTGTCTTTGATAACGGTATTATCGAAGGGTTGCGGTAACAGATGTTTCACGGCCAACTTATTAGGCAAGTAGTATCTTCTCACAAGGGAATGGCTAGCAGTCTAGGGATCAACTTGGTGCCTGGGCGCTTCAAGTCCCGTCTGCCTGGCGTGGGTACTTCGGTCATGACTAATTGGTGGCATCGAGTCCTCTCCGCTGGCTACCAACTTGCGTGATGTCTTACATTCCCCTGCATCTAGGTGACAACACGTGATGGCATGGAAGGAAGACATATTGACTGTACATACAACTGTTGACATCAACTACACCATTCTCGTGCACTCTGAAACAACCTGAACCAGGGTCCTCGGCCTTGCCAGGACTCGGTAAACGACGGCGGGTACCAGCCATTACTTTCCAGGGAGACGACCCGTTCTGGATGAAGCATGAGAGCAAGAATGCGACCGTTGGGTGTATGAATGCCCGTTATACCAGCAGGACTACTGTTGGGATTTAACGAGTTTGTATCCGTGGGTGCGCCCCGTGAGTCAACATAGCACACAGCAACAAGGTACTGCGACTCCAGTGATCGTTGGTGATCGCTATTCGTAAAAGAAGCCCTTCCCTCGCCGTGGGCCACTGCAACAGGAAGCTTCGATCCGGCGATATCGCGTAGAAATAGGGATGAACGCGTGACATCACCATCGATAATCTCCACCACTGATACACGGCCTTCGAACCGTTCACTGCGATTTGGTTTAAAGCTTGGCTAATCCAGCTCCTGGTATGATCTCATTTAGGTGGCTCGAGAATTGGCAACCGTTGCACACCGCCGGGTGAAAGTCCTGTCGTTGTTGAAAAACTCGACGAACACCTTTCTTGCCTTCTCGTTCAGGAGAACCGAGTGTGCCCAGCCTTTTCCAGCACCGAGGACATCCCGCATCGGAAGGTGAGAGCATAGGATATGGCTACATGAGATGGGTCGCAGATGAGGTCAAACTCCTCCTTGGCTGTGTGGAGTCGTTAAGAAGTTATTGCATCTGATAAGAGGTCTCGGCCCAAGCTTGTTGTAGCTCGTGTCGGGTGCTGGTAAACAGAGGCCTAGAGTCGTGGGTAATAATGAAAGAATCGTTACTGCGAGAACTATTGACTTTTCTGATAACACGTACCGCTGACTCTGGGAAGCTATCGTTGACAAACGCGGCTTTGAGCTGGTCGATTTGCGATCCACATACTTGCATAATCGCTCCAAGTTCTTCATTGAACAATGATCCCTTGAAGTATTGAAGGCGTCGAGGGATATCTCAGCGCCCACACGCCCAGCGAAACACATCTCCACCACGGTCGTGAACAGGCCACCGTCAGACCTGTCATGGTAAGCCAAGGATCGGCTGTCTTTTCGCGGAAAGTCTGGGGGGTAGGCGGAGCCTTGATGATCAGGCACTTGCTCTGGCTGTGGAGGGACTTGGTTCTGAGAAGCAGGACCCAAGTAGAGACTAGCGAGGGCAGCAGGCCGAGGGATTGGGCGATAGAACTCGTGCTGGCCATTTTTTTGAGTTTTTCGAGGATCTCGAGGTCGTTTTGGCCTGGGCTGTGCGAGTGGTTGAAACAAGGGCTGAGCTTGTTGTTGTGGGTGCACGTTCGTATAGATGGGTTGCTGTATGGAAAGCCAGGGATTGGGAAACCGGAAGCAGGGATGTTGGTTGGTTCGTGCCAGAAGAGGTTACCGAAAATGGGAAAGACATGAGATTGGTGCCTGGTTCTTCGCTTGGGGTTGGTACGAGGTAGGGGGTATTTGGGTCCTCGGTGAGAGTTGTCACAGTGCGTTCGCGGTTGTTGAGGTTGTTGCGCCCATTACGCTTTTTGTTTTGCCATCTTCTTCACCATGATCGGCGTTCTTAGAATAGTCTGCTAGGGCTATACGTGAGCGCATAACGCTTGAAATCGTCGAAAGAGGGTGTCGACGGACTGGGTTAGTAAAAGGTCACCTCGCCGCCGACTCGGAGAAAGTCTTCTGGTACCGAAGTCACGCTTCTATCTGGAAGGCCATCTTGATAGCGACAGTCAAGGCTCGTCTTCCTCCACGCACGCCGTCTGCAATAAGATTGGCGGTGGAAGATTCGATGATAAAAAAAGAGGATTTCGGAAACCCGGGCCGGGTAGCTTTTGACCAAAGTCACCTCGCAGCGCTGCAAGCAACGATCTATACCGTTATAACTCGGCCCGTGGCAACACCTCGCATTTCCAACCCAACCCAATGCGTTCCTTGCATGACTTGGTCGTCAAAAATGCAAACGGCGCCGGGGCATTAACATCGAAATTGTCACCATTTCGGACGATGAACTGGACGATCCTCGAGAGTAGCGACACGCCCACCTTGGTCATCACTCGGAGCCAATGGAACAGAACGGGCGATGTCTGGACGTTGGTCCACAGGTGGGTTTGCTTTCATAGCGACGAGGAGGAGGCATTTCCGAATGCCGGGGTTCGTTATGTGGCTGGGGAAGGTGCGTTCGTCGTTCTTCTGTGAATGCAACGGTGATCGCTTCCTGACTTGACAAACCCCCCTTTGGTTCTTTTCTCCTTGTTTAGGATTTCTGGTTCACAGTCTCACCCGTGGTCGTCCCGGGGACGACATCTCCCAACAATCGAAGTTAATCCGAGTCTTCGCTTGGCCCGCACTCGGCGGCATCGCTTCGTTACTTCTTCTGTCGGTATTTGTTATTTGTTGCCGGCGTCGCCCTCGTCGCCAGGGCGCCTTGCCCAAGGATTCCGAGTTTTCAGCCCCCACCGTCTTCGACGCCACACCCTCCCCCGAGATCACGTCAACAAAACCCGTGGCTAATCCAGTGCCGCCACCGCGAAGACCAATCAGGCTTAATATTGGGACCCGAAACAGCCAGTTTCAAGGTGAATTGCATGAAATAAGATCAGAAATCGTCTTATTTTTGCACACAGTTTATCCACACCATGATCCGTGTCAAGGATCCAAACGTTTCATTGGCGTTCTACACAGAGGTCTGCATGTCGAGTTTTGAGTCTTTTGCTTATCCTAACGGTGCTTCTTGGGGTACGCTCACAGCGGTGGGACCATGACAGACGAAGAGAAACGGAATTCTCGCTTTGCCCGCGAACGTCTGCGCCGTGTCTGAGCACCAACCCCTCGATCACTTATTTCTCGTCTCCAGGTGTCCTCGAGCTCACTCACAATCATGACACAGAAAGCGACGAGAACTTCCAGGGATACGCAAGCGGTAATACCGAACCGGGTAGGGGATTCGGCCACATCGCCATCACCGTCGACGATCTTGTGAGAGGTTCGAGAAACTAAACGTCCCCTTCAAGAAGCGCCTCACAGATGGGAAGATGAAGAATATCGCGTTCATCTTGGATCCCGACGGGTGTGTAATCGCTTGCAAATTACTTTGACAACTTATGTACTTACGATGGCTCAGATATTGGATCGAGATCGTTCCCGGAAACCTTAGGGTCTAAACCCCCGACATATGCTCAAGTATGTACCACCACCGCGTAGTGGCCAGAACCACCAAACCACTGTATGATAGCACATTCAAAATTGATTAGTTTTCTGTCCCAGAAAGTCATGATAAGTTGTCGAAATGCTTTCTCCGTTGTCCACCCCAAAGGTATAAGCTCCAAGCGCAGAGTCACCACTCCTTCCGCCCTGCTCGTTATCCCACTGTGCACTCTTACTCCCAGCCAAGGACGTCTGCATCATCGATCCTTCTTCACGCCAGGTGTTTCTTGGCCCATGTCTTCCCTCCGCGGCCGACTCCATATCCAGGGACGAAGGTTAATAGATGTGCAACGCGCAGCCTTTGAAGGCGTCATTGCTAGCGTCGCAAAGTTGTCTGTGACAAATGACGCTTGCTACGTTCAGACCATCGGGAGCTCCGAGGACACTCACTTTTTGTGGACGTTGCAGTTTGCTCTTCATCCTTTCATATCGTAATCGTGAAGGTTGGTCGACTATGAAGTAAAGGCTCTGAAGCCTGAGGGCCCTTTCATTCCCACTCCTTCGAGAGAGTGTCAATGACATATTGATAGATTCATTCGTGAACGCTCACAATTCCCGCAAGCACGACTGGGTTTCTAACTAGTTTTAATTTCAGAAGAATCCATAGGCAGGCAGTCATCAGTATTTACCGAATAAAGTGGCAACACGAGAGAACACTTGAAGGCGATTTTGATGAAATGGGGGCGTAGTGTATCTGGATCATCCTGCAAATGTGGCGGAATCTACCGGGCATCGCCCAGCAAAAATCACTTTTCGGACCGTAGAGAGGTCTTTGCCGTGCGCGCGACCTCAATGGTCATTGGTTAATGGCTACTTATGCACTAGACCAGTATAATAATACAAGTTGAATTGGCGCTTTCCATATACTGGGTTTGAGCGCTTGAGCGGAGATGAACTGCTGCCAGCGCTTGCGGTCGTAGCCTTTTGCCCATCATCATCAGTATCTCCGCAACGACATCCTCAGCATGCCCATCTTTCCCGGTGCTACTAATACCGCCATCGACAACAGCCAGTTCACTGACATAGCGGGGGATCAAATCAATAATATCACCATAGGTGGTACGAGAGAGATAGGTGCGAAACGCCGCTGTCCTGCAGGCGAATAATGACACCTCCGACACCGTTGGCAGATCTCCACAGGTTCCTTACTCCGGTCGATGATGCGGCGTACACTCATGTGGGTGATCGGGTGTCCAAATGCCATCCTGGTACACGAGAGAAGCCTATCGCGGTGGTCAACCGATGGTTTGATAAAGACAGCGATGATCATCCAATCTGTTGGCTTAATGGGCCAGCGGGGTCAGGAAAGTCTGCGATATCGCTCACCATTGCCGAATCTAACAAGGAAAGGCTCGCTGCCAGTTTCTTTTTCTTCCGAGGAGCAGGCAACCGCAGCAAAATCGGGAACTTCATTTCTACGCTTGCTTATCAGCTCTCCCTGTCTGTCCCAGCAACAGCGCCACTGCTACAAAATGTTCTTAAACATGAACCGACCATTCTCAATGGTCCGCTGCGATATCAGTTCCAGAAGTTGGTGTTGGAACCTATTTTGACCGTCAAAAAGCCCATCCTTCCCATTCTAGCGAGAAACCCCCTTCTCATGGTCATTGACGCCCTTGATGAGTGCGATGATAAAAGCTTGATGGCGGAATTCATTGGGATCGTTATCGAATGCGGGAAGGACCATCGACGACTTCCCGTCCGATTCTTTTTCACGAGCCGGATCGAGGAACATATTCAGAAGAAGCTCGACACCTCTTTAGCTCGCTCGGCAGTGTTTCCCTTGGCATTGCAAGATTTTGACGCTGCCATTGATATTCGCAAATTCTATCGATTCCAATTCACTACCATTTATGAAGAAAACCGTCTTATGCGAAGCGTACCGCAACCTTGGCCATCAGAGGAGGAACTTGATAAACTTGTTGGAGTTACAGCTAGTTCCTTCATCTTTGCGGTGACATTGATCAAATTTATCAACGATGGAAGTGCATTACCGCACAAAAAGTTATCAGGAGCGATCGTGACTCACCCTGGACTGGACCCGCTTTACACTCAAGTCTTTTCAGATGCTCCACCCACTGACAATTTTGAGCGGGTCATCGGCACAATCATACTCCTCTCTGCTCCATTGCCGATCATTCCTCTCGCGGATCTCCTGCAACCCCTACTAAAGCTGCAGTCGATTCTTATGATCCCTGGGAATGACGATGAACCTGTCCAGCTGTTTCATACATCGTTACGAGACTATCTGACGACGAGGTCACGTTCGGGTCAATTTTATGTCGATCCCTCCCCTCGCCACCTTTTCATCGCGATCGATTGTCTGAAATCTATAATGGGACATACCAGGAATGATATATTGAAAAAGGCGTCACAGAAGTATGCTTGTGGTAATTGGTGTTACCACCTTCATAGCAGTTTGACGACCGAGGGCGGGAATGATGTCATTGATTCTTTGACTAATGGTTTTCTTATCAGTTGCCTTGAGAGCTTTTCTCAGTCTTGTGAGTGCTGGGTAAACACTTTGATTTATCGGTTCGAACACCCTGGAGTCATGGAGGTTTTGAATCAGCTGCTTTCAGCATTGGAGGTTAATTATTTGGTTTAAAATTGGGATGTCGTCTGATGATTGTTCTTCTGTTAGAAACTACAGCATTGCCCACGGAGATTGCTACAAGTCATTCAAGAAATCAAGAATCATGCAAAGGTGTGAACATCCTCTCCATCAGGAACATGATTTGTTGATGGACCTGAACTTGATATCTGTACAGTTGGTATGTGAACTCAAGTGATTGCTGTAAAGTGGGACACTAACTGTACAGTGTAGGATGTGAGTGATCTCATAGTGATCATGCATCACTGTTGATCAATGCTGGTTTCTCAGCTGGCAAGTATATTTGCCAAGTCATGGAATGCTAAACTGATGAACTTGTGATATCTGGTAGAATGTAGGTTCTGCTCATATTCATGGTAACTGTGCTCATGAAGGCCAATGGGTGTCTATTTTGTCTAGAATGTGTGTATTGTTGGATGATTCAAACAAAATCTGATGGTAACCTACATTTCCCAGTGGGTGTGTGATATGATGTATGCTCAATGTTGAATGCTGATCACACCGGGGTACTGGATACATCCAGCAAGTGAGTGATCCTATCCATCTGCTGCAAGTTGGCCTGTGCACTCATTCCTGACCAATATCTGCCCTTAGCAAGTGTGTGATGTTGTCCATCTCTGCAAGACTGCCTGCTGATTGATTCCTGGCCCATATCTGCCCTTAGTTTGTGGGTGATGTGGTCTGGCTGCTGCAAGATTGCCTGCTGACTCATTCCTGGCCAATATCTGGCTTTAGCAAGTGGGTGATTCTGGCTGTTTGCTACAAACCTGCCTGCTGACTTATTCCTGGCCAATATCTGCCCTTAGGCTGTGGGTGATCTTATCTGTTTGCTGCAAGACTCCCTGCTGACTCATCCCTGGCCAATATTTCCCCTTAGCCAGTAGGTGATCTTATCTGTCTGCTGCAAGACTGCCTGCTGACTCATTCCTGGCCAATATCTGCCCTTAGATTGTGGGTGATGTTCTCTGTTTGCTGCAAGACTGCCTGCTGACTCATGCCTGGCCAATATCTGCCCTTAGCAAGTGGGTGATCTTGTCTGTCTGCTGCAAGACTGCCTGCTGACTCATTCCTGGCCAATACCTGCCCTTAGGCTGTGGGTGATCTTGTCTGTTTGCTGCAAGACTGCCTGCTGACTCATTCCTTGCCAATATTTCCCCTTAGCCAGTAGGTGATCTTATCTGTCCGCTGCAAGACTGCCTGCCGACTCATTCCTGGCCAATATCTGCCCATAGCGAGTGGGTGACCTTGTCTGTTTGCTGCAAGACTGCCTGCTGACTCATTCCCGGCTAATATCTACCCTTAGCGAGTGAGTGATGTTGTCTGTTTGCTGCAAGACTGCCTGCTGACTCATTCCTGGCCAATATCTGCTCTTAGTTTGTGGGTGATCTTGTCTGTTTGCTGCAAGACTGCCTGCTGACTTATTCCGGGCCAATATCTGCCCTTAGCAAGTGCGTGATCTTGTCTGTTTGCTGCAAGACTGCCTGCTGACTCATTCCTGCCCAATATCTGCCCTTAGATTGTGGGTGATCTTGTCTGTCTGCTGCAAGACTGCCTGCTGACTTATTCCTGGCCAATATCTGCCCTTAGCGAGTGGGTCTTGTCTGTTTGCTGCAAGACTGCCTGCTGACTCATTCCTGGCCAATATCTGCCCTTAGCGAGTGGGTGACGTTATCTGTTTGCTGCAAGGCTGCCTGCTGATTCATTCCTGGCCAATATCTGCCATTAGCTTGTGGGTGATCTTGTCTGTCTGCTGCAAGACTGCCTGCTGACTCATTCCTGGCTAATATCTGCCCTTAGCAAGTGGGTGATCTTGTCTGTCTGCTGCAATACTGCCTGCCGACTCATTCCTGGCCAATATCTGCCCTTAGAATGTGGGTGATGTTATCTGTCTGCTGCAAGATTCTCTGCTGACTCATTCCTGACCAATATCTGCCCTCAGCGAGTGGGTCATCTTGTCTGTCTGCTGCAAGCCTGCCTGCTGACTCATTCCTGGCTAATATCTACCCTTAGCGAGTGAGTGATCTTGTCTGTTTGCTGCAAGACTGCCTGCTGACTCATTCCTGGCTAATATCTACTCTTAGATTGTGGGTGATCTTGTCTGTTTGCTGCAAGACTGCCTGCTGACTCATTCCTGGCCAATATCTACTGTTAGAATGTAGGTGCTGTCTGTCTATTGCCAGACTGCCTGCTGACTCATTCCTGGCCAATATCTGCCATTAGATTGTGGGTGATTTCATCTGTCTGCTGTAAGACTGCCTGCTGACTCATCTCTGGCCAATATTTCCCCTTGGCCAGTGGGTGATACTGTCTGTCTGCTGCAAGACTGTCTGCTGACTCATTCCTGGCCAATATCTGCCCTTAGACAGTGGGTGATATTGTCTGTGTGCTGCAAGACTGCCTGCTGACTTACTACTGGCCAATATCTGCTCTTAGGAAGTGGGTGATCTTGTCTGTCTGCTGCAAGACTGCCTGCTGACTCACTACTGGCCAATATCTGCCCTTAGCAAGTGGGTGATCCTGTCTGCTGCAAGACTGCCTGCTGATTCATTCCTGGCCAATATCTGCCCTTAGCAAGTGGGTGATCTTGTCTGTCTGTTGCAACACTGCCTGCTGACTCATTCCTCATCAATATCCACCCTTAGATTGTGTGTGACCTTGTTTGTCTACTGAAAGCCTGCCTGCTAACTCATTCCTGGCACTTAGGAAGTGTGTGATCTTGTTACCTGCTGCAAACCTGCTGACTTCTTATTGGCCAATGTCTATCTTCAGCAAGTGTGTAATCCTATCTGGTGCAATCCTGCATACTGATCGAATGCCTTTGCATAGCTTGTGTGTGATTCCATCTCTCTGCTGTAAGGCTGCCTGCTCATTGCTGGTCCTTACCTGTTGTCATTTATGTGTCAGATTGTTTGTCTTACCTTTGTTTTTCTCAATGCTCATTGCTGACCATTCAACTATTGGACTTTTAGCATGTATGTTTCCATGTCATGGCTCAACTTGCATGTCAATGAACACTATATTTGCTGTTTTCTCTGACAGAGCGTAAGTCACAACACACCAATGCAACATCATGATGACCAATATTCATTTCCAGTGGGTCTGTACTTTAACTATTCCAGGATTGCATAAGTACTTATCAAGCCAATTCTTGTTTTGTCAGAGGTATGTCATCTTCAACATTTGTTCTACCCCTTCTTGCACTGAATTTTGCTGTAAATATTAGAGCTCGGTCCGACCCACTTATTTAGGTCTTCATATCATCATCCAATGATGTAGTTGGTCAGTGGTCATTTTTGTGAACCACATGTCCCTGATTATCTAGATTAATTCATGGACTAGATTTGAACACCTTCAGCATGAAATAGCCATTTGATATACAAACTAAGCCCACTCTTTGTTTGCTTACATGCACACTTTATCTTCATTGAATCCTGTTTATTCAACTGTTTTTCTTTATTTATGCTAACAGGAGTTTTGCCTTGTCCTGCACTCTTATTCTTCTCCATTGAACAACACCTTGATGAAGCCTTCCAATTCTTTAAAATGAAAGGGTTTGTTAGTGCTGCCACAGATGCTGAGCTGCCTGAGCTGGACCATTGGTTAGCAAAGCAAAACAAATTTTACAGCTAATGGTCAAACTGTTAAGCATTCTATCTGCATTTGACAACATGTTACAGCCATTTTCTTATTGTGGTTTTCTGTAAAGCTAGCAGGGCTTGAAATGTGCACCAAATTCAGCAAAATCACTATTTTCCAAATAACTCATGGAATACTGTATGGATTGTTAAGGTGTAACAGGGAACAATTATCTACTTTACAAGGGCTAGGCAGCCCCAGGCTTAGATTCTGAATATTACATGTATTACAAAACATCCAAACAATTCACCTGTTTTCAGTCACCCTTCTGTGGGAGATAAATAAGTCAGCAACCAGACCTCGGATTGACAAGTATGTAGAGGCAAATTTCATCTATGGTTCTGGGGCTAGGCAGCCCCCTAATTAATGTTGCACACTTGTAATTTTTACATGAAGTTATGAACACCTTAAATAATGCAAATTATATGAGACTAATAAATCTTGCATAGATTGTTCAGATGTTCTTGATTTCTTGAATGACAGATGGGGCTGCCCAGCCCCAGGACTATAGATGAAATTTGCCTCTACATACTTGCCAATCCAAGGTCTGGTTGCTGACTTATTTGTCTCTCACAGAAGGGTGACTGAAAACAGGTGAATTGTTTGGATGTTTTGTAATACATGTAATATTCAGAATCTAAGCCTGGGGCTGCCTAGCCCTTGTAAAGTAGATGATTGTTCCCTGTTACACCTTAACAATCCATACAGTATTCCATGAGTTATTTAGAGAATAGTGATTTTGCTGAATTTGGTGCACATTTCAAACCCTGCCAGCTTTACTGAAAACTGCAATAATTCTTGACACTCACTGGGCTTTTTTGAATCAATTGAGAAATGAGTGCTGTGTTTTGTATCTCATGGAATACTGCATGGATTAAGATGGTTATAGAGGGAAAGTTGTGCTTTAAGAACTATCTTGTAATTACATTTGGACAATATTTAGTGTATGGTGAGTTGTGGGTGAAATAGAAGGTAAACCAGTGTTTTTTGACATCCAAAATGATATTGTCAAATTATGGCATCAAATGAGCTCCTGTAGAGAAGATTGTAAGGAGAAAGTTGTTTGTTTTTTCAAGGGCTAGAAGTACACATACCATGTTTTTCTTTATTTTTGTCTTTTCAGCCAATATTTATAATTCTCGTGGTATTTTGATCCTAATGCAGAGACACATAGCACTTATGTAATATTGGCTGAAAGGACAAAAATAAAGAAAAACATGCTATATGTACTTCTAGCCCTTGAAAAAATAAACAACTTTCTCCTTACAATCTTCTTCATAGGAGCTCATTTGATGCCATAATTTGACAATATCATTTTGGATGTCAAAAAACACTGGTTTACCTTCTATTTCACCCACAACTCACCATACACTAAATATTGTCCAAATGTAATTACAGGAGTAGATAGTCTTTAAGAAATAGCACAACTTTCCCTCTGTAACCATCTTAATCCATGCAGTATTCCATGAGATACAAAACACAGCACTCAAGTCTACATTTCTCAATTGATTCAAAAAAGCCCAGTTAGTTGCAAATGAAGGCTTTGCTCTCACAGAACAAAACTCGAAAGATAGAAGAAAAAAACACAATCAATATCATTTCGAAAATGAATCCACAGATAATGTATATAGGGAAATTAACTTTGAAAACAGATCCTTCATATGCAAAAAAAAATAACAACGGAAAGATATCACAGGAGTAGCTGACAAGTCAAAAAAAAAAACAAGTCATCGACAATCAAAAAAGAAAGAAGAAAAAAAGCAACATACACACATAAACCTAAATTATACATATATATCTCTATATTCACGCAGTCCTCGGTGGTGGCGGCGGCTGAGGGTGTTGCACATCATACCGCCTATCATCTCGGGGGTTGCCTCCACGCCCATAAACGTTCCTTCCATATGACTGCGGAGGCATCCGAGAAGAAGGGGCGGAGGAGGAAGGCGGAGGTGACCGCCTCCCATACGAAGACGGCGGCCCAGGACGATAGTCCATCCCTCCCTCGCGCGAGCCCATATACTCCCTATCGCGAGACATGCCACTGCTGGAACCAGACATCGGCGGCGGAGGCCCACCACCCCGAGAATCGTAATAGCTGCTCCCGCTACTCGGTGGTGGAGGCGTCGCAGTTCGCGGCGGATAATCTGATAGAAGCGCAGGCGACCTCCGGGTGGTGGTGGCAGCGGTGGATGAGGCAGCAGCAGTGGAATCTCTCGGAGGGGGTGGTGAATAGTATCCAGGAGGGTATTCTTCTCGTGCCCGCTTCATTGGTGGAGGTCGCATGTCATCGGTAAAACTAGGGAGCCTTGAAAGTCTCCTCCCAACGGGAGTCGGGCTGCGCCGTCTCACACGGGAGAATGGCGGTGGGGTGTTATCGCGGACAGGGCCAGGCGAATAGCGTGATCGTTCCAGCTCCCTTTGAGGCGGTGGGTAGGCACGACTCTCAAGACCAGCAGCAGAACCTGGCCCAGGGTAGTCATCTGTCAGGCGAGAACTAAGAGGACGTGAGTGTGGCCCATCAAATGATGGTCTCGTGGACGGTGGGTAGTTTGTCCGGCGTTCCCGCTCTTCCCTAGTCTCCCACCCATTGTTCCTACCTGGCGGCGGTGGCGGTGGCGGTGGTGCCCGTTCAAAACGCTCCTTGTCTACAGTAGCAGCGGTAGCAGTAGCATTCCTGTCCCAAGGACGTCGTGGTTGAGATTTCCAGTACAGGTCGTCATCGGATTGGTTCCATTCGCGCCGCCTTTCACCATATGATGGTTGGTGTGACTGCGAGTACCCTCCCCAGTCACGTCTGTCCCCCGGTGGTGGTGGTGGCGGGGGTGGTGGATATCGCCGGTCAACATCAGCATCATATGGAAGGGCATCTGTGGGCGCGCGAGGTGGGGACAGTGACGAGCGTGAATACAAAGCCCTTGCACGATCTCGTGCAATGTCTGCAGCAGAAGGTGGTGAGAATCTCCTATTGTAAGGTACTCGAGTATCGCTGAACCGCGGTGAGCCATCAACGTCCATCAAATCAGACCGCCTATCATCAGCAGCATACCTGTCAGACTCTGGCCGGAATCCATTCCGCAATTCCGGTCGCCCGCGGGGAGGGTCTACGACAGCAGCACGAAAAGGACGGGCAGGGGACGGAGGTGTCTTGCGAGCAAGAGGAGCACGGGGATCTTCACGAGTCGCTGAAGCAGAACGGTGAGGAGGGGGCCCATACCCACCTGAACGAGGCGGGGCCCGATCCTGTACAGGTGTCATTGGCCTCACATACCGATCCCGATCGCTTGGTGCAGGGCGTACAGATCGGTCTTCGGGATGAGCAGGGCGGGCATCATGGGACGTCGGAGCTGGTCGTGTGACTTCAACAGGGCGACTTCGTTCATCACCAGGAGGAGCAGGCCGAGCACGGTCAGGACCACCACTGGAGGGTTGTGTTGATCGAGCTAGACGATCATCAGGTTGAGCTGGGCGATTGTGATCAGTAACGGCAGTGGAAGCATAAGACAGACGTTCTCCAAGACTTGGCTGACGAGTGAGATGGCTATTTTCCGGCCTAGCAGATGGTAGAGGCTGACTCAGACGATCTTGCAACGATGGCGTGGGCCGATTGATTCGTTCTTCAGCATTTGACTGAGTAGTTCTGTCTTCTGCCGCTGGTGGTTGTGGCGGAGGGCGTGAAGCACGAATTTCGGTGTTGCCAGATCGGCTGGCACTGTTTTCTGCAGGTGTTTGAGCTGTAGTAGGGCGGTTAACTCGATCATCCATGGATGTACGACGATCATCGGTAGATGCAGGTCGCGCACGACGGTCTTCAGCAGGAGCAACACGGCTAGGCTGGTTATCAGGAGGCAGAGCACGAGGAGGGGAGCGATCGTTGGCTGGACGATGAACCGGACGATCCTCGAGAGTAGCGACACGCCCGCCTCGATCATCACTCGGAGCCAATGGAACAGAACGGGCGGTATCTGGACGTTGGTCCACAGGTAATGTCTCGTCACTAGGTTTGCTTTCATAGCGACGGGGAGGAGGCATTTCCGAATGCCTGGGTTCGTAATGTCGCTGATATGGGGGAGGTCTTCGATACTCTTGGCGAAAACGGTAATCAAACCGTCTATCACGGTCTCTTCCTCGCATATCCCAGCTTCTATCCCTTTCTTGATCACGGTCTCTTTCTCTGGACCGATCCCTCTCCCGATCGTTGTATCTCACATCCCTCGGGCCTGGAGGACGAATCGCAGCATCTCCTGCATTTGGGGTTGCTTCAGGGTTACTTGAACGAGCGATCGGGCCGTCTGCGTCAAGCCGAGGCCGATCATCGGGAGAAACAGGACTTTCTTGTTGTTGCCAGCCAGGGTCTCGGGGACTGGTAGGTTTCTTGCCATCGAAAGGAGATCTGGCGGCAGCCATTTCTTCGGGGCTAGCAGTCATGCCATGCGCAAACTCAGCACTACCAAGTCTATCACCAGCAGAGCGTTGCTGATCATGGTTCTGATCGCCTGGTACTTGGACAGCCAGGGGCTTGGATGAGGTGTCCGTGTTGGCCGTGGCCCTAAAGCGCCGAGATGGTGAGGGAACGTCGGAGCCAGCCGGCGCACTGGGAGGTTTAGTATCCAAGGATTGCCGCCGTGAGTCACTACCAGACTTGGGCCCAGACGATGGAGGAACATTGGTGCCGCTAGGCTTGCTGTTGACGCTGTTGTGACGACTGCCAGGAGGTTGAGTGGGTGATTTCTGGTTGCTCTGCGAGAATTAAAAGGGGTCAGCTACAGGAATATGAACATCGGGACTTGAAGCAAGTAGCACATTGTTTGATATCTGCGAGGAGCTCACTGAAGGCGGTCTAACGACAGATTTTCTTTGGCCATCCCAAAATTCCTTTGCCTGGGTTTGAGAAGGACGACGACTTGAAACAGAGGGCGATGAGACGATCGTGGATCCATTGTTGCCAGCAGAAGGAGGATCGGATATCTTTTCATGGAAAGTCTGGTGGTGGGCATGGTCAGGCACTTGCTCTGGATGTGGAGGGACTTGGTTCTGAGAAGCAGGACCCAAGTAGAGACTAGCGAGAGCAGCAGGCTGAGGGACTGGGCGATAAAATTCGTGCTGGCCATCTTTTATCATTTTTTTGAGTTTTTCAAGGATCTCGAGGTCGTTTTGGCCCGGAGGCAGTACGGGCTGTGCAGGTGGTTGAAAAAAGGGCTGTGCTTGCTGTTGTGGGTGCACGTTCGTATGGATGGGTGGCATGTAGTTGTTGTACGGAAAACCAAAGCTGCCAGGGATTGGGAAACCGGAAGCAGGGATATTCGGTTGGTTTGTACCAGAAGAGGTTACCGAAAATGGGGAAGACATGAGGTTGGCGCCTGCTGGTTCTTCGCTTGGGGTTGGTACGAGGTAGGGGGTATTTGGGTCCTCAGTGAGAGTTGTCACCGTGCGTTCGCGGTTGTTGAGGTTGTTGCGCCCTTTACGCTTTTTGTTTTGCCGTGTCGACATCGAGCGGCGTGCGGAAGTAAAGCTCTGACCTGGGGGTCGTCAGTGAGAATGGGCGTCAAAGGGGGGGTTCCGCACCAAGAAAACCCACTCAAAGATCAAGTGCGATGTGATGGAGCAGCACAAGTCGTCAGCGCTCGGGCCTCAGCCTCGTATCGAATGGGCTTAGCAGTTGATCCGACGCATCAGCGGCGAGCCAAATCCATTTCTTTATTTCATGAAATTCTGTCTACGACGGTGCTCAGGCTCATTCACGACGTGGGTACATTGTCTGGCCGGCGACAAGGACCTGGACCAGACGACCGGTAAATTTTTGGACATACGATAAAATACGGCATTTTTAATCTTATCGCTGATATTTTATTGTTGAGCTCTGAGCTGGCATTACACGTTGCATCGGCTCTTTCCAGCGAATGTCTGTAATCTCCAGAATTTCAGGTCTCTTCGAGGACCCTGCAGAGAGCCTCGGCAAGGCCTGATACACCTTTCGTTGCGCCGAGAACCGCATACTAGACCATTTTCATTAGTAATTTCTAAGGCAAAGCGGCAAAGTTTTCTTTGTTCTGCGTCGTGTTTTCAACGAGGCTTTTTACGCCCATCGATTGTGTGTCGTGGTGGTCGTGCAGCCCAAAAAGGGCCCAAGAAAGGTGTAGAACCGTGGAGAAGGTCACCGAACTTTTCGGCCCTGTTTTATAACCATCGTCACCGCCTGCAAGTCACAGCTGCGCGCTCGCTAGTTAGAACCACTGCCGTACATCTGCTATTCTCCCCTTTTACCACCATGGCCGTCGTCGGCATTGATTTCGGTTCACTGCACAGCAAGGTAGGTCTTTGTCTTGTGCTTGCAAATTTTTTATTTCATTGCCCTTCACCTTTGCAGATCGGTGTTGCGAGACACCGTGGAATCGATATCATCACCAATGAAGTATCGAATCGCGCAACGCCGTGCGTACCCTTCTCGTCACTGGCACCTTTCTCCTGTCCTGACTTCAGCATCGGTCCTGCAGATCCCTGGTCGCATTTGGGCCAAAACAAAGAGTAATCGGAGAGGCCGCCAAGACTCAAGAAACTTCCAACATCAAAAATACCATTGGCTCGTTGAAACGTCTTGTCGGTCGCACACTTCAAGAGCCAGACGTCCAGGAAATAGAGAAAAAGTTCATCAATGCATCCTTGGTGGATGCTGGTGGCACCGTAGGCGTAGAGGTACTGTATTTCTCCTATCACGACCCAACCTTCCCTAATCCTGCAAAATTCAAGGTCAACTACCTCGGCGAAAGGCACACATTCTCAGCAACCCAGCTCGTGGCCATGTACCTTGGAAAAATGCGCGACATCGCAGCCAATGAGCTCAAAACTGGTGTTACCGATGTCGTCATCGCCATCCCAGGCTGGTATTCCGATATCCAGCGCCGTGCCCTACTCGACGCAGCTGCCATCGCTGGCCTCACAGTTCTCCGTCTCATCAATGACGGCACAGCCGTTGCTCTCGGCTACGGAATCACCAAATCAGACCTGCCCGAGCCCGAACACCCGCGCAACGTCGCCTTCGTCGATGTAGGGCACTCCAGTCTCTCTGTTAGCATCGTCGCCTTCTCCAAAGGCCAGCTTGTCGTCAAGAGCACCGCATACGACCGCAATCTCGGTGGACGCGACATCGACTACGCTCTCGTGAAACACTTTTCCCAAGAATTCAAAGCAAAATACAATATTGATGTCATGTCAAACGCCAAAGCCACATTCCGCCTTACAGCAGGCTGCGAGCGCCTGAAAAAGGTGCTGTCCGCCAACGCAGAGGCACCCCTCAACGTCGAATCTATCATGAACGACGTCGACGCTTCCTCCAAGCTCACTCGCGACCAGTTCGAGAGCCTCATCTCCGAAGTCCTAGACCGCATCCCAGCACCCCTCGAAAAAGCACTCGCAGAATCCGGACTCACCGTCAACGAAATAGACGCTGTGGAGCTTATCGGTGGATCCACACGCATACCATCCGTCCGCGCCCGCATCCGACAGGCCTTCCCCGGTCACCCCCTCTCCACCACACTCAACCAGGATGAGGCCATCGCGCGCGGAGCTACATTCTGCTGCGCCACCCTCTCGCCCGTATTCCGTGTTCGCGACTTCCACATGCACGACATCACTCCATACTCGATCAAGGTCCAGTGGGAGCCTTCTCCAACCGATCCTGACGACGACACCGAACTCGTCGTATTCTCACGCGGCAATACCATCCCGTCAACCAAAGTCCTCAGTTTCTACCGCAAGGATACGTTTGATATCGAGGCGGTGTATGCCGACTCGAGTCAACTTCCTGGCGTATTTAATCCTTGGATCGCGAGATTGACAGCCAAGGACATCCCTGCAGATCCCAAAGCCGACCCTACAATCGTGAAGGTGAAGACTCGTCTGAATCTTCATGGCGTGTTGTCCTTTGAAACCGCATATGTAGAAGAGGTGGATGAGAAAGAGGAGCAGCCGATGGAAGTCGATGGGGCTGCGGCAGCCGAAGGTGCAGCAGCAGCAGCTCCTCCTCCTGCGCCACCCAAGAAAAAGAAGCTGATCAAGAAGAAAGTCATACCGTTCATTTCCTCCAATAACTCTCTGGACGGCACCATTTTGGAGAAGTTGAGGGAGCAAGAGTCTCAGATGCACGCAAGCGACAAACTCGTCATGGATACCGAGGTGGGCATTCTTCCCTTTACCAATGATTGTACCCTGTCCTAACTGCATTCATTTATATCGCAGAACTGTAAAAATGCCCTCGAGGAATACGTCTACGATATGCGAGGCAAGCTTGACGAGCGCTACGCCCCATTCGTCCAGCCTCAAGAAAAGGAGAAACTCCTCGTCGCATTGTCAGAAGCAGAAGACTGGCTATACACCGACGAAGGCGAGGACGCAACCAAATCAGCCTACGTCACCCGCCTCGACGCACTCAAAGTCCTCGGCGACCCTATCACCACGCGCTACCGCGAGTCTGAAGAACGCCCCAAAGCCACCAGCCAGCTCCGCGCCACCATCAACGAGTACATGGCGCAGGCCACTTCGGCCGACGACAAGTATTCTCACATCGACGAAAAGGACAAGCAAAGCGTCGTCGAAAAGTGCGCCACGATCCAGAAATGGCTCGAGGACCAGACTGTGCGCCAGGCCGAGCGACCAAAGGACGTCGACTCCATTTTGACCGCCGGAGAGATCTCCAAGAAGAGGGACGAGCTTATTTTCTTCGCTACGCCCATCCTCTCCAAGCCGAAGCCTAAACCACCCGTCATACCCACTCCTACGGGGACAGGCACTCATACGCCCAAGAGTGGCGCCGAGACTCCAAACCCACCTCCAACCACAGATGGTGCGAAGAAAGAGGACGAGGTTCCTGGGCCCCCAGAGATGGACGTCGATTAGATTTTGTTCGGGTGTGTAGTATTACAATAATCATAAGTACCGAGAGAGGGCATTTTGCATGTGTTAGAAAGGATGAATATACATTTTCGTCTTCGTTTCACAAAATGATGGTAACCGGCGTCACTGACACTCTGAAGATCTGACAGCCCTTGTAAAAAGCCCTTGGTGACCAAAAAAATTGAAAATTGTTGTGGGGAAAATTACACAGAAGAAATTAATGGAAAAAAGGACAAAACTAGAGTGTGTCAAAATCCTATGGTGATGTAGAAGAAGGTTCTTGTGGTTGGCGGGGCTACGAGACGTGATACATACGGTACGGGAACGTCGTGGACATTACGATGAATTGTGGGTGTATGCAGGGGGGTATGGAACGACATGATGTGACAATAAAATGTTGGGTAGAGTTATCTAAGAATGAAGACAGAGAGATGGGTCGAAAGAGAGTCACCCAGGTCAAGAAAAGTCAAATCGTTCCTGTTGTCTAACTAGCACGCCCAATCGGCTCTCTAAACGCATCTCCCTTACTTACACTCACCAGCCGATGAGGTTCCTTCCGTAATTTCCCGCTCGTGTTGAACTGCTCGTAGAGCGGCGCGGACGTAATGCCTGTCGTATGTATATCCTGAGAGGCTAACGGTTGCTGATCCTGGAACGGTTCTCTTGGCGGGTTCTGGGTAGACATAGGCTGGTCCCGGAAAGGTGGATCCTGGAAAGGTGATGGGTCCTGGAAAGGCGAGATCTGTACTTGCGACTGGAACGGCGTCTCTCCGTCACGATACGGCGTGTAGGGAAGTTCCTGCTGATTCACGTCTGTGAATGGCGACATTTGCGACTGAAGGTATGGCCCTGCGTTCGCCCGCGCCTTCTCATCCAGCAGTGCTTGATCAGCAGCAGCTGTGGCAGCAGACGCATCACCAATACCTGCACGAGTTCCCCAGCCAGTCTGTAAAGAAGTCGTTAGACTAAATCGACTATAATGTTAGAAGGACTCGCCTCATGCAATGTACAAAGCGCATACAACTTCATGATCGCAAAGTAATAGCCAAAGAGGATGAAAGCGGGGACGTGAATTATATCTTGGGGGCGCTGCCAAAGATGAGGTAGGAGTTTGGCTGTACGCGTTGCGAGAAGCCAGGCAAGGTAAGAGGCAAGGATATTCCTGGGCAGAAGGATGAGTTGATAGTAGTACGAAAAAATAAGTAAGAAACCTACCACCACGGCAAATGATAGCCGCCTTGAGAGACAGGGATTGTACTCTTGTACATCAAGTGGGCAACGAGACAAGGGCCAACGAGGAGTGTGAAAGGGTTGAATAGTTTGTCCACCTGACACATATGAGCAGCTTTCAACAAGAAATGTAATACGAAGACTTACCATAGTATATGCGACATAAGGATGTGCCGTCCAGATGTGCCTCTCCATGAATAGCGACCGCATATCAGACCTCCACGTATTCCTCGTCCACCTCAAGACCTGCTTCAAGAACCGCCAATTAGGCTTCATGGTGCTCAACAGCTCGGCCTCCTTGCAGCACTGCACATACGTACTCCACCCGTGACTCACCATCCACCGCGTCAAGAATTTATCGTCTCCAGAATTAAGCTGATACTTGCCCAGCCAGTAATCGTGCGTAAAACCATGCAAGAATTCGGGATCTTTCAAAATGACAGTGCGATAGGCGGCAGTGCGCCCAGAGAGACAAGGAATGCCCCCATCGATATGAGTCGAAGCGGATATTTCGACATTTCGGATTGAAAGGCGAAAGGCGGCGAGAACTTCCCATACGGTCATCCGCTTACCAACTGGTTGGACACGCTGAGAAGTACCGACACCTCCGATTTTCTGGTCCTCGAAACATGCGAGGACGTAAGGAAGAAGCATGGGCGGCCAGATAGCGTCATCGTCAGCGAACACGATAATATCGGTTGTCGTGTTCTTGATACCATGGGACATCTGCAAGCGTTTGTTCGCGAATGGCACCGTGAGAACACGTATGCGCTCGGGGTCGACGGCGTTGGCAAGTTCCTGTAAAGGACCAAGCATCTTTTCCTCAGTGATAATGATAACCTCTCTGGGGTTGCCGGCGAGCCAGCTTTTAGCAGCCATTTTGAATTCGTCGCCGGCATCTATAGTTGGAACAATGATGGTAACGTCTTCTGAAGCGATATAAGTTGGATTTTCAGGGAGTGGGACGGGGCGGTAGGCAAACATGGCGGCGATACGTATAAGATACCATAGGTATCGATAGAAGCTGTGGGTACTTAGACAAAGGAATGGCTGCGACGATGGTGCGACTTACCCAATGACACCAAACGGTACGACTGAAGGGCAACGGTGAGCGATGAGCGAGCCAGCGAATGATCTTCAGGCGACTTACAGATTGGAAAATCATCCGACGTCAAGTAAAGCATGAGGAAACGGTTTCGAGGCTGTGTGTTGCGCAGTGAACGTTGTTGTCGGTAAGGAGTGGGTTGTTCACGACGCTAGACAGCGACAGTGTGGGGCGCTAACTTGAATGACGGCGACGGGAAAGGAGATTGGTTGGGTTGTTATAAGAACCGTCGCCGCCGAGTTTAACAGGCTTCATCCGCCCGCACTTGGCGGGCTTTGAATATTAAAATACTTTTTAGGCAAGATCATATTGAATCGCTACGGCTAAATAATTAGTAATAATACATTATCGGTCTGGCACACGATCCGCGACGGCAGAGATCGCGATGACGGCTGAATCTTACGAGAGCGGCACCAATGGCGCCAAGAATAGATTATTGGAGTAAGAAAATCGGATAGTCATGGAGAAAAGGTCAATTGTAGGCAGAGAAATCTAATCAGTTTCAATCTCTCGATCGAACCCAGCTACATCGACATTCCATTTCCACCTACCGTCCTGGAAACCATTGGCGGTGTCCTCCAGAACAATCTCGTTGCGCTTCTGCACATACACCTGGGAATGCACAGTCAGCCAACGTCGACGAAAATGAGGTTCGGACACACGGTTTTATCTGTAATTTTCTGTCGGAGAGCAGGTATCGCGTCTGCCTCGATAGGAGACTCAAAAAGCTCCGAAAGATCCTCAACAGCCTTCTCCAAATCCCTGTTAACACGATCCTCAGGTGCGACTCAAAGGTAGGTTCCACTACAACATCACACACCTCTGGTTGTCTTCAAACAGCTCCTTCTCGTTCCCCTTGGCGAGGTAGTACGCCATCGCATAAGTCCACTTAAGTGTCATGCGGCACTTTTCTACCTCGTCGACGGCTTTTTTCATGAACTGGACCTCAATCCATGTTAGATCGCTTGTGATCTGCATCTCCTCCATCTTCTTCTCAGTCTTGCGGTACAGGTCTATCGAAAGCTTTGCGGATTGTTCGTGATTCGCCCACCGGTTGTAGTACTAGTTGGGAGTCGGCATCAACGATGAGGGGAGGGACTAACATCTGACACGTACATGGAGATAGCGTTCGAGAGATGCACGGCTCCTTGATTGTGCATCTCGGGCGTCTACCCCTGCCTTGTCGTCATACCGATTGCACGAATACCATGCGGTCCCGTGTTCCGTCCAGGGACCTATAACGAGATTAGCATGCCAGAAACATTAGCTCACTAATCCCTTACCCATGCATACCCAACAAAACTCGTACCGACACTTCTTGCAGGTCATGTGACTGAGGCGATGTCAGCTGTCCGAACAATAAAAAGACATTCAAACCACGAACTTGCATCCCCCATTCTTCTCGATCGTGCTCTGACATTGACTGCATTCCTTTGTGTTACTCTTGATCCAATTCGCAGTTTCGCTATCGTCCCTGCACTTCTTCAGCCACATCTTGGCAACGCTACACACGACAGGCCTATGATCTCCATCAATCGTGCACCCAAAGCAGAACCGATGTGGCACGCCACCAGCCGCCGCAGGACAGGTCACCGTCGGTACCACCGATGTCAGGGAGCTCTTGCTTGCAGCAGAAGGACACGACACGGTATTGGTACATGCCGGGTAAGGACAGTATTTCAGGTTCGGGTTGTTAGCAACAAAATGGCGTACTAGCAGCTCCTGGTACCGCTCCCACGTGGCGTTGTCGTCTGCGAGCACGGTCTTGACGAGGTTACCTGGAATTATGAGCGCGCAGCCCTGTGCCATGCATCTGATAGCATGCTCTGCCTCATCGCGGATCTTGCTCCCGACGTACGCGTTCCAGCACCCAGTGCAGAAGAGGTGGTCACAGGAAAGGGCGAGTGTTGTCGTTTGGGTATCGTCGAAGCAGATGGGGCAGATAAAGCGAGTTGGCGGAATGGGCTTCGAGTCTGCATTGACCAGCGAGGATTCCGAGCGTTTCAAGGATGAAGATGATTTACTTTTAGAGGAGTCTGCGGTGGATTTGCGAGTCGGACGGCGAAGACCAAGGCTGCGGGTGGACGATGATGCTGGCTGAGAACGGATGGGTGCCATCGTGGGAGTAGGATCTTGGGAGGGTAGGGAGACTCCTGCAGCTACGGTCAGGGAGGAAGCATTGTCCATGTATTTCTCGATTAATCGTTCCTTGTTCCACTGCATGTAAAGCAAGAGGAGAGTGGCTGTGCTTGCCTTACGAGGGGGATAAGTGTTACAGTAGGAACAACTGTGAGCTCGCTCACATCTACACCGCATATCCCGCTAATATGATCTATGTCTTGCTGCATGAGAATTTCTACCTGGCTTTGGCTAAGTGTCTCAAACTGGATCTCATACGACTTGCGTTTGTCTTTCAGCACCACCTTGAAGTCATCGTTGAAGTCCATGTCATCCTCCGACGGGGCTGACCCTGTCGAATGTTTACCGTCAAGGACGCATGAACTCTGGCAGGGTGATTAAAAGACGAACCGTCTTCCTGAGTATCCATCATGTCGTCGTCGTCGTCATAAAAGTCACCGTCATCGTCAGAGTATTCATAGTCAGAAGACATGGCTCAGCAAACAACTCGAGTCGCTGTGGTGGTGGTCGTGTCGATGTAAGGGTTCGTGTTGCAGTTCAGTCCGCAACAACGATGCTCAGCCTCAAGCAGTCACTTTACTTTATGCCGAGTTCAAACTCCGAACACCTTGACTCGTATGGTATATGCTGAGGTTCCGACTGTACAACCACATCACCAGGCGCCGTAGAACTGTTTACCCACCAAGGAATATTACCAGAAACATGGCTTCTGACGCTGCGGGCACTCACAAGGATCCTGTCACTGGCGAGATGATCTCGAAGACGTGTGTTTGAATGTTTTTCTCGCGTATTGTTTTTCTCGTGTATTGTTTTATTGCTGACTTGTCTTCCTCTTTTTCAGGGAACTCAAGCGGCGCGAAAAGGCGAGAGAAAGGGAGGCGAGAAAGGCCACGTCCGCTTCGGCGAAGGTCCAGCACTCGGTGTCTTCAGTGAAAGAGGACGACTTGAATCCAAATGTCTGTAACCTGTATATCGATCACCACCGATAGCTCATTTCCCCCTATAGCAATACTTTGAGCTTCGATCCCGTCAAATACAAAAGCTGCGGGAAACGCAATCGCCCAACCCTTACCCACACAAGTTCAACGTGTCGTGTTCCATCACCAATTACATAGAGAAATATGGCCCTGACGGTAAAATACCACCTGGCCAGAAGCTAGAGGGTGTAACGGAAGCCCTTGCGGGACGCATCCACAATATCCGGGCGTCTAGCTCAAAGCTCCGGTTTTATGACCTTCACGGAGAGGGTAAGAAGGTGCAGATTATGGCGACGTTGCAGTAAGTTATTGTCGTATATCATCGGCAAATGTGATACAACCATCGCATCAGAGATTCCGAAGATCCAGACTCATTTATTTCCACCCAAGATATCTTCCGCAGAGGAGACATCGTTGGCGTCATTGGCACGCCCTCTCGTACCAAAACCGGAGAACTCTCAATTTCTCCTTCTCAGACGATTCTCCTAGCTCCTAATCTGCATCAACTGCCATCGGTCCACTTTGGGCTGAAGGACCAAGAGACTCGATACAGGAAGCGCTACCTCGACCTCATCCTCTCAGATGACACTCGAAGGACCTTTATCACGCGTAGTAGGATTATCAACTACATCCGGCGCTTTTTCGACAATCTTGGGTTTCTAGAGGTCGAGACTCCCATGATGAGCTTGATCGCCGGTGGTGCGACCGCGAAGCCATTCATCACTCACCACAATGACTTGGACTTGGACCTTTACCTACGCATCGCACCTGAGCTGTACCTCAAGGAGCTCGTCGTCGGTGGGCTAGACCGTGTGTACGAGATCGGACGCGTATTCAGAAACGAGGGAATCGATCTTACGCACAATCCCGAGTTCACAATCTGCGAGTTTTACATGGCATACGCAGACATGTACGATATTATGGACCTGACGGAGAGCTTGCTGGAGGGAATGGTCAAGTATTTGACAGGCGGGAAGACCACGCTGACTTATCATCCGGAGGGAAAGGACAAGGACAAAGTGTACGAATTAGAATTCAAGGCACCTTGGAAGCGGTATGATATGATTGAGACATTGGAGGAAAAGCTGGGTGCCAAATTCCCTCCTGGTGAAACGCTGCACACGGAAGAAGCGAACAAGTTCTTGCGGGAGTTGTGCAAGAAGGTCGGAAAATTGATCTTGGACCTCAGACTGGTGGATTGCTGACACGCTAACAGCACAATGTGGAATGCCCAGAACCTCGTACAAACACTCGGCTGCTCGACAAGGTACACTTTTCCTGTTCATTACCTCGAAACAAGTTTTCTCAAACTTGTCTCTCAGTTAGTTGGCGAGTTTATCGAGCCGTTATGTCTCTCTCCATCATTCATTGGTATGTTCCTTACCATTTTTTTACCGTTTGTCCTTTGGATGTCAATCTTTGATGGATAGTCGGACATCCCCAAGTAATGTCTCCACTTGCGAAGTGGCATCGATCGCGTCCGGGGCTCTGTGAACGTTTTGAGGGCTTCCTGTGTGGCAAGGAGTTCTGTAATGCCTACACAGAGTTGAATGACCCCTTTGAGCAACGACTGCGATTCGAGGAGCAGGTCCGTCTTATTAATGTACACACTTCGTCCGGTTCCTATTTACCCCTTTGCAGGTGAGGCAAAAGGAGCAAGGTGATGACGAAGCGCAAGGGATTGACGAAACCTTCGTTGACGCGTAAGTATACATCATACTGCATCAACCAGGGCTTGATAATTCAATGGTTGGTAATTATGCAGTCTGGAGCACGGGCTGCCACCAACGGGAGGATGGGGCATCGGAATAGACCGTCTCGTCATGTTTCTCACAAACTCGACCAGTACGTCCCTCGTCATCCTGTTCCCTTCTTCTCGGCATATCTGAATTTCTGTCCCAGATATCAAAGAAGTTCTTTTGTTCCCGGCTATGAAGCCGATCGAGACGGGCGTGAATATAGGGTTGGCACCTGGACCCTCTGCTCAGATCTAGAGAATGCAGATTGCTACAGCATTCTGTACGTTATGAACTATAGATGTTACCAAAATTGGCAACGTTCGCCCAGAAACCCTTGACTGTTAACTATTCGCGAGGCTGTCCACCGTAAGCCTTACCGTAATGCAGCAACGTCCCCATTAGTCGTCGGGAATTGCAACTCATGACAGTTGGTGCCTTGAGCGCTTACTTGGGCGCTTACTTCTCTTAAGAAACATGCTCAGGATGCTTCACCGGTCCACTGCTCTTCTTCCAAACTGACTCATTTTTAGTAAGAGGCTCGAATGAAACACGCCTTGACTCGTGCAGAGAGTGTTGGGTTGACGGTAACGGTTCCTATACTATCCTTGTCCCGCTGTAGTTGATCGTCGTTCGAATCATTCAGTTGACTGCAGAGGCTGGTTTTATCTCACTTACTGCTGTTTCTGTGATGTTTTCAATGGTCTTTGTAAGTATTCAAGTTCAACGGAGTCATCTGGTGGTTCACACAGATCTTTAGCATAATATTTACCGACAACGGCAAACGAAGCCGAATTCAACCGTGATGTACCGTTTGATTCGGGAACCAATGGATCTGTATCTGGTGAATCGAGTCATTTTCTATTTGCCACAGACTGAGCTGACCCTTTCAGCTTTCACTGTTTCTCGCTAATGTGGTCCAAGCTTTGGGCGCTATACTAGATATTGCATGGATAAGCAAAGGGGAAGTTATTGAGGGCACTTTCTGTACTGCGCAGGGTATTCTCTTTCTAACTCACTATTTATTCACAGAACCTGATTATAACCAATGCACAGGCGTGATCCAGCAGCTCGGAGAAACAGGTGCTGCCATGACCACTCTTGTAAGAATACACTTTCAAGTTGGACATTCAATTCATTACCTGGCAGATAATTGCAATACATGCCTTTGTTGTCAAGTGGTGGCATCGAGGTACTCGTGCGCTTGGCATCGCCAAGATTATTATGGCTGTTGTGTGGCTGTATATTGCCATTTTCATTGCAATCAGTTTTCATTTAAACAAACACAAAGACTACGAAGCCCCTATGCCGGTACGTTTCAACATCAGGTCTGCCATGATTCTCACTTCCATGCTTCTTGTAGTATTGGTGTTGGATTGGTGGTATTGACCTACGCCACTACAAAGTGCAGCGTATTTTTGGGGAATACCTATGGCTCTGGTTGACTCTTGCCTTTTCCATCGTAGTGTATTTTCCTCTGTCTTTTTTCAGTCAGGGGAATATTGCAGTAGACGAACAAGTCTGGTGGAAATTCCAAATTCAACAACGGCTAATCCCTGACCATAGCCACTCTCAGGCTTTCGATTTTTTGGCGTAAGTGACTACATCTTCTTGACCTGTTTCAAAACACACATATTTATATTGTTTTAGCTACCCTCTTGTTTATTCAGTGCTTGTACTTCCACTTAGTGTCATTCAGTGGCAGGGATTAGGTGGAGGGAATCACATTGCACCAGCGGCCATGTTTGCTGCTGTAACCCTTCATGGGCTCAGTGGTGCATTCAATGTTGCCCTCCTCCTCACCACACAACCAGGTCTCCTTCTATTCAAAAGGGATCCTCCTGTGAATACAACCACCAGTTGTCTGCCTTTGCATACACCAGCAATCAATGCTGGCCAGGTATCCAATCATTCACAGCAGTTGGATGAATGAATACATTCTAGGAAGGAATTATGATAATTCACAATGTGCCCCAGGATGTGCTCCACTCAACATGCACTATCAGTTCATGGTCTGGTTTCCTGGATCATCAAACCTTTACCACAACATTGACACTATATCTCTCTCTGTTTGGCTTATGATCTCATCTTTGCTATCTGTGATAAATTTGTTCATTTTAAATTGATTGTCTTTGTAGTAGTAGCTTTAGCAAGGGTTGGGTTGCTTTTATTGTGTTATGTAACTGCTAGTTATATGAATTTATGAGTTTGTGTATAACATACAAAGGAATAGATGGTTGTTGTTAAGGGCAAGATCTGCTGGGACTGCAGCTAGACACCTTTATGATTTTAGTAGTGTATACATCAGCAAAAGATAAAGCTATGTGACACTATGTTAAACTTGAAAGATCCACTGTTATTTGAGAGCACAAAAGCTCCTTATGGGTTGCCACAGGCTTCAATATTCAACTGTGCAAAGCTATGTACAATTGTCTTTTGCTGATGCATATGATCAGATGCACTCTGTTGTCCCTTAAATATAGATGTATCTGGCTTGAAGAATCCAAATTATTGGGCTTTATCTCCTATATACAATTGGTTAACTTCACTTGATAGACCTTGCAATTATCAACCAAATGTCAGGGTTTCATTAGTTTGCATGGTTTTCCCAGAATTCAGCATCTTCTCCAACAGTCAATCATGGAAATTGTGCAAAGAGGGTAATAGGTCTAGAATTCATCAGCACACCGACAATCACAATCTGCCACTGGACATGTTCCATGTAACCTAACACCATGTTCTCCGAAGAACCAATCCAGTATATGTGAGGCATGGCCTCCATGTCGACACGTCTGACAAATCACAATGGCTTCATCGATGGTATCTGGTCATACATGGCATTCAGTATGAAGTGTGGAGTTACTCTTCAAATGTACCTTTTATTGGTGGATGGGCAAGTTCGGTGTCCCGTGCAGTATCCGGAGCAATGCTAAGTGTCATGAGGCAAATCGAGCACCTAGGTAATGCTCGATCACAATGGGGACACGCTGTCACCTGCGAGAATCTCAGCAAGTTGAAAGCATTGATGGGCAGTAAGGTGATGACTCGCCCGCCCCTTGTGCCCCGTCTCTGTACCTGACACAGTGATAGGCTTGCTACAATAGTTGCACCTCAAGAATATTTGCCGCGGTGCCCATTCAAATGGAACAAGATCACCATTAAGAATAGCGTCTTGCAAGATTTGACCGCGCTCGATGTCAAAGCTAACACGATGATGAAAAAGTTTGAACCCGTCCAATAAATCCCGGTACGCTTCCAGCCAACGTTCCGCTCTCGGATCTGGAAATTTCGGAGGACAGACGTATGACGACAATATGGCGGCGGTCTGGACATCTCCGGTGCAGTCGACGTAGCTTTGTAAGAGATCGATACCAGGTTTTGTTAAACCCGTAACAATAAGAGCTTCAATGTCCCCTCGAGCACACGACCTATCGGCGGTTCGCCGTAAGTAGGACGAAAGATCTTTGTCGTCCAGAAATTGGAAAGCAATGGCAAGCCGTTCCCGGAACGGTAAAGCTTCCTCCTCCAAGACTTCTGACCAGTCTCCCAGAGTCAGATGTGTAAGCATCGCCCTAAAATATGGATCTTGTAGTCGAACGATCAAACGTTGGCAATGATCACCAAGTTCAGAGTGTTTTGTAGGCGTTCCAGATCCATGTGGGATTAAGGCGGCAAGCGTACCCGACATCATGTGATGTGATTCATCTTAAGTTTGGGTTTAGATGAGGTGGGGGACGGAAAGACAAAGGAAATACCTTTGCTGAGCATTAAAAGCTCTACAGCTTTAGCATATTGTCTTGTAAACACAAGCCAGCAAGTTGCTCGAGAGTATTGATTCTCTTTCTCCCATCTATTCACCGAATCGTGCATTAATGGCTACCCCTCCATTCAAATGCAGACTAACCGTTTAATTGCGTTGGCCAGATCCTCGTCCTTGAGGCTCCAACCACACAGCAACAAAGCAACTTTTCTTTCTTCCAACTTTGATGTCGAGACGGCGGGTTTCCATGATGACTTTCCTGCAATTTTTCGGGAAGCCAACTCTGTCAGCGCCGTGTGAAAATCTCCGCGCAGATCGTCAACCGGGGAATGGCTACGTCGCAATCCATGTCTCTCCTGGCGGGAAGAAATAGTTCCAGTGGGGAAAAGGTCTGTTTGCTGAAGCATGGGGGTCGATTCGGTAGTCGGGAGATGAGATGGCGGAAACCCTTCCCAAATGCCCATAACGCCCTTATATGAGAAGTCGTAGCCATACAACTTTGCAGTAGGTGAGCACAAGAACTCCTTGGAATCTGGACCATTACAGGATTGGAATCTTGTATTGTGATGGATCTATATTGTACCTACGGTTCAGCCAAGCCCATAACTCTGACAGCGTCCGTGCAGATTCAGTAGCACGTTCAAGGCCAGTTCGTATGGTGATTATATTTTGCTGGGGCTGTCGTTAATATCAAACTGAGCCGGGCTAGCCTTTCATTGGTGACAGATGGATAAGACCTCACATTACCAAGTCCATATCCCTCAAGGACTCTATGCCTCATAGTCATAGAGATATCGTTCTCCACAACATGGGCCATTGATTTCAAAATCTCCCTCCCAGGAGTTTCAGCCTTGTTGTGAGGTGAGATGCGATTTCGTCCTCGTGAGGTCTCACCCTTAACCTGATTAGTTGTGTTTTTTGAGCTCGGAAGCCGGTCAGAGACCCCTTCCCTCCCTGAATGGTCGAAATGATAACTGTATTTCCGTAATGACGCCGGACTGTAGGTCCTGGATTTCCCCGGCCTCGTCGCAGCGAGATTGGTCGGTACCTGACTCGGTGGCGCCATTGAATTCAAGGCAGGAAAACCATCATCGTCCCCGCGCCCAAAGGTTGGAGCTTGTGGAAGACGACTAGCATTGCTTCTGCCTCGGCTATTAGCAGAAGAAGCCTCAAAAGGTTGCGATCCCTGTCCCAGGGTTAGAGCCCACGGCTCCTTGGGTAGTTCGACTTCACGAAATCCCGGGAGTATCCTCAAGGTCTGGCCTGCGCCTATGGCAAGATCCCCGCGAGCACTCCAGATGGCTTGCTTTGGAGCGTCATGCACGGCATATAGTTCCAAATCGCCGTCTTTGTTTACTACCATGACATTGGATGTCACAGTATGCATATGAGCACTAGGTACAAATGCGAAGGATGCCAGTGAGCGATTGAAGTCTTTTGCTGACAAAAACCTTTGTTAGGAACCAGGAAATGCTGCAAAAAGGAGAATTATTCACTTTTCCGTGTATCGGAGATCATGAAATGATGTTCCAATGGATGGGAGTCCGAGTCTTTCCGGGATACCTGAATTTGGTTTCCGCTGGACCCCGCTGTCCAGGGCAAGTTTGCCCAGGACATCCTGGAGACTCTCGCCTGGGACGGATCTTTACGATCCTCATCAGAAAAGCCGTCCCATGGAAGCGCTTGCGTCCGCATAACGTCCCAAAAGCGAACATGGGTGGAATCCTTCTCCAATGTACCAAGCATGCCTCTTCGGGTATTCGAGAACTCAATCGTCGTGTAAGTGGAATTTGTCGCAGGACGATTCCGAGCCCCATCCGCACGGGCGTCTTTCTCCGAGAAGGTCAGTAAAGGATTCATGAACATTCGTGCGTCCCAGATGGTCACAACACCTTCACCAAAAGAAGCAATTCTATGAGGATCAAATAAGTCAGTTGCAATCCCTTGGACCTTTGAGGCTACGTTAGTGGTAGATGGCGAGGCAGTACGGAGATCAAAGAGACGGAGCCAACGATGAGAGATTCCGGCCAGAAGAAGGTGTGTAGATTGTGGAAGAAATGCCAGGGACGAAACTGTTTCTGTCGGAGCATGTTGCTGAAGGATTCGGGTATCGGTTCGTGGACCTGTGTCAGCACGAGGGATCTGGGGCTGGGGACGTGACGGCAGTACATTATCCCCATTAACTGGATACGGCGATATCGAAAGTGAAGGCGAAGCAGACTGGACGTCCCAGATAACTAAACTGCAGTCTCCTCTGACTTTGTCAAGTCCCACAGCAAGGTAACTAGGATCCACAGAACAAAATGCCAGGGTATGACAGGAACGTGAGTTGCGCACGGGTAAGGAAACACTGGGACCGCTGGAAAGTACGTTGTTTCGGCTAGCAAATTTGTTTGCTTCAAGTCGCAGGAGGTCCACCCTTCCTGTGCTCAAACCGACAGCTATGAGGTCATCAAATGCAGGATCTGGAGACCAGGCAAAGCACTGCACAGTTGTCGTTATTATAACTGATATGCAACTTGTTGCTGAAGTCTGTCGTGCACCCACCTTCATGAATTGTAAGTCGTGCTGGGAAGTTACATGCCGGATCTCTTTGTCGTCGGGAGCCCATTCATACAATGTTATCTGAGAACCTCCGCCCACCACAAACTTGTTATCTCGACGAGGATGCCAAAGAAGACGCTTTTCAGGCTGAACTACGGCCACCATATCGGGGAGAGGGTAGATGAGGTCAAGCCGGCCCGGCCGGGGCCGATTTATTTCGGATTCACTGGGCGACTCACACTTACTTTATCGTTTGTTCCGACCTGAAGAACCGCTCTGTCTTTGGTAGATGGAGCCAGCTCCAGAACAAGCGAGTACATCGCTTCGACAAGGATACGTCTGCTATCGTCTGGAGGATTCTTGCCAGCACACGAACAGCGATGGACTGGAGATGCAAATCGGTTTGCACTGACCATGTATTTCTAGCATCAGTATTATCCAAGGGAATCCCTTTAAGCGGTAGATAGCAGGCATTTTTTCCTGAAAGATCTGCCACCAGGGTCACACGCTAACTTCTGTTGCGGCATCGAGAATACTTACCCGACTCAGAACAATAGCTCCCCTCCAGACTGGGAGTTCCGGACCGTCGTCCAAGACCTCGTACGTGTTCTTATCGACTGCGTTGGACCCTGCTGGGACATGCCAATGCAGTTTTTTATACCGTTGGCCGCTCTCCAATTGTCAGATTCTTGTCCCACATCTAGCCTTGACTCGGAGCTCTACCCAAACCTGGATCACCCAAGATGTTCTTGCGCACCAATTCTTGCACCATCTATCCATAATTATTATTGTTACTCTTATGCAATTGACCACCATTGTGGCGGTCTCTCCTTGCATTGTCAGATGCATCAACACTGGCCTTACCTCAGTTTATTGGTCAATTATATTTATATATACCTCTTTCCTGCTTTTGTGGCAACCCCGCATTCGTGCCCAAGGTCAAGCAGTGCCTCCAGTCCCGCACTCCACCCAAGCAACAAGCCGCTGTCGTTAGTAAGTCTCTGGGTTTAATGCCAACAAATGACAATTAACTCCATCATATATGTAGCAAAGAGCGGCGTTTATTCCTTCCCACCAATCATGCCCGTATCCACCACATCATCATCTGGATCCTCATCTCAACGAATAGCCCGTTACCATGTCCTGTGACACATCCTCCGTCGTCATCTGCTACTTCAACACAACCTCTGACTTTGTCATCTTCAACGTTCACGACGCCTGCCTCGGCTGAGACCAAGGCCCAGTTCCGATTGGAAGCTGTGATCATTGGAGCTGCCGTAATTATTGGCAAACGCTCTTGCGCTAATACCCCTTCTGCCCGCCTCATTTTTGGTATGGCCCACGTTCTTGGGTGGCAATTGGATTCGCTCGAGTTGCTGAAATTCTCTTACTTATCGTTAGGTAGTGTCTTAAAAACCATGACACTTCTCATCGTAGCTGACAACACCATACTCCCATTCCAATCACTTTACAAGGACGTTTTATGGCTGATCGAGCAACTCCAATGATTCTATATACAGTCGGTTCTGAGGCCGTTAACAGGACCTGTCGTTAATGCTATGTTATCTGGCACTCACAAGAGTACATCGCCAACTATGACCACGCCAACTATGACCGCACCAGCTGTAACCACGCCAACTCAAAGCACCTCCGCTGCCACTACTTCCAAACCTGCCCGCGCAGCTACGAGGAAAACTACCGGATTGGACAGCGTTGTTGGGACGAAGGTCATACTATTATCCCTTCTGTGCTGCATTGCAGCTCCCACGCACACTCGCAAGAACGAGCACTCATTCATTTATTATGTCCGTCTCTTTGAATTAATTTGTTTATGCTTTATCATGACATGCCTTGTCGAATTTGTTGTGGCGACTGCTTCGAATGACAACGTCTTCTTCCTTTCAAGTTTGGTTAGGTTGTCGAGGGTATATTGGCCTCGTCTCTTTGTGGTTGCCCGGAAATCTTCAAGCGATATTCAATGGATGCCCTCAAATCACAGTAAATAGGAAGTCATTTGAACCTGGAATTGCAAAAATGTCAGAGTGGTTTATTTCGATACCATACGTCTCTTTGAGACAGTCCTGCATGTGTATAATTATTGGTGAAAACTTGATGGACTCGCACCAGTCAAAATTCAGCAATTTTTGGACGACACAATGCAATATATTGCCGTGAGCTCTTTACAGTAGCCGCAGATCAAGAAATAAATAGTTCAAAGTCAAAACGATCTGAAGCAGAAAATTTGGCCTATGGTGTCTACAGGCTGTCACCGACGTTTTTCGGCAAAGATCTGAAGCAGGCCACGTTCATGGCATTTTGGTAATGCTTTTTGCATGAACAAGTGCACACTCTCCGAAAACCATGACCACCCACACCAGATCTTAACCCCTTGTAGGCAGGGAAATTGGGCGCCCACAAGTGCGTCATCCAACCCTAACAAGTTGCCCAATGCCTCCTTTTTCTCCCATTCAACATTGATGGGCGCAGCAAATTTCCAGCTCGTCACCCAGAAACGCAAGGTAATCTCCTCTACACGCGTGGATGTGATGGACTTGATAAGGGGGAGAGACTTTTGAAACAGAAGGTTGACATGTCCTAAATCAATGGTTTGGAGGTTGGGAATTGCATCGAGCCCTCCCACCGGCGATGCTGTGGTCACAAATTCAGTAAGTATGAAAATGTAAGATCAGATAGAATTACAAACCATGGTATCGATTATTTTCGATAACAGTCAAATGAAGAAGGCTTCCCGCAACATTTCTTAATAACTGAGTGGCATTCAGTGAGTGGTTGCCATCATCCCGATGAAGCTTGAGGGTATCAACTCTGGGGAGATGACAGGACTCCGAAAAATAGTTAACCCACGACGCCGAAAGTTGTAGCATGCGTAGACCGGAGCAGAGCCCTGGATTGAGTTCTCGGGTGCAGGAGCCTTGTGTAGTGAGTAATGACAATCGCTCCACGGTGTAGCAATTTACAAGATCGATAACGGTGTCCGAGTCCAAACTTTCGCTTCCGCATTCCTCTACCGCCAGGTGCTCCAGATTCGGCAAAGCCTTCGAGAAATCCCAAATATTGATCTCTGAAGATTCGAACAGTGTCAGGCTCAGGCTCTTGACGCTATGGAGGTGACTAAGACACGGTAGAAGTTCTTCGTTCACCCAATCATCCGGTGAACGACAATTAATCTTAAGGACATGCACAGATGGTTTGATAGTGCATAGAGGGCTGTCCAAGATTGAAAGAGTGAACCCACAGTTCCATCTATGTACGTTAATGGCTTTGGATAAGTGGTGGCGGCTGGAAGGAAGCCATGATTTGGAGACGAGGGAACATGCTTTCAGCGTCGCCTGATCGTGATACAGGTGGTCCATCACCCTATCGCAAAGCTCGGGAGGGAAGTGGGGCCTCAATGTCCGAGTGGGCGTTGGCCTTGATCGTCCCTCCCACCTGCCAGTGGATCTCGATTTTTTGTTCTTTCGCTTGGACATGCTAGCAGATTGTGAAGTGCCAGAAAACCTACAGAACTTTACCTGACGGTGAGCAATGAGGAAGGTGAGACAACCTCCTATCGCTTGAACACAATTTGAACCTTGATCCGAGATAGGAGAGAGAGAGAAGTAACTGTGTTCTCGCTTCACGTGTTGCTTAGGCAAAAATGGCCGTTGTGTTCAGCCAATCTGGGCCGACATCGACCACACCCATGCTAGGGCCTAGCATGGGTTAACCCGGGTGGAACCCGGGTCATACCTGCAGGTAAACAACCTTTGTGAACAATGACCGTACCCGACCCGTACCCGATGAAATTCACCCGGGCCAACCTGCAGGTAAACCCACAGGTACACGGGTTACCTGCGGGTGCGGTCAAATTTACATCTCAACGAAGTTCTCACTGGATGCAAGGGTACGGATATTCATAACCTTGTTAAATAGTACACATGTATGTACTCAATTGTCGACAATAATTGTATCATGGGCAACAAGTGCCGTCCCCTTTCCCTTCCTATCCCTCGAATTCTCAACTGCTTGCGAAACCGCCTTCAAGTCTTTCAACATCAAGGGTGTGTTGTACCACGATCCTAGGGCCACAAGGGCCTTAAACGACTGCGAGGATATACCATGCTGAAGGTGATTGACTTGCAGGCGTCCGACCGAAAAAGCACGCTCGGCATCAACACTTGACGCTAGACAAAGTGATTAGCATCTAAGTGAAGCTAAACAGAAGTATTTACCAGGAGCAGACAAAAAATCGAGTGCAAACTGTGCAAGCCGGGGTCGTATGTGACGTGCTTGTTCCCAATATACAAGAGGACCACCACCAGCCTTCAGATCATCGGCACTCATCAAAGGACTTCCCAGATAGGATTCAATGGTATCTGGGTTGACCAGAGTGCTAGATCCAGACGATGACCCGGCTTGAAAGGAGCTTGTCCAGCGGCCACGGGACTTCATGTTCAAAATTGAAGTTACATCAAATACCGACCTTATTAGAGTAAATTAGGTCATACCTGTGTACTGCGACCGAGGGCCCTAGAGTTGCTGCTTGGATTGGCGTTGGTCGTATCAGAAGGCAGACTTGGAGCATATGTTTCACGCCAACGAGTGCAGACAACATTCTTCACAAGTTCACGGTCCTCGGCACGCCAATCAGGGTTAATATTGAACCATTCGAGTTTCTTATCAGGGCACATCACTGCGAGAAAGGATCAGTGATTACAGTTAAAGTTGTGAAGCTGCAGGATCACCAATAGCTATGCGGTAAACTTCATTGTCATCAGTCAGTGCATAATACTTTCCGATTACAAGCAGTGCCGCTTGTGCTGCAATGCGAATGACATTTGGCAGTTCCCGCGCTTCACGAACAGCAGTGAGCTGGTGTTCCAGGGTCTCGAGCATCGGAATAACTTGGTGCACCAAAGGAACTTCTGCTTTCGAAAAAAGGTTTGTGATATCTTGAAATATCTGACTCGGATAACAACTTTGTCAAAACCGGAGTAACTTAGTTGGTCGCAGACGAACCTCGAGAACCTCAACTAGCTCCTTTGCCAATCCCCATTGCTCTTCTGTCAAAGCAAATGCCTTCAAGTCATTTTTGGAATCACTGGTGAGTTGTTGAACAGGAGTCTCGAATTGTAGATGAGCTGCTAAACATGCAAAGTCTGAGTTCCATCGAGTTGGGACGCGTCGATCAAGGGTCTTCTTTTGACCGGTCGGTGCGGTCTCTTGCTGAGCATCCACTAATTTCTCGAACTTCTCCTTAAGAGTGCCGGAGTCATGAACTCGGCGGGCCAATCCTGCAACCTGCATAGTATCATAGAATTCTGGGTTGTGTAATGAAGAATAAGTGAGTGAACCCTTACTTTCGGAAACAATCCAAGTGCCATAGTCTTCTGTGCTTCCACCATCATCACTCCGCGTCCTTGCATGAAAGAAATTGCCTGGAGTTGTGTCGACTTGACAGCAGCATTGTCGTGTGCTGCTTTTGCTGGATCCACAACTGAAGATTCGTCACCATCTATATCACCTTCAGGTATGTCATGGAGTGACGGATGTATCTCTACGTCGCTCTCGCCAGATTCAATGTCAACCTGCAAAGGAATGGACAATGCCGAGGAACCAGAACCGCCACCACGTTTACGCTTTGAGCCGGATGCCACCTTGACAGTCTTTTTCTTCTTTTGTTGACGAAAAAAGAATGATACGAAAGCCTATCAATAGGTCATCAATTACAACAACTAGGTGAGTGACCGATCAACACATACCTTTGCAATAAGATTGACTGTATGTGCAAAGCAACGTGAATGAGACAAACTGCCTCGAAAGGAAGGAAGGAGAGTCCCTAGATGTTCGGCAGCTACATCACAGTTGCTCGCATTATCCATGCATATGGTGTGGAACTAAGTAGTATCATCATACCAATCCTCAACGTAAATGACACATTGCTAACCTTCTTTTCCAGTCCAAATCGCCGCAAACATTCTGCTGTGACTTCTGCAAGGTATTGACCCGTGTGTCGTTCGGTGAGCCTAAGTCACAGTTCTGCTCAATCTTTGCATCCATACCAAAAATGATGACAAACCTGATAAATTCCAAGATCGAACGCCATATCCTGCCTTGGCTTAACCAGACCACAACTATTCCAAGATACGATGCAGCAAATGGCGCTGTCCAGCCATCAATCACGAGATGGATGGAGCCATGATGATTCTGTAGGAAAAAGTGAATAATGTGCGTCACCGCAGAACAATGAAGCTTACGGCAAAATATTCTTTCACAGCCTGAGACCCATCATTATAAATCGTTTGAATGTCACGAGAGACGGTTGATGGAGAAGGGACCCGGATTCCCGGGTGCAAAAGTTCAACTTCTTCAAGATACAGAGGATCGGCAACAATATTGAATGGACGATGAGACACGGCACAACGCATAGCAATGATAGCACGATGGTGTGAAGGGGTGTATCGGGAGACACTTCCGAAGAGTGTCTGTTGAGCACCAATATTTCCCTCGAGCTCTGAAGCTTCAACCCCACGCCTACGATCACAAGCAGTACTGGAGTGATCTAGATTCTTTGTCCCTTGACCTGTTTTCATGCGTAGTCGGAATTGTGTATGGTGATTGACAGGATCATATTTGCAGGTGAACTTGAACGTCAGATGGTGCGGTTCCCTTGCATCTGTGTAATGGCGCTCAAGAGATACATTGTAATGCTGATATGCCTTAGATTTCCAAGTCTTACGAGCAAGATCTGACATCAATGGTAAGATCTCAAGTATAACCGCTTTTGGATGACCAACGTACCAATGATCTCTTCGTCAGCTTTGTTCCATACATCTAGGTCTGAACTGGCTGCTAGGTTCTTGCTGACTCGACGTCGAGGAGGGGAAACGAGGATCACAGGTTCAAGCCTTGAGCCTGACCGTGAAATCTGTGAGCGGGTGTTCTTCGATGGGGAATCTTGGATGGTTGGAAGTGTAGAACTGGTGTTAGGGGGGGTCTGCGACATGGTGTTTAATGTATGGCACTCCTCAGAGCAGCACTCGATCCTTTTATCTGCATGTATCTTGCTACTGATTCTCACAAATTGGATATACTTAGGAGAACATGAACAAGAACTCCTGAAATTCGGTGCTCAGACAAGTTTTGAAATACTGGAACAAGTTTTATCTCTTGGAGTATTTCAACGAAACACAATCGAAACCCTCAATCAATGTCCAAATGATTCTCCTAACGCATAAAATAGGTAGTTTGAAACGGCTACTTTATTTTCAGGAGTTCGGGCTGGTCATGGGTAGGATTACCCGCACCCTACCCGGGTATACCTGTCTCCGAAGAGGCCAAACCTGTACCCGACCCGTAACCCATCAGGCGGGTGACCCGTACCCGTGTGACCCGACCTGTTAGTTACCCGCAGGTGTGACCCACAGGTACACCCGGGTTTGCCTTACCCGTGCTAGGCCCTAACCCATGCATGACCAAGCTGCAACCAACTCAAAGCGCTTCCGCCACTATTCCAAACCTGATGAGGACCGGATTGGACGGCGTTGTTGGGACACAGTCATAATTGATTTATCTTCGATATGTATAAGTATGCTCATCTTTATAATAATTTGTTTATGCTCTTTTCATGTCGAATCTTGACAACTGCTTTGAATGACGACAACCAGATCTCAAATTTAGTTATGTTGTCGACGTTTGGGCGCTCTTAGAAATCTGGTATGTCCGGAAATCTTCCAGCGATCTTGGATTGGGAGAGAACTAATGACATTTGAAGGTAATGCCCAAACATACATAATAATATTATGAGAGTCAAAGTTGAGGATGTGGCCAGGACCCCTGAAAGCCCACCCAGATGCCTGTTCTGCACGAAAATTTTGAGGTCCGGATGAAAATTTCGCCCAGACCTCTCTCAGGTCTGGATTTTGATCTATGTCCATGCAGGCAAAGTTTCTGGCAGAAGGAATTTGTTTTGGAAGTGGTTGCAAGAAACAAATTTGTAATATAGTGAGAAACTCAGTTTTGGGGGAAAAAACGGGAAGGGGTTTTTTCAAACTCGAAAACAGTGTCCAGTCCTAATCGAGAAGTCAAATGAGCTGCGACTCCCAAGATATTAGGAGCCCAGTGACGCGTTAAGCAAAGTGGACTCCCAGTGATTAGGAGATGGGTGAGTTACTCACAGTTTTAGCGGGGAGGTGGCATTGCGTAGCGCAAGAAGGGTTCCAGGATTGGTGTTCCCTGCATATATGGGGCCATGACCACTGCGTGTTGGCGTAGGTATGTCAGGAATGCACCACTGGTCCAGCGACCAATGGTTTTTACCACTTCGAAGGGAACACCTCGTAGTAGGAGTTCGAGTGTGGCTCCAATGCGGATCCCATGTCCCTGGAAGGGAGGTATTTTGAGTGCTTTGCTGATATCCTTCAAGCGTGATATGAAAGCTGATCGTGTGAGAGGTCGGAGTCCTTGAGGGTGGCGCCATGCAAATAAAGGATCAGCTGGGGATGGGTTGTTGATGCTGAAGTGGTTATTGATGGCAGCCTCTGGATCAGATGGGCCTGGTTGTGTCGACCAGTATATATCTTCGCCTTCTCGTGAAGTCTTGGTGACTGGAATGTGGAAGACTGATACTCGGAGATCGTTGCGGTCTTTCCACCAAGTCATATTAGAGCGTTTGATGTGTAGGTCAGTATTGAAGGCCTTTAAAGTGGGAACAGTGAGTTCACCCAGGTGAGATACGGAGTAAAAGGCAGTTGTGAGGCAAGCATAGAAGGCAGCATCGAAAGGGAGCGTTAGGTCCAGTTCGTTCTTGGCCATTGCGAGGAATTGGGTGGTGACAGGTTCCCTCTTGGCACGAATGGATGTGGGAGGAGTGAGGGAAATCGCGCCATCAAGGGCTGCTTTTATCTCTGGGTGATTGGAACACCATGGCTGGCCATGGAGAATGTGCCATGCACGGACAGCAAAGACATAGTTGGCCAGAGTCTTTCCAGAGTAAACTCCGGCGCAGTTAGCAATGAAGGCGAGGACCAGGACCGGGCTGGCTGGACATCATTGAGGTTCAGGAATGCTGCGGAGATCGCAGAACCGGTGAAATGCGAGAAGTCCTGCACCATATCCAGCCTGAGTGCCTTGAGCCCAGGATACACCGATGACCTCTAGAATTCGGTCTAGGTCAGCATCAGTGATGTGGAGAGTGTGTCCGTTAGCATCATGTGCCGTACGTGTCCGAGCTGGGACCCATAGCCGGAGACGGTCTCGGGCAAGGCAGTGAGGACGAAGTGGTGAGGTGAGAGGGGCCAATCCAAGTCGATATGGTTGTGGTCTGGAAGGAATTGGGTCCGGGGGTGGATTGAACGGTGGATCAACCAGACCATTGGTCTTGGAGGGCTTGCAGGTTAGTCTCAAAGTCAGTGGGCTGTTTCTGTGGGGGACCAGGATTCCTGAGAGAATTTGCAATGAGCTTCGTGGTTGGTTTGGGGTATCGGCCCTCTCGGAGCAGCTTGAGCTCAATGTCTGAATATGGTAGGGTCGCATCAATGATGAAGCGGTCGAGGCTGGCTGGTATTTCAAAGGGGGGTAAGAGGAGGTGGTAGGGAGGATAGATGCCCCGGGAGGGGCCATCGGCTGGGTTGGATTTGCTGGGGACATAGGTTGCATGGATCGAGAGAATGGAATCACAAGACTCGATGAAGTTGTGGATGCGTTTAAAGACGTCGTTGATGGCTGCATTCCTGCTGCGGCCATTTGGCCAGCCTTCAATGACTCCCATGTTGTCCCCGAATAATTCAAAGTGCTTGCCAGTTGTTGCAGACCGGGCGATTGATCGAATGAGGAGTTCGAATCCCAGGGCCTCTGCCCAGCTGATGTCACGTTTACCATCAAGGGTCTTCCATCCTGGAATGAGGCGCCAAGCACGCCAGCGGCCAGCAAGGATGATTCCAATGCCAATGCCCGAACTGGCATCTGAGAAGGCGTTGAGGTCTGTGAGGTGGACAGGGCTTGGGATTGTCCGGCCGAGGAACGGCTGGGCCAGTTTGGTGCACCACCATTGCAGGTCTTCGCGGATTGTTCGGTCAGCATGGCGTGGCATGAGAGGACGGTCACCGTAGATGCCAAGCATGTTCTCCAGGCCGGTGAGGTAGGCACGGCCTGGAGGGACGACCAGGGATGCATGAAGGAGCTTTCCATAGATTTTTTGTACATCACCAAGGGTATGGGTAGGCGAGTGCTCCCATTCATGGATTGAGGCAAGGTATTTGGTCTTCTTCTTTGGTGGAAGGGAGACCGTGAGTGTTTCCAGGTTCCAATCCAGGCCAATGAATGTTGTCGTCGAAGCAAAGGGCAGGTCCTTGGATTTTTCCCAGGGGATACCAAGCTGATCGGACAGGTGGTCAATGTCGTCGAAGTTGTAGGTGAAGCGTTGGTCCTCGGAGGAGCGGGGAGAGCAGGACGATAAGTCAAGGCAGGGGGAAGAGCAGTCTTCGTCAAATTCTTCAAGGGTGCCATCGGGGAAAACTCTACCGCCAAACCAGAGGCGCCCGCCATCGTGATGTCGGCCACGTGGAGCAATGTCGGCATGCCAGTCTCTGCGGCGCATGTTGTATTCCTGGAGGTGTTCTCGAAGGATCCGGAAGAAGATGTGGTCGTCAACCCACTTGGAGAGAGGCGCCATCCCATGGCAACGGAATAGCTCAGTGCCTGCATCACTGACAGAGCCGTACACTCCCGCAGATGGTGCAACCCCAAAGCAGGTGGCAGTGTCAATGCAGAATTCATCGGCAGCAAGTCGGACAACAGCACCTGGCCATTGGGAGGGGTGCAGGGGGATGGTCCGGTATGCCTCTGCCACATCTCTCGTGGCTGCCTGAGAGCCGGGGGGAAGGCGTGAGATGAGTAAGGATACGATTGAGAAAGTCCCCCAGGTGCTGGGGAAGCGGTCTGAGTCAATCTGGGAGTTGATCGAGGGGCTTGGGAATTTTGCTGAGGTCTTATGAGGGAATGAATAGTTTTGTACGTTGCGGAAGTGATTCGGTCGGCCCGGTTTGGGTATGATGCCAAAGGGGGCCGTCTGGAAGGGGCCGATGAGTGCCTCGAGAGTTGACTGAGAGAAGGGGCCCAGGTATCAGCCTTTGGACAGCTCTTTGGATACAATTTTTTGGAATTCGGAACTATGTTCAATGATGGAGTCTTTGTTGGGTGGGGCTTGGGTGCGTGAAATGGTGGGTATCTCAAGATTGAAACCATATCGCATACTTCGAGGGAGGTGATCATGGCGAGGCCAGATGTTAGTTGCACGGAGTAGTGCTTCCCAAGCGTCCGGTTTATAGGGAGTGAGGGCTTGATGCCTTCTGCGCTCGAGGACAGCCTTGTGCGCCATGAGTGGTAAGACCACATCCGGAGCAGAGGTGATGACTGTCGTGGCGGGTGCTGGTACAGCCGGCGACACGTTGGAAGTCGACGCAGATGGGGCGGCCATCGCGGAGTATGAGGGATTTGTTGACGCGCTGTGCGAGCGCGAGGTGGAGTCCATCCCAGGTATGCGTTGCGGCGCATTCCACAATTCTGTGGGGGTGGCGACCCAGGCATACGGCGCAGGCAGAGTAGCCCCCACTGCCTGCGCCTGCCCGAAAATCCGACTTCTTTTCCGGACATCCTCGGCTGTCGCGAGGTCGGGGTGGAGACCCAGACCTCCTGCGGGCGTCGGTTAACCGCTTGTGTTCACGGCTCCGTCTGGAGGGGGAGATGTTGCAAACAGTGCTGTGGGCTGAACTAATGTCCTGGTCAGCCTGAGCACATGGGTGCGTAGGGCGCAGGAGCAGAGGAGCATGCATGGAGCAAAGGTGTGGCATGCATGGAGCAAGGGTGTGGCATGCATGGAGCAAGGGTGTGGCATGCATGGAGCAAATAAGGGGCATGCAGAGCAAGAGGAGGCATGCATGGAGCAAAGAGAGGCAGGCACGATGCAAAGAGGAGGGTGGAGGTTGTTGTTTTTGGTAGGTAACAGCGGAGGGAAATGGGGGGGAACAGTCAGCAAGTGATCCATTATTCAAAGGAGGGAGGGAGGACTCACGCGGAAGTCCCTGATATTGTCCTTATGCTTCCGATTTTCCCAATATACCTCTTCTTTGGTCTTGCGCAAGACCGATTCGTCTATTATGGAGATGTTGTAGGCACCACGAGGCGAGGGGATGGCAAGGTGCCATAGTCGTCATTGTCTAGCTTGGTATAAGAGCAGGGCTTTTTGGTCAAGGGGGTCACGGGAGGACCGCATCTCGTGGATCTGAAGCTTGCCCCAGAAGGAGGCGAGCATGGTCACGCGATCGGCTGGCCAGTCGGCCTCCTCCATGGCAAGGATCATCTGGGGGACAGCTTGACAGAAATCTTCCCATTTGATGTCCCTGTCATCAAGGGCCTTGTTGGAGTCTCTGGCAGCGGCAGCAGGTACCCAGGATGTCGAGCCATCAGGCTTCCGGGCCATTACCATGGCGTCGTCGTCGACTGTGGCATGTGCTTGCATTGCTTCGTCTAGGCCCTCGTTAGTGTAGTACCAGAGTTCGACGTACTGTCCTTTATCCATCTTTTTGGTGGCGTAGTTGGACGCGAAGACGGGGGTGATGGAGGGCATCGGCCGATCCGGGATGGGGATGTACTTGGCCTTGTTCTTCTTGACTTCTTCTTTTCGCAGATCCTCTTGTTCTTGGGCGGCTAGGAGAGCGTGTTGTTCTGCGGCCGCTTGCATCTGTAAAAACTGTTCTGCTTCCTCCGCAGCGTCGTTGTGTAGCTGATCTTGCCATAGTTGCTTCTCTAGGTTGTTACCTGCAGTCCAGACATTGGTGAGCAGTTGTACCACTTGCGCCTCTGTCGTAGTGGCATTGACAAAGGGTGCTCGGGTTTGGGCATAAACGGCGGATGCATAGTCGGGGCACTGGAGTTGCGCAGGGTCGAAGAGGAGTCGAGGCATCAGAGAAGTTGGTGTATGGTTTCGAAGAGAAATGAAAGAGATAATCTGCTCTATTGAGCAGGGAAGATCTTTTGGAGTGGCAAGTGGAAGTGGCACGAGCTGAGAGGCAAGCGCACCACAACTTGCCAGATTCGTACATAGACTTACAGCGTATTCGGAAAACAATGGCCAGACGTTTTTTTTTTCTTTTTTTGAGTGTCCGATCGGCTGTACCCGAACACGCCTTGAATCACCCATGGCATTCCGAACGATCAGCAAGGACATTCGAGAGCGTGTCCTCTGGCTTGTTGACCACGGCTATGCACCAGCCGATGTCTGTGAGATCTTTGGGATATCTGAACGAAGTCTCCGACGCTGGCAACTCCACACACAGCTTCATGGACAACCACTACCTCCACCATGTCCCCGACAAGGTCGACCACGCATTCTCAACAACGACATGACTCATGACTTGTACACGCTTGTCGAAGAAGCTCCTGAAATGTTTTTGGATGAAATACAAGACTGGATAGCAGTCGCTCACGACGTCAAATTGTCAAAAACAGCCCTCTTCGAGAACATCCGTGATGCAGGAATCACCTACAAGCTATTGCGTAGAGCAGCAGCAGAGCGGGATGACGACGCAAGGGCAGAGTGGATGGAGGATATGAACAGCCATTTTGTTGCGAAGCAGCTCGTTTTCGTGGACGAAACAAGCAAAGATGACCGAACTATATACCGCCACTATGGCCGAGCCCCTTCTGGACATCGTGCAACCATTCATGCAAACTTTGTACGTGGCGAGCGATACAGTGTTGTTGCGGCACTTTCTCTTCAGGGTTACGAGGCTGTCAGAGTGGTAGAGGGCGCACTTGATGGCGCTGAGTTTTTGAACTTCATTGTCCATGATTTGGTACATTTCTCTTTCATATCTCTGATTATTCTCATATTTTTCATCTAGCTTCCCAAGATGAATCGCTATCCGCGGGATCGGAGCATCCTTGTACTCGACAACTGTTCTATTCACCATATCAATGCTATCCGAGAAATTGTAGAGGCGCAGGGCGTTCTCATTGTATTCCTTCCTCCGTACTCTCCAGACTTCAATCCCATCGAGGAAAGTTTCAGTTTTGGTATGTATTCTTCATCTCAGATCGTACAATTTGCTAACATGTATCAGTCAAGGCATGGATTCGTCGTCATTGGTCTCGCCTTCAGCAGCAACACAACCCTGAGGTCCAGCTTCTCGAAGCTGCATTCTCAGTCACTGCAGACGTAGCGCGCGGGTGGTTCGTCCATTCAGGTTATAATATGTAGTTCTACTGTTGCCGTCGTGTATGTTTTTTTTTTGTACAATGTAAAATATCTGTCTCGCTACAAGCTTCAAAGTCAAAGTTTGTATTATCAGGGTGAAGTACGCGACGCAAAACAAGAACTATGTAAATGCGAAAAATGTTGAGTCCGAGAAGGGATTGTTGTTGCTGGGTTCACTGCCTTGCACGCTGCTCTCGACGATCCAGATGGTATGCCTTCAAAACGCGCTTCCACTCCATCGTTTTGATTCCTGCCTCAGAATACTCCTCCCTCGTAATCCTCTTGGGGTTATCACCGATCCTAAAACCCAGTTTCTCGAGTCCTGCTACGATTGAGCCTTCTAATTTGTACTTTGCACACCACGCAGTGATATCACCACAAGTGGAAGTCGGGGATGACGGAGGTTCCGAGAGTTCGTCAGAAGAGAGCGGCGGTTTTGTTGGTGATGCATTGGGAAGATTCATTCCTGACATCTGGCCATCCCAGGGCATCGGCATTCCCATTCCCATACCCATCGGCATTCCCATACCCATTCCTCCCATTCCCATCGGCATCATTTGCATCTGCATCATCTGATTCAACCCGAAGTATGGATTGATCATATATGGATTGAACATCATTTGAGGTGGGGCTTGTGCTGCAGTTGTGGCTGCCGTGGCCACTGGAACCGGCGGTGGTTCCTGTGCCACAGCGGGAGCAGGGGTGATGGGGGTGACAGGGGCGGCCTTCTTGATGGCGTGTTCAGCCTTGAAAAAATTGGAATTGATGGGTATCTTGTCAATTGTTGTATCGCCCTTTTCAATTGCCGCAGCCCAAACGAGACGTCGAGGGCGATCAAGCTCAAAGTGGAGATCACTGGGTCGGTGGTGATAACAGGCAAGAGCGGGATGTTTCTCGCATAAACCTGGAGGATATTTCTCAGCTAATTTATCAGCGAGCATCTCCAGTTCCGGGTCAAGGCGAGGCTAAAGACAATGTGAGTGAACGATAGCAATCAAGAGAGGTAAAGCATACCTTTTGCCTCTTTGCATCGTCAAACAGATCATCTTCTTGACCCCATTGACCCGCAGTTGCACTGGTAATTGCAGGATTACCAACCCAGGGGAGTTGTTGGGCTTCGGTCAGTGGCTTGGGTGCTTGCATGCGCAAAATCACGTAGGGTGCAGTCTTTGAAGCAACGACTTTGTTGAGCATTGACACGAAGCCATTCTCATCCTTGAGAGGCAGCCAAGGGCTGTTTGCTGGCTTCAACCAATGCCACTCGAAGGAACCAACTGAGAGCTGATTGATATGACACTGAAGGGCTTTGGCTAGTTCGGCAAGGAAAGGATCCCAATTGACTGTCGCAGTGAAGTTGACAGGTCCCACTGAAATCACATCTCCTTTCTCAATCTTTGCCTTCCCACCTGGTCCGCGCACACGTTTGGCTGGTTGTGGGATCTGGATAAGGAGTTCGAAGGGTGTTGGTGTACGTGCAGGGAGAGCAGCGGGAATAGCAGGTGTAGGCAAAGGAACGGCTGGCAGGGAAACTGCAGGAGGCTCAATAGGATGATTATAAGGAGGGGGAGGGGGCTCCATAGGAGCAAGGATATTATTATGGATCAAATGTAATACGGTGAGGAATACAGTACGGTGAGGAAATGGGTTCGGGTACAGCCGATCGGACACTCAAAAAAAAAAAAAAAAAAACGTCTGGCCATTGTTTTCCGAATACGCTGTAATTCTAATTTACACTCATTCTTCGTGTTTGTTAGAAGACAACACAGACCTGCTCCAGAGCCTCACCAAGGTCCGGATTATGGCACAGACATTGGTAAAAATTCGTAAAAAATAAATTATATCGTGAAGAATTTGTAGAATTTGGGTACAAATTGCTATATCTGGAGGTGGGCTTGGGTCCGGATGTGGCACAGACCTCCGTAACTGCCCCACTTGGGTCCGGATTATGACACATACATCAACCATATTCTTGGGCAAATGGGGTCCGGATCGGAACAGACATTGCACAAATTTGGCCCATCCAGGTCCGGATCACGCACAGGCATCTGGGTGGGCTTTCAGGGGTCCTATGTGGCCTTGGCATCACCGTCGACTGTCGTCAGCATGTTGTCGACTCTCTTGGCGGGCTGCCGTTGCCTGGGTAGCCGTTGTCCTGCGTCGGTTCGTTTGGACCGCTACTACGTGCACGTGATATTGTCTGGTCTCTTACAACGAAGTGCCTATCATAACATAGACTCAGGAAAGGATATCTGCTGATTGCGTTGGTAACGGCGACAGCACACGTACGACATGACTGACTACGTTGGCGGATGCTGTTGAACAGATGGATTTATAGATCACGGCATAGCCTCAAATGGCGCCGAGAATGCACTCTGTCGGTCACCAGTCCCCACCGTCGCTCGGCGCGACTGATCATCACCTCGAATCCTGGCACCTTTAGACCGGATCAGATCTGTTTTGGAAGTTTTCGTATATTCGGTCAACTTGTCACCTGGAGGCTTTCCGGGACCGATCCGTATATTATATACCGGACCATGCTATACGCAGCGGCACCCTTTCCCCGCTTCTGCAACAGTTCTGCTTCAGATGACGCTCACTTGTCTCTACGTCTCGTAAGACTTGCTGGTTCAAGTTGACCCGTTTTTCTTTCCGCACATTTTTATTGAAGAATCCATGCCTGCCTTTCTCGCACTATCCGTCTTGCTGCTACTTTCTACCGTAGGAAAGGTGTCAGCACGTCCTGTAGCAACGCTCCAAACGCAGCCTCTCCATACTGGCACCCTCGGTGGGTTCGAAATTGTGGGCAACAGTCTTGTCAGTGCACAACAGGTACGTTCTATCGTAGTGGATGATACCGTTCATGCAACCTCCTGCTGCAGTTATTTCTTGGGACACTCGGAAAAGTATATATAATCGATAAAACAGAGAACAACCCCGCACAGATTAACGGACACCCGGCTTGGGCGGCTGGTACGTTACAGCTATCATCTATCATCTTACAATCACCGACGACATCCTTCTGCATCTTTCTCGTGATCCGTGATCATCAGAGTACGATATCAACACCAATGTCGCTCGACCAATGGACGTTATTACCAACAGTTTCTGTGCGGTAAGTATCATTTAATTTCGTCACGTCGACAAAAACTTGAACGATCCAAGGGTGGCAATGTTTTGGGCAATGGAACTTGGATGAATGTTGGCGGAAACCAAGCTATCACATATGGGGGTGAACCAGCGGACAGTCAGACGGGTGGGGCACCATATGATGATCCTGACGGCCGGAACTCGTGAGTTGCTCGGACCTGCAATGGTTTGCGTACTGACTTTTTTTTATTACTCCCCAAGTGTCCGGTAGGTACTTCAGTATCAGTAAAACTCAATTCGCTCGATTTACATTCCTCCAAATAGTTTACTAAATCCCTGCGACGATTCTTCCTGCGATTGGACGCTTGATGCTGACTTGTCGACCCGTCGATGGTATCCCACTTTGTAAGTTGGCGCATAATGCATTGAACATTGATCTTGGCTAAATTTCGTCGAAGGGAAACCCTAGAAGATGGCACTATGATAATCGTAAGTCAGGAAATTGTTTGATTTATTTTCAATTCTCTCAAGACTTTCTTTAGCTCGGCGGATGCCAAGCGGGAGGTTATGTAAATGATGAATTCCAAACTAACCCTACATACGAATTCTTTCCCTCCAGGGGGATGCCCATCACGTCTCCCATTCTTCAAAACACACTCCCTACCAATCTGTACCCCCTCACGTGGCTTTTACCCTCGGGCAACCTCCTGATACAATCGAATTGGAAAACAGTCGTTCTAGATTACAAGACCAATGTAGAGACACCTCTAGATGACATACCCGACGCCGTTCGGACATATCCTGCTAGTGCTGGAACTGTCATGTTACCATTGACGCCCGCAAATCAGTGGACAGCCACGATTTTATTTTGCGGGGGGACCAACTTGCAGCCCAATCGGTCAGTCAACTTGTTTGGGTTTTTTTTCGACGTCTCACGCGTGGATAATCTTCAGGTGGACTACGGATTGGAACATTGCCGCATTCCCGACCTCCACCTCCTGTGTTCAGTTGTCTCCGGACAGCTCTACATCGTACGTACAAGACGATCCTATTCCCGAGGGTCGGTCCATGGGTAATCTAATTCTCCTGCCAAACGGCAAGATTTTATACTTGAATGGTGCTCAATTGGGTACGCATGTCCTGGTTCCCCCCTTTTTTATTTTCAGCCGCCTCATTGGGTATCTGTAGGAACCGCTGGTTACGGGAATACATCATGGGCGATTGGACAGTCCTTTGCTGATCAACCAGTCTTGAAACCTGTCGTATACGACCCCTCCGCGGCAGCAGGCCAGAAGTGGTCCAGAGACGGCCTCTCAGCCAGCACCATTCCAAGAATGTATCACTCTTCGGCTACCTTGCTACCTGATGGTCAGTATACTCGTTCATTTTTTTCGTCAATTACATCATGGTTGTTTCAAAATCCAATCAGGTTCTGTTCTCATTTCCGGATCAAATCCAAATTCAGATTACAACGTCGGTGATGGCGTGACCTATGGAACGGAATACAATGTGGAGCTGTTTTACCCGTCGTATTTCAACGAGCGAAGACCACAACCTCAGGGCCTTTTGCAACAACTTTCGTACGGCGGACCATCTTTTGATATTACTCTTTCTTCCGGGGATCTATTTGGAGATGTCCGTAACAGTGAACATACCGAGGTCGTTGTGCTGAGGACGGGGTTTTCCACTCATACGATGGTGAGTAGTTGCTTCATAGATCCTCAAGCTCACCAGGGACCATCATACCGACCTCCTTGCTTTAATAGAACATGGGACAACGGCTCCTTCAGCTCAATTTCACGTACACTGGCAACCTTGATAACAACACAGCCACGTTGCATGTCAGCCAACTCCCCCCAAACCCGGCGGTCTTTGCACCTGGACCGGCACTCCTCTTCGTTGTTGTGAAAGGTATCCCCTCCATTGGGAGCGCTGTTATGGTCGGGTCGGGTCAGCTGGGTACACAAGAGGCGCTACCTGTCGCAGACCTGCCCGCGTCAAACATATTTCAATCCACTCAAGGCACTGACCCTGACACTGGCTCGACTCGGAAATCCAGCGCAAGGAGAATTCATGTAGATGCCTGGCAACCGTGGTTTGTAGTTCTCGGCATGTTGGTGACATGCCACATTGGTTTGTGGGTTGATTGAAGGGATGCTTTTGCCTTTTTGTGTTGATTTTGGACACATTGTATGTAGTTTCCTTGGACTTTTCAACACTGTAGCATTACCATATCTTTTTTGCCATACACACTCTAGTCTACATTACATGTATCCTTGGTTGTAGACATCTCAGTCTCAATTGTAGTATTTTTCCATTGCTGGTTGCTGGTTTGTGGTGACCTTCCCATGTTCCAGATAAGCTGAGACTTCTGCGTGCATAAAATATGCCTTTTGCCTGCATCTCCATTCCATCAACTGGTTGCGAGATAGGTGTTGTTCTACAGCTATGTATACAGTGAACTGTTTCAGAAACCTATAATTTAATGATTGTGGGCCACTACGAGTAGCAGCAAGTACGCCGGCGAAAGAATCAATACTAACTACCCAGAATAATTACCATATGCACCACACAAATGATGGTATGGAACTCTGAAACTAAGGTATCCTCCCGAACAGAACACGACCAAGCAAAAGGGCGCTCTGTGACAACATTAGCAAGTCATAAAATGGGAGAGATGAAGTTGGAACGTGCACAAAGGGAAATAATTCCAAGATTGGGTAGGATGCCAACAAAATCTAGGAAAAGGTGAGTAGGAACATTAGACATTTGGTGAAGTCATTGCACCTAGGATGGTCCCTATGTAAAAAAATAAGACAAGTAATTCTTGGAACAAAGATAATACACGGAAAAACCCACCAAATCCCGGAGGAGCACCGGGAGCATTTGCTCTCACAGCAGTGAATGCAAAGAGTGCTCCAATAGGCAAGACAAACAATTGTGATATAACCTTCTCTTGATAAAACATACTTGCAAGGGTGATCCATATAAACGCAAGGGTAACGAGCCCTACAACACGAGTAATAAGTATGACATGGGTCAGTAGAGTGATGGTACTGAAATGTGACATACAGTTCGAAATGACCATGAATAACATGAACAGCTTCAGTGCCGCAGACCTTCTAACCGTGAGAGTAGTATAGAGACGTTGCCCATTATCAAAGTGTTCACGGCTCAGATCGACTCGGAAGTTCCTGAGGCGGCCGTGGGATAGCATGTGATAAAGACCATGAAAAGTAACAAGATATTAATTGAACATACACAGCAACACCCCATGTCTCGGAAATGTCGATAAGAATACTATCATTCGACGGGCCTTGCGCGAATATGGATATCTGTGCGACGTATCTACCCCAGATGTATGAATAATAGCAGGCCACACAACACTGCGAAGGACATACACGTCAAATGGATAAGCTTGCAAATTGGACAAACGGCTGGTGGTCATGCCTGTTCCGGGGTTCAACTTGGAGATTGTTCTGAAAGTCGCAAAACTAGCTTTCAAACTATTTGAGCACTCAGTGGCGGTATTAAGACGGAATGTTGGCAGAGAAGGTAAGCTGTCAGATGGGATGTCCTGGTTCCGGTCCATACCCGGGCTAGTGATGTCCAAAAGGTTACTAAATGTAGACGGTCAACGAATGAAAACCGGCGAACACGAGTGCTATCGAAAGCAACGCTCACGGATCGAAGAAGATATCTACTACAGAGGCACAATGGTGGATGATGGGAAACCAGTCCATAGTCAATGTACGTGCATCTGTGTTGACAGCGAGAAGTTCTGCAGCAAGACTCAACTATAGAACAGTGTCGAAAATATATAAGAAATGAAGTGATCAAGAGCTCACTTGAGGTGCGGAAACTCCGCTAACGGGCACGGTATAATTGACGTCTCGAAGTATGAGGATTACTCCAAGGCCAATAGATAGAAATACCCCCAACGTAGTGAAGCCACAGGCTATCCCCAAATACCATTTATTGTCACTAATCCTTCAGGAACGTTACGTCGTGTTAAAAAAAACTGATAAGAGATAAGAGAAATACCATCGCTTTGCAGAGGGTAGCATCGGCTTCGGACGTGAGAATACTATTGCGCAAAGACGCTTGGAAGAACTGTATCGTCAGAGACTGCTCGGAAGCGATTCTTGGAAAGCTCATTGTTCCAATGGTACACGGGCTAGAAATATCAATACAGAACGAAAGCTATGCACACACCCGTATATATGGTCACGTTCATTTATGTAGCAAAGCGATGTACACTGCACCCCTACTAATGTACCTAGGTGAAAACGAAGCTATGTAAGTGTCGTTTATGCAGTTCTGAACCCACGCTGCCATAAAATCCCGAGTTACAGGGAGAGCACACAAATGGATATCCCCACCGCAAATAAATGTAGGAATAGGTTATAACTAAACGATGTCGCAGCTGAGTGAGGCAGATCTCTGCCGATATCAATGGAGGTGACACTGCCAAAACAGAAGGAGAACTACATCAGAAATCCAGGACTGTTTGAAATTTGTTCGACCTACACCAAAGAGTCGAACTCGAAAGAAGTATTATTGTTCGGATCGTCAATCACCTCAATGATGAGGGAATGTGAGGTCCTCGGATCGAGACCACCCCGTGAAAATGCATAAGTACAAGAAGGGTTAGACACGGAAACATTGGTGCCAATCACGGGAGGATCATTATCGACAACGACAGTGTAAGTGGCGTTATATTCTGCAAATGCCCGCACGTATATAGCGATTCCTGGCACGAATTTTCAAATAAAAAGCTAATGTTCACATCATGAGCTTACCTGTAAAGTTGAAGATAATGGTGGAGTTGACTGTGCGACTAGCTCTTTCAACGGGGCTAGCAGCGCAGGCTTGGGGGGCCGGGGCGGGAATCCATGAGCTTGGTGGGCTGTAGGTGATATTCGGGTGATCATTGGGAATGGTAAGGTTTTGTGGGAGTTGCGTAGGTTGGGGGGTAGGAATCAAGGAGGAAGATGGAGTATATTGGGAGGTACTAGTAGCAGTAGTTGATGCCGTTGAGGAAGAAGGCAAAGAATTCGAGGACTGCGTCTGGCTGGAGTTGAGACTTGAACTTGAAGGGGAAGTGGTGATTACGTTGGCATTATTGATCGTAAACACGCCCGAAGTTCCAAAACGACCATCTGGTTCTGGCGGATTATCACCAAGGCCTCCAGTCCAATCTGTATCCGCTCCAGTTTGAACGCGGACAAAGTAATCACTGCTGTATGGAATACTGCTACCGACAGCCCACAGAAATGAACCCGAATTAGCAATCCCCCCTGCGGCGAGGCTTTTCACCACTCGAGCCGATCCTGTTGGATCACCTTGTTCGAGAATGATAGCCAAAGTCAGGTTGCTCGGGTTCGTGGATGGGTCCCAGGATACGGTGGTGTTGGTACCAGATGGAACGACCTCGCCGCCTGAGGGGACGAGTACGATGATATGGGCGAGAGTGGCGGAAACGAAGACGAGTGTTCGGAGGAACATAATGGCTTAAGTGGGGGTGAAGCCATGACTGACTCAAATATACAGGCGCTAATAGCTTAATTGTTTGGTTGTTCCTAAGTAGGGTTCAGGTGCCCGGGCGATGTTGCTCAGCTTTTTGACAGGCCAAGGATAACTTGAGCCCAAGTGCACTGGCTGCTTGCTTCGCATTATGAAACCCTCCACGATCCTCACCACTGCACTTTGCGTCGTATCGATGTCTTCCTATGTTCCACCAGTCTTTGCTCAATCTTCAACGGTGGTCTGTTATGTGCACCCATCGTTTCTTTTGAGCACCGTTTGACTTTTACGATCTGTAGACGAGCAGTGCAACCTGTTTCCCTACATTCTCGTGGGTCGGTATCTTCGTCTATCTTTCAATTATAAATGATTGATCCTTATGCACTCAAGATGCTAAATAGCTTTCAAGAGACACCATGTTTGACGGCTGCATATCTTTCGGCTCCTTGTCATGGCGGACGTAAGAATGGATTCCCATTTTCACGAACCTTCTTTTGAAAATCTTTTCAGAATGGGATGTACGTATGATTGAACGCGGCATTGGACGCCATTCTGAATCTTTATCCACTTGCCTTGAAGGTCGCAAGTCTTGGAGGTAGTCTCGGGCCGTACGAGCCGCTCTCAGGCAACGGCATCTCGCCTTGCCGGTGCAATACTGTTGTTTATAATCTACTCTCAGCCTGCAGTGCGTGTCAGAATGGACGGATTGGGAAGTGCGTTTCATCATGTAACTCTACCCCTTTGAACTGTCACTCATTCACCCAAAATATACGACTTTCATTCCTGCAGATGGTCAGATTACAAACGTAGCTGCCCTACATCTGCTATCAATGTTGATCAGTCTGTGTTTCCTCCATGTAGTAAACCGTGCGATGCTAACTTTTCATGACAAGATACCCTTACATCGTCCCAGACGGAACAGCCATACCAAGATGGGCGTTCCAAGATCCAACGAAGAGCGACATGTTCGATGTTGTCTTAGCAAAATCCCAAGGAGGTTCGAATCCTGGATCTTGCCTCTTCGATGCCCCGTTATCTATTCTCAAAATATTTTCAGGGATCAACTAACCTCCGAATATTGCAGATATCCCAGAACAAGAACCTGGATCGACTCCTACCACAATCGCCTTGCCTACCAAAAAGATCTCCCACCGGGGGGCCATCATCGGCGGTACGCTTTGCTAGTAAAAATTTATTGGGAATATTCAATAATCGTGATGTAGGTGTAGTTGGCGGTGTGGTTTTCCTTATTGCTATTGGGATACTCGCATATGTCTGTGTCCGGAAATGCTGGCCCAAACGTCCTAAAGACATCGGAGACAATGAGCCCGGTCCTTCTGAAGCGTTCGTTTTGTATTTCACGCCTCTAGACTCTTATTTTACATCCCGACATTCACCCTTCTAGATTTAAAATGAACAGGACTTCGACGGTTGTAAAACCCTCTGAGGCAGATCAAGTGCAATATCCCGTTATGCAATCAGACGTGTTGGTTTCGTATTCTACCTTCAACCCTGCATAGTTAACTTACTGTTCTCGAGTGTAGGACCTCCTTAGCTTGGAGACTACCCGAGCGTCGGGCCAGTCCAGATAGTCTGGGAGGAGCCATGATACCGTATACTAGTACAACGCCTTCGTGGGATTGACATGCTGGGATGGCGTGCGGTATTTGCTGTATAACGTTTAAGAATCCTGATCTTGTTACATCGACTTAGACCCTTTGACCACGTAGTTCAGGAGTGCCCCCTCTTCCCTGCTTAGCACTCTTCTTTTCCCTCTCTAATGGATATCCCCTCTACTTATGCACGGTTTTTCATACCATTTACCGATTAGCATTACCCTTACTTGTCGGACCTGCCCCAATTACCACATACTCATCTTCGCACACACCCCACCAATATACTACTAGAGGGAAGGGCCACCTTCAGCAACCCTGCTCCTTTTTTTAAAGGCTATAGGCTAATATTTGCAAGGGGAGAACGTAAGGGTGCGAGGTTGTTAATTAGGTGCATAATGATGTGCATCGTCTTTCTCTTTCCTTTTTTCTAAATTTTCGGGCGGAAACTTTGGTATTTTGGTGTCAAGATCTTCAACGGGTGGGAACGAATGAAGGAGGGGCGTTAATCAATAATTAGATGGGAAAAGGAGACAGGCCAGTATGCGATATCGGTCACCATTCTTTTCACATCGCCCTCGAACGTAATTGACGAGGAAGCGATGTATCTTATTAATATTACAGTCGTTTGTGATGAGCTTGACACTCGCGCGGAATTTTGATCAATAAGGTAATTCGGACTTCGAAGAATTTTCATGCTCTTACCACATCATGGGGTGACCACGAAAGAAGCCTTACCGCCAGCCCAGCATCATCGGCAGTGATGTCGATCGTTGCTTCTCTCTCTCTGACGGGGAAACAACTTCTCATGAAAGTGACAGCACAATTTCATTGACTCAATCAGTCGTCCCGCCTCAGAAACGCGCCAAGCATGCAAAAGCACCCCCCACTCCCATCCCAGTTCCTGATGCCGTTGTTCACACTGTAAACTATGCTATCTCCTTCTTCAGTATCACTGAGATGAACAAAACCGTCTCCAAATGAATTCCCAAAAGCTCATCGTTCCAACTTCGTACCGACAAACCTTGGGAGACCCTGAAGGCGCAATTGCTCCAGAAGGTGTCACTCGCACTCGATGATGCTGCACATCTCGACTTCTCCCAGTACAACTTTGTGGTGTTCATTCCACGCGTCATTGCAAAGCCTGGTTTACCTCTCACTTCCGATGCCGACTACGCTATTCTCCTTGACAGGATCTCATCTGGAAAAATCAAGGATCCTGTCCTTGCCAATGTCACAATCACCCAGCTTGATCAGGTTGACAAGGAGAATGTGCCTGCTGTCCAAGAGAAATCCAAAAAGAAAGCAACGAAGGATCCTGTCGATCTCCCTGGCAATGCCCAGAAGGACGAAAACATACAGAAGCTCCAGCAACGCTGGAAGTGCGACAAGAAACAAATCACCTGCCTAGGAACATACTGCTACATCGACCATGAAGGAAACCATGTTCCACTCAGCCATGAGCGTCTGGATTGCTGGGCAGCAGCAATGGTAAGTCAATCTGACTCTTGTTTCACACATATCTGACTATATTCACCCCACAGATGAGAGGAGAAGAGCACGCTGTCATTGACCGACCTCCAAATCACCGCATTTTCAATCTCGACAACACAAAGCTCACCCCGGTTCTGCACCAGCATCTAGAGAACACAAAGACTCAAAAGGGTGCCAATACAGGCCCCATCATCAATTTCAGCATCGGAAACGAACTCGTCGAACTACTACGCCCAGCCGTGCCCATGGCTGCAGCACCACTCGCAGTCCCCCCTCCCATCTACACCCAGCATAACAACTACGACCTTGATTGTCCCATGCTCCTTCAAGCCAACCATAAGCCAGGTCCTGACATGACTCTCGATGCATTCTGCAAGGAATATGAACTCGATGACAGGATCAAGGACAATTTCAAGGAGAATTGCTACAAACATGCGCGGATGTTTCGTTTTTTGACCATCAAGGACATGGAAACAATGAAGTTTCGTGCTGGGGAGATTGCAGAGGTTCGGGACGCAATTGATCGTTGGACTGTCGTAGCGTAGTCTCCTCATCTAGTAGATGTTATCTTCATAGTCACTCATTTGCAATACATTGTTTCCGTCGTTTTCACAATTTGCGCAACACCAGAAATACATATTTGAGGGTTAGAACAGAATACAAAACAGCTAGAAATATCCTGCATGCACAATATATGCCGTAGCATTCTCTGGAGTGACTACATCAAGTACCTCATACATGTCGTACAAAATTCCATCTCCTGTTGTAGCACTGTAGTAGTCTTGATTCCGGCGAATAAAATGTTTGATTTGGGCAAATGCCTCTTCAATTGGATTGAGATCGGGCGAATAAGGTGGTAAAAATTCAATGTGAACGCCAAATCGATCGGCGAGTTCGAGAAGTCCTTGACCATGGTGAATTCGGGCATTATCGAGTACAAGGACGCTAAGAGGGCCGGGATATGGGCTACAGAGGGGCATCTAACTCAAATGTCAGTCAGGCAGATTGAAGACGAATGGCAACCTACCACAGAGAACTCCATCCAGTGGAGAAATGCAGCCTTCGTCAATGACCCTTCAACTGATGTACCTGAAACAAACCCATCAACTGTCAGCACCCCAACAGTGGAAGTGCGTCGTCCGCGAACGAATGGTTGACATTTGCAGGCTCGGGTTCCTCATCTGGATCTCCCATAACGTCTCCCAACAGTACGCTCATCTTTGGAGACTTCATCAATGAAGCCGAGCTCTTCAGGGGTGAATTGGGCCATGCGAGCAATGAAGCATGCACAACGGGATTCATTGCGCTCTGAGGCAATGTGTTGCAGACGTTTACGGCTGACTCCGGCACGGAAGAGCTCCTGGTGTATTGTGGTGTAATGAACGGAGATGGAACGGTTGGTCTTGAGTAGGTGGAGGAGTTCATCCAAGAAATAATCAGGATTTTGCCAGATGAGCTGAAGGAGATAGTGGACATCGTCGCAATGAAGTGCACGAGCACGGCCATGTTGAAGTTGAACAGCTCGTTGCTTGATCACATCACCTGTCGTTCGCCAAAGCTTCCAGATGCGAAAAAAGGTGCTGCGTGAGAACCCGCAACAGAGAAGAATGTCATCAATAGAGAGGAGCTGCCGTTCAGCAAGCTGGATGGCTGCGATCTTGACATCACGGCTGATGGGACGGTACATAGAGCATGAAAATTCTTCTAAGTCCGAATTACCTTATTGATCAAAATTCCATGCGAGTGTCAAGCTCATCACAAACGACTGTAATAATGTTGATATCCCAGGAAGAGTGTCGCGTAGACTTTAAATGTGGCGGACAGGTCGGATGGATGAAGCCGTGTGTACTCGTTTACTCGAGGGGGTGTTGACGAAGAACGACTCAAGTGTGCGGCTCATACATGAAGAAATGCGGTAAAACGGACAATGTCCGCTATTGACATCTATTTACGATATCCAATGATCTGTCATTAATCCTGCGTTTCACTGCAGGAAGTATTTGCCATGTAGAATTCCTACTTTCGGATAGCCAAAATGTCTACTGAAAGCAGGAATTATAATATGTCCCACCTACCTCAAGCAGGCATTCACATCTGCTCCAAGCAGTAATTTTGACTACCCTAAGCAGCAATGTGGACATTTGAAACAGCTGGAATTGCTGCTTTTGTCGGAAATAATAATTACTTTTCACCAACAATTTATTGATAAAAGATATGCTTTATTAAAATAGTATTTATTTATTTTGTTACTGTCTTGTATTTAACTATTACCATAATAGGGATTCGAACTTCCGACTCGGCCTTATTGCTTACATTAGGCATACTTACCGCTTGGCCACGAGACTCTACATAAAATATTTGTTTTCCATGACCCATATATAGGATAAGTCCATAGGTTGGAGAATATCATAACAAGGATATGTATGTACGTAGGCTAAAATAGCGGGAGGTAGACTTGTGCTGGTGCCCGAGTGTTTCCCTCAGGCACCCCGCCAAGTCAGGCAGGGTACAGCAGGTGGGCACGAGCACCTCGCGAACGTTGCACACGTCTGATCAATTGGCGGCTGTCCGTGTTCGCGAGGTGGTGGTTGGCTCGGGGAGGCCTCGAGGTAGTGTGGTGCGGGAACGTCCCCTCGCTGTTGCTCCGTCCGGGCCCGTCTGTCGTTGTCGTGTTCACCTCGCAAACGCCATGCACAACATCAATTGACGTGGCTATAGTCGTTTGCGAGGTGTGGTTGGGCAGCAGAAAAGGACCGGGACTCGTCGTCTTCCTGCGTGTGCTCCATCCCTGTCCTTGTCCAGCTGTTAACGCGTTGTTGTCTTCACTTGCCGGACTGACATCGTCGTTGCTGAGGTGGTCGAGACCGTCCGCTCTCGTTTGTGTCCTGCTGTCAGTTAGTGGGCGGGGCTTGTTACCGTTATTGTCCTAGGTGATAGCGCCGGGGTCGTCGCCGTCATTGTCGTCCCATTGCTTGTGTCTCGGTGGTTGTGGATAGTCCGTCGATCTTCATTTCCATCGTTGTCGCTGTTGTTGCGTCTTCACCGTCCTCGTCTTCATTGTCCTCGTCTTTCAGTCCCCACCCTCAGCGAAACGTCTGCTGCACATCGGAGGCACAGTGTAGTCAGCTGGCGGCAGGAATTTGAGGCAGAGGGTACCTGTCGTACCTTTGCCGAAGAGTGGGTCTCGCCGTTTTGGTTCTCAAAAGGTGTGTGGTGGACTGGCACTGCTGTTGAAGTAGGCTAGGAAAAAAAGAGAAAAAGGACGCACTATTTGTCATTATGGGATTGCTGGGTTACATGAACGGAGAGGGGAGGCAAGGAGTACAAGTCTTGTAACAAGACTGCCGAAGAGCGAGAGGATGAAATCCGCTATCCGCTATTTCCTGTATTTGTAATTTAACTGGATAAATCAATTGGATTTACCGACTAAAGTAGTAAATTTAAATCATATAAAAGCAAGTAAAATGGTAGAATAAGTTGGGAAAAATGACGGTTAAAAGCAGGTATTATGAATACTATTTATAGACAGTTGAATGGCAAATAAAATGCCTGCCTTACACCACGCTCAGAAAGCAGGAATACCACATGACCACAAATAACTACCAAAAGCAGACATAATAAGTACCTATTTGGGAATGTCTGCTTTTGTCCGGAATTCTGGATAGCAAATGCTTCCCGCAGTGGTTTGGTTCAACAATACATACGAAAGAAAGCCACAAGTAACTATCGAGCAATTGCAAATCAAGTTGCGCAAGTGATATAGGGGGGGGGGGTCCTTGGCTTCGTTGTCGATGGAAAAACTACAATGGAAACAGAATAATAATAATAGCTGAAACCTGTGATCCAACTTGATGTGCCAGTGAGAGTTGTAAGTCGGGAGAACGTGATGAACCAGAGAAGTGGGGTATGTCAGATGAGAAAAAGTTCAACGAAGGGACGCGGGGTATGTCGTCTCGTTTTGTGATACAAAGCCTGCTTGGCCATCGAAATGTATGCTGTGATGGGTATGACGCTTGCCGTATTTCGTGGTGTGTACGTGGATGGAAACGATGTGGCCTCGCCTAGTGGAAAGAGGCGAGCTAATTTTCGTTCGGGTGACAGGCGCGCATCTCCTTGTTCGAAATCTGAGAGAACAGAATAATCAAAACCATTTCGCTTTCACCTTGCGCTTGTCACCCTTGACGCTTCATGTCAATCATGTCCGTTCTCAACAGCCGCCTCCTCTCATTCCACCTCCGCAAATACACCTTCGCTCTGACCCCAAACACGTCGCACCCGTCAAACAGATCTTTTGGCAATAAATCCTTCCTCTGCTCCCACGGCTTGCAATCGACCGATTCTCCTCTGTCCAGACACACCAAGATCATCCCAAAGCTATACGCATCTGCTAATCGCGCGTCCAAGCACTCGCCCCTCAAGACTTCCGGAGCCGAGAACGGTCGTGTGCCAGGATGGATCTGCTCGGTCCTACGATGGGGGGACTTGCACGAAGTCGGCGACAACCGACAGTCGTGATCGAGCGGCTCGTCCTCGGGCGAAGTGTAAATGGAGTCAGCAGCGACAGATCGACCAAAGTCGAGCAGCTTAACGGTATTCGAAGGGCTCGTCACCTGCACGTTGAGCAAGGACAAGTCCCCATGGCTGAGGCCATACGAGTGGAGATGCGTCAGGCCGTCCAGGAGCTGATTGTGATAGTCGAGTTTCTCTTCTGTAGTGATCATTGGTCGGGCTCTGACGACATCGTAGAGAGTTCGGCCCTCGACAAATTCGAGCACCATGCCCACGTTTTCCAGACACCCCAGGAAGGCGGCAATGTTGCGGTGCCGCGGAAGTGTGGTGTAGACGCGAAGTTCGGCTAGGAATTGGACGGTGACATCAGATGCATTCGACTGCATCTCACCGTTGATTTCGAGCTGGATAACGTCTGGTTTCTTAACAACACACTTGAAGAGCTCTGATGCCGAGCCTTGAGCGAAGGGAGTGAGGCTGGCTGTGGGGTTTGGGGGTGCACAGTAGGCGGTTGGAGTGGGGAACGAGAAGATGGACGTTGGTTGGCGGGGTGGTTGGTAAATGGGTGGCAGGGAAGGTGTCTCTTGAGCCGGTGGATGATCAATCTGATACTCCTTATGGTGGTAATGGTGTAGTTGCGACACGGCTGTCTCTTCGGAGGGTGAGAAAGAGTTGACAGAATTATTGAGATCCTGTTCCTCTTGGTCCATCTCCACTGAGGGGGTAAAAATAACAAATGAAGGATGAGCGGGCTGCTGGGACGAATAGTGGACGCACCCATCCACCAGTTCTTTTTCGAGGTTAATGTCAATCTTTTGATGTGCATTGTACCTGTGGAGGGCGCGCGAGAGGTGGAAGCAATGACCCCTGGTGAGCGAGGGACATCTTGGCTATTTGAGAAAGACCTGTTGAATGTCGGACGGAGGTGTGGCATGTTGGCCACGGGATCCTGCAGCGTAGGGAAGAACTGCGGTGGAAGGGCAGCGCACGTTGGTGTTCATGGTGATGACTGCACAAACCGCTATATATAGTCAAACCATCATGATAGGTGCATGGACCCTTACTACGATGGCTGATCAGGGCTGAAGAATTCAGGAATTTCTTATCCCAAGCATGTTCGTCGTACGCATTGGCGACTCTGTTGTCTGCAACTCGTGACAATCCTTAGGGGGTTTCTTCACGCACACTCACGGTCTCATGGGGCGGAAGGGACGAGGAACCCGTGGGTGGAGACTTCAAATTTCACGTTGAACTTCATGGGATATTATTGCTGACCGGTGTGCACCAGTCTATTCACGTCATACGGGAGCCTTACATTAGCTTAGCCGAGTAACATATGTGAGGTGATCATTGATGTAACAGAGGGACTTGACGACAGTGGAATCGATGGTTCTACCCACGATCTCGAATCTCTTTGCTCTCACTTGGATCACTTGGACTGCGAGAAGGCATATAAGAGAGATGAGTGTAAAGGTTAATAACGTTGGATCGATGCATCATTGCCTTTCAGTTTCATCGATTCATAGGTTTTCGACCTGGACTGCATTCTCAGCTACTCGAATATACGCGTAAGATGAAAGTCGACATTTCATCCGATGGCGACGAGTCTAAAAAAACAAGGGAGAACAGCGAAGAAGATGACCACTGACTCGTCCTCGTGAAGGTCCTCCTATCGAATAATCAGGAGGCGGAATGCTCTCCTGCAGCTGACCATACAACGGTTGTGTTCTATTCACTGAGGGTCATCCCTGTCGAAGAGACAATCAATCAAGGGAACCGATAAAATTGCATAAGTCTCACTCGTAAAAGATTCACAGTCTTTCGACTTTTCCACAACTTCCCCCCCACAACTTCTCGACAAATTCCATCGTAACTCACACTTGGCTGAGAATTTGCCTGGAGAGCACTAGTGTTGCGGCAAAAACCTCCCGGAGGGTTAGTAACCGGTAATTTACATAGGGCCAAATTTTGCAAGGTTATTAACTGGTAAATAACCCCTGCACGTGAGGTTTAAGATCACGTGTTTCCCCCAAACATTCTGGTAATATACGTGTTACGGTGGTAATATAAGTACATGTTACGGTCATTACCACTGTATTTCTGTAAAACTATTGTCTTGGCTTTCCTCAATTGGCCCCGTAAAATCGTTGTCAGCAGCCTGAATGCAGTCTGAGCGCTGAGGAGCCTCATCAGCCAACACATCCCTAATCATGCTTGAGCCGAAATTGACAGGACATCTGCTACATGCCAAGTCAGATTCCAGAAGAAAAGCCTCTCGGGGCTCATCCAGCCAGGCATCACCTGCCTCGTCACCCATTCTCAGGAAGGAGAAACCCATAAACAGATGTCAGAAGAGGGGAACTGGTGTTGATATCAGGATCCATTTTTTTTTAAAAACTCGAGCTACTTTGAAGTCTTACAGATGACTGGCAACACACGTGACTTGGGTATTTAACCTAATATGAAATGGACCCAGACCTGAGAGGTTACTAACTGGTTAATAACTAGTTAATAACCCGTCAAAAACTACCACGGTCAAAAACCTATAGTTTTTGCCGCAACACTAGAGAGCACATGCGCAATCACGAGACCTGAGGAATACTTTAAGATCGAGGTGGTCAATGCATGGGAAAGTGCCCCTTCGATACGCCCTTAATGCTTCGAGCACGCTTACCACTTGCTTGCAAGTTATGCGTCCCCCGGACTCAAGCCCCGATGCTGGTGAACCGGTTCAAGTCCTCTTCTACCAGTAGTGCGACCAACGCCGAGCTCTATGCAGTTGCCGGTATGGCTCTTGTCAAGATTGTGGTGGGGATGCTTCCCAAGTTGAACCATTTCTCCCTTCAGACTTTTGCGTCACCCCTGTGGGCGCTGGGCCGTCTGTAAGCGCATCGCCGAAGCAACGACACTACTGAACTGATTGTGCGATAATAGGTCAGAGAATACATCGCAGAAACTCAGCGGCTCCTGCAAAAGTCTGGCTTGAAATACAAAGTAAGTCTTCTGTTCGACGTTGACTGTTGGAATGCATTACTTAACTTGTCTTCAAACTATAAGATGCAGTAAGCCTGACGGCGTTGCCTCGAATGTACTGCGCGGACTCACTGGTCTCACTTCTTTTGTTTTTTCTGACCAGTGGGTTCGGCACAAATATTGGTATGGTTTGCTTTTCACTTGGTATGCAACCCTTATTGGTGTCCGGCTAGAGGGACCGTGGAACCTTGTTTCTCAAGCAGTGCACGATTGCCATGCCGTCGTTCATACTCTGGTAAGCAGCTCTTTCCAGCTGGATGTCACTCTACCCCACCGTAAGCATTTCAGGGCGTTCCAAGGGTAACCACAGACTTGCGCATTGAGACTCGCACTGATCGACAAATTACACCGGGTGATGGGAACGAAGGAAAAATGAAGGCTGTTGAGAAGATCCTTGCGACAGATAAGACTCGATAAGTCAACGTCTACTCGCCCGTCCCTGATGGATGTGTACCATATATGTTTTCTATGAAATTAGTTGCCCGAAATGACAATTGAATTCTGAAATTGCTTGAGCTCTCGTTCCTTTGCAAGCAGAGTCAGTGATGTCCAGCTTTTCTGACATTTGAGCTCTAAAGATCAGGAATAAGTTGTCTCGAGGGTTGTTTAAACATTATAGTGAACTCTAATATAACAGCGAAGCAATCAAAGCGTATTATAGGAATTATTTTTGGGAGGAGGGTGGAGACAGGTACAATCTAAATTTCTCCAAAGCGCGGAAGCGTCGCTCTGAACTTGTGAATCTCATCACATTATCACACATCCATTGGTGGGCTTATCGCGGGCTTGAATGCCTCCCATCGGCGGGAACGCAACATTAATCCCACCCTCGTTGGAGCAGAGAGTGCGGAGGTAATGGTCGGGAACTTGGACCATCTGCGCTGCGCTGAATGCGCCATTGTTCGAAGAATCGGAGGCTAGGATGGATGGATGAGATCTCAGAGAGTAACCACTTTGTCAAAAGACAGACCGTTTGCGGCAGCTGGTGTAGCATCGACACCAAGGGCCATGGCGGTGAGAATGAGAGGAATGGTGCGAGAAATCATGGTGTATAAGATGTTTTAATGTTTTAATGTCTTTGTGTGCGTGTATGTAGGTGAAGTTGCGATGCTGACGACTGGATATGAGCATGGTGTCGTTTATATGTGCAATGCCAATTAAAAAATATCATTAGTCGAGCAAACAAGAGACGTACAAAACAGGTAGAACAGAGTAGATCGGAGGTGTCGGTCATGCAAGGGATGATTGTATCGACACCAGCGGAACTTGGGGGGTAGATTTACGTCCACCAGGACGGGATGGCTGGTAGGCGATGGTGTGTCCAAAGAAGATACAAGACGGACCACATCACACCCCTAAACCCACATTGACGCGTCGGGCGTCAAGGGGAGTACACGATTTGTGCGGTAAGTATCATATACTTATGCGAGTCGATCCAAAGTTATGTACTGGGCGACGACTTTCAACACGGTTCTTTAGTGGATACACACACTATAGACGCACCGTTCATCTTGGTCGTTCTCGTACAACTTTGTCTCCCTTAAATAAAATAAGAAATTTGCTCGGCAACCGGTAGAAATCTGGTCTCCGTCCATTCGCCGGTGAAATCACGATCTCCATGAGCTCTCTGGACCATGCCCAGCGACGCCGACTCGCTTGACGCTTGACGCTTGATGCACGGCAGCATCTGTTACAGACTCTGGCAGTTGCGGTGCGAAGGGCTCGCAAGTACGCGAATTTGTTTTGGATTCGGAGCTTCAAATTTATTCCTACTTCGCTACAGCAAGCAAGTATTCCCATTAGTTGTGCATTGAAACACAACCTGAGAACCGGTTTCCAAGGTCTCTCGATCATCCAAAAGGTAATGGGGAACCTCGCGTACGGGTGTGGCGACAATCACCGTATGGAGTCTCGTTGCGCCAATATTCGCTTTCGGGCATTCACCATTCTATTCATGTCATATGGGAGCCTTAATGAGGTGGATATTGAACAGGAGGTCACTGATGATGGGTAACGGAGGGATCACTGGTTCTAACTTGATTATCCACTATCTGCAACGCTCCCTCACTTGTGTTGAAGGCATACAAGAGACACGAGTGTCGAGGCGAACGTCACGTCATCTTGGTGGGATGCTGCAAGCTGGATGGAAACCAAGAGCGTACTCAGGACAATCATGAAGGCCAGTTTACTTTCGCTGGATCGGTGGATTCGAACGATCCTCTGAGAATGCTTCAGTTGGTGAACGAAATGGTGAGAATAGATGGCGCTTCTTTGAGGAATGCAGCTAATTTCGACGCCTATAAAGTTGAATAACGTTTGGATCAACGCATCCTTGCCTTTCAATTATAAAGCTTCCTCGATTCATAGTGTTTCGACCTGGACTGCATTCTCAGCTACTCGAATATACGCGTAAGATGAAAGTCGACACTTCACCCGATAGCGATGAGTCCGAAACAAGGGCTGTCAGAAGAAGAAGATCACTGATTCGTCCTCGTGAATGTACGCCTCCTATTGAGTAATCAGGAAGTGGAACGTCCTCTCCTGACCATACAAAGGTTGTTTCTATTCAAATCGCATGCAGCGAATAAATAAACACCACTGTATGGTCATCCCAGATGAACAAACAGTCTTATCAAGCCGCACCAATTTGAGATAAGTCTCTCATCCAACCTATATTCGCCCTGATGAAGATGGCTAATCCAGGTTGTTGAGCCGCAGTCTTTTCCCCGACTTCTTGACATAGCAGGTAGTTGTATCCCGTCCATCGTCCACACAGCGATTTGGCTGGGAGCATATCCTGAATTACACTTTGACAGAGTAAGCCATGTCCGCACGCCTCCTTCCGCTCTCAGTGCCCTCGAGGTCCATTGGTCTGATTTGATGGACGTTGATGGCTCACCGCGGTTCAACGACAGTCGAGTACCTTACAATAGGAGATTCTCGCCGCCTTCTGCTGCAGATATTGCGCGAGATCGTGCAAGGGCTTTCTATTCACGCTCATCACTGTCCCTGCCTCGCGCGCCCACAGATGCCCTTCCATATGATGCAGATGTTAACTGGCGATATCCACCACCCCCGCCACCACCACCACCAGGGGATAGACGTGACTGGGGAGGATACTCGCAGTCACACCAACCATCATATGGTGAAAGGCGGCGCGAATGGAACCAATCTGTGTACTGGAAAACTCAACCACGACGTCCTTGGGACAGGAATGCTCCTGCTGCTGCTACTGTAGACAAGGAGCGTTTTGAACGGGCACCACCGCCACCGCCACCACCGCCAGGTAGGAACAATGGGTGGGAGACTAGGGAAGAGCGGGAATGCCGGACAAACTACCCAACGTCTACGAGACCACCGTTTGATGGGCCACACTCACGTTCTCTTAGTTCTCGCCTGACAGATGATTACCCGGGCCAGGTTCTGCTGCTGGCCTTGAGAGTCGTGCCTACCCACCGCCCCAAAGGGAGCTGGAACGATCACGCTATTCGCCTGGCCCTGTCCGCGATAACACACCACCGCCATTCTCCCGTGTGAGACGGCGCAGCCCGACTCCCGTTGGGAGGAGACTTTCAAGGCTCCCTAGTTTTACCGATGACATGCGACCACCACCAATAAAGCGGGCACGAGAAGAATACCCTCCTGGATACTATTCACCACCCCCTCCGAGAGATTCCGCCGCCGCCGCCTTATCCACAGCTGCTGCCACCACCACCACCCGGAGGTCGCCCGCGTTTTTATCAGATTACCGAGTATCGGGAGTAGCTATTACAGTTCTCGGGGTGGTGGGCCTCCGCCGCCTATGTCTGGTTCCAGCAGTGGCATGTCTTGCGACAAGGAGTATATGGGCTCGCGCGAGGGAGGGGGGATGGGGATGGACTATCGTCCTGGGCCGCCATCTTCGTATGGAAGGCACTCACCTCTGCCTTCCTCCTCCCCTTCTTCTTCTCGGCTGCCCCCGCAGTATGGACGTGGAGGCAATCCTCAAGATGATAGGCAGTATGATGTGCAACATCCTCAGCTGCCGCCACCACCGCCACCGCCGAGGACTACGTGAATATAGATATTTAGGTTTATGTTTGTATGTTGCTTTTTTTCTCTTTGTTTTTGACTTGTCAGCTACTGTGGTATCTTTCCATTGTTATTTTTTTGCATATGAGGGATCTGTTTTCAAAGTTGATTTCCCTACATACATTATTGAATTGATATTAATTGTGTGTTTTTCTTCTATCTTTTGGAATGACCTGTTTTGTTCTCAAAAAGATGAAGAGGGAAAGAGTATACTAGAATGTGACTTGGCCTTGATAATCAGTGGAAGCAAATTTTATGCAGTACCTGAGAGAAAGAACTACATTTGTGTGTTGTACATTAGAGGGAGACAAGAAAATCTGGAATTGATATGAATGTACAAAAAAAGTACTATAGGTACCAGTTACCATCACAAATTCATCCTCCTGACCATAACCCAGTTCTCTACACTCAAAATAAACTAGTGAAGCTATTGGGCCTCTTATATAGCAGGTTCATACTGTATAAATACAAGCCATATATCACTGTTATGATAAATTTCCAATATAATATTGGGAAAATGTAGCCATTTTGAAGTAAATGCTTTCTAATAAGATTTATGAAAACATCATTGGATTTCCAGCCAATTGGGTGGGCAGCAAGTAGTGCATGATCAATTGGCAGATAGAAATAGTGTTGCAACGGCTTGGTCCAGCTACGGCTAACACCGGCTAACCCATATATGGGTTGTTAGCTGGACCGGACCATTGTAGCAACGGCTAAACCATGGCTAACCGTCCAAAAAAGGAAATAATGGCACCCGGGTACATTTTCTATTATTTTCTTTCGCTGTACTTACTATGACACAGACAGGACAATGAATACAATGATGTCAACCCAACTGGGCTGGCTGCTGGCGGCAACGAAGGCGACAACGATGAATGCGGCGGTGTCAACCCAGTGCCAGCCAATTGGTTTGGCTACTGTTGTTGGCATTGACAACGACAACAGCAACAGCGGCGTGACAACAACAACCATGCAGGAGACGAGGAGAAGTGCAGCGGGGAGTGGTGCACCCACTCCCGCTGCTAAGGTATGTTGTTTTTAATAACTTTTTATGTTATTTCATGCTAACTACTTGATTACAACGATGGCCACGATGGATGCGTGTGCCCACACACGCACCCACCCCTCACTGTAGCCCTCACCAACATCAATGCAATGCAAATGGGCCAACATCCCCACCGGGTGTCTTGGGGTGCAGGCCGCGCACGCGGCACCTTTGCCAATGTCGATGCGCCGACAACAGGGAGTCACACCGCGGCCAAGGACCGTACTGCAGGCTTGCAACCCCCAATCTAACCTCGCAAATAGGCACAGCCGCGTCAATTGATGTTGGCGCTGTGTTCATGAGGTTATAGAGGGTGCAATATAATCATGGCAACCAACTAACCTACCCCCACAATTCACCTCGCAAACACACCCATCGCGTCAATTGACATTGGCGTTGTCTTCGCGAGGTTATAGGTGGGTGGCTCTGTGGTGGACTGGCTGACACCAGGCCAAATCGGCACTGCACCTGCTGCATCCACACCCATTGTGGTGGCAGGTAATACCATACCCGTTCCACCTATGGCAGGCACCCATCCCATATACCTCATGAATGACATCCACACGAGGTGGGGACAGGCTGCAGGGGCCTTTTTCCCTGCTGTCCTTGTTGTTGTCCCTTCTTGCTGGGTCTCCATGTCAGACACCTTGCGAATGATGGCCATGCGTCAATTGACACGGTGTGTGCATATTCGCGAGGTGCAGGGACTTCTGGTCCTCTTTTCCCTGTTGATGTCGACCTTGCTCCTTGCCGCTGATATGCTATAGGAGGCTGTAAAGGGGGAGATCCCCAAACAAACTACCTAATAGGTGAATGCGAGGATGCGAAGATGTCTACTACACGTAGAAAGGTATAGGGAGGTATAGAAACTACCATGAAGTTTCCAAATAATGTGAACGTACGTGCGACAGTTGCGATCAACTGTGCGACTTCGCGAACACGGTTGTGACGAAGCTATCGATATCGGATGACGAGGATAGACAAACTCAAGACTATAACTTGAGTTCGAGGCTAGAGAGAGCTTTAGAGCTCTTAGACTAAGATCGAATGGGAGGGAAAGTCGTGGATTTCTCTGCCTGTCTAGCTACAATACATGAGCTTTTTATACTACGACAATCAGAAAGTCGGAACGAAATATCGGAGAATCGGGAAGACTAGAAATAAAGGATCGAATAGGAGTGAATGTAAGAAAGGATTCTAAGATAAAGAAATATCGATAGGAGTCAGTAAGAGTGCGAAGAAAGGAATCAAATGATGAAATTAGGACAAAGAATAGAGAAAGGAAGAGATAGGGGAACGATGTAATGTGTGATATAACAGGATATATGATAGAGACGCGAGGCGAAAAGTGAAACGAAATGAGATGACATGGTGTCCGACAGGAACGGTATCGGTCCGATGTAGGATGGCTTTGTTTTGTGGGTGTGACAAGTTCAGAAGCGATCGATAGTTGTCGAGAGATATCGCAAGAGTTCGCGGATGTTCATAAGATCGTGAGATATTGGGATACGGTCGATGGAGAGGTATAGTACGTCCAATTCGCGTATTCGGAGCATAGGATCGTATGATGCGTATCACCGCTCTCCTCGTTCCTCCTCATTGTTGACCCTGCTAACCTTGGGCACACATCAATGGAGACGGCCATGCCGATTCATGTGGCTGGGCTAGGACAAAAGGAGGGGTGAGGGCAGGGGCGAGGGTGGGGCCTGCCTAACAGTGCCATCATGTTTCTGATTTCATTTGTGTCCCTGGCTTGCGCCCACACCTCGTTTAGTGACTAGACGACAGGGATGGGGGACATACCTGGTCTTTCTGGCCAGTGTTGTTGTTATTGTCATTGCCGATGTCGTTGTCGTGTGTCACTTTCATTGCTGGAGTTGTTGCCGTTGGGTGGTTGTTGATGTTGGCTGGGAGTCGCGTCCTTATTATTTAATAAACTTGAGTTGCCTAGAAAAAAGAAAAATTAGCAAAACAGTAAAGAAAATGACTTAACTTTGGTTGGCATGCTGGTGTACCCATGAAAAACCACAACCCACAGGTAAGGGTACACTCTAATGTGTGGGACAAGTAAATTGCCTAAATTGGAAATTTCATAACGGCTAAAAACGGCTAGCCGTGGCTAAGCCGAGGTTTAACCGTTAGCCGAGTAAACGGCTCGGCTCGGCTAAATTACGGTCTGGCTCCAACGGCTAACAGTTTCAGACTGCGCCATTGCAACACTAGATAGAAACAAGCTAACTGGAAGCACATTGGTGAGAACAAGGCCCTCATTTACAGTGGTTTCAAAAATCCTTGTCATGTGCCATTTGTTTTTTAAAAAAAAATTCATGTGGCTGGACATGGAAACTTCTGTCTGATATGTTTTCCTCATACTTGTATCTATTCTATAATGGATGGTGATAGAACACCACCACCAGCTTACTATCCTACTAATGTTACACATCCTGTCATTACTGAACCCCTGGTACCCCCTCCACAAGTGAACAGCATTGCCGAAGTGCTTGTTTCTTCTTCCCCATCTCTGGAACCAGAGATCATCAAGCCTGCTCCCATCCAACCAGTTCCAACACAGATCTGCAAGAAAGTGGGTCACCCAAAAAAGAATGTTCCATCCCCCACTCTTCCAGCCACTTTTGAGCCATTGGTGCAAGTCACAATGCCTGACAAGTGCATTTGCCAATGTGGAGGAAAGACCAAGAATGAGAAGCAAGATCCTATCAAAAAAGGCCCACTGGAAATCAAGATCAATGTTTCATGGGTCGTGCTGTTAGAAATGGTTGCCGATCTCATTCAAACTGGAGTCAACAACCTGATGGTCTCCACCTTTGAATGGCACTGCCTCAAACCTGTGAACAGAGCCTAGCTGCCATTGACTGATGAGCATGGGTTCAGCTCCATGGTAAAACAAACTCTTATGAAGACTGAACCCTATGTCATCATGTGCATGCAACCACTGAAGGCAGACAGTGCTCCTGCACTGGTAAGTTCTTATCTGAGTTATGGAACAGTGTACTAACTCCGGTTCCAGCCTTGGGCTACATCTAGGCCGTCCACTACTGTCTCTCAACAAATTGCTATCAAAGACGAGTATGTGGAAGAACCTGACAGTGGTCCATCAAAAAGGGTAAAATATGATGATGAACTTGAAGAAATCATCGCAAAGATCAATGACAAGTATCCACCTGGTTGTTGTGCCATCCACCCTGAAATCTCATGCTTTCATCTAGTGCTACCAAAGTTCAGTTTCAAACCTGCTGAACTCAGTTTGAAACTGAACCAAACCCGAAGTTCAGGTTTAGGTTCAGGCAATTCCCTAAACCGAACCGGAGGTTCAGGTTCAGGTTCAGACCCCTGGGGATATTCTGAACGGTTCTGAACTCGGTTCAAACCGCTCCAAACCGATTTTCTGCCCACATAAGGATACTATGTCAAAATCATGATATTTACTCAGATTTTGATATTTTTGACATTTTATATGTTCTTGATATCTTCTACCATATGTAATAAACACTAATAGATAAGTTGCAATTATGTACATGTGTAAATAAAATCATATTTGATGATATCATAATATTTTATAATATAGTCACTTTAGAATATTAGTATGATACAGCATGACACGGACATATTCCTGGCTGGAAACAGTGGCAGAAAATAATTCAATTAAAGAATAGACCACACTGAAACATAATTTATAAATTTCTAGCTGCTATATCTCAGGGAAATCTCACAAAGTCACAGTAGTCTATCAATATTAGTATATTGTGATATATAGTCTTGCACATCACTAAATTAATATGAGATGCTTGCAATATGGTGAGAATAGATGCTTGAGGACTAAATAACACTCACAACAGTGTCAAACAATATTTTAATAATGCATTATATGTGAATCTCTGACATATGTTAAGATATATGGAAAAATGTGGTTTGGTTTGGGTTTGAACCCTCCTGAACCTGAACCGAACCAATTTAAACGGTTCAGGGCAGTTTAGGTTCGGTTCAGGCCATACCCTGAACCAAACTGCCAGTTCGGTTCGCAGTTTGGGCAAAAAGGGCAAAAACCAGACCAAACTGAACTTTGGTAGCACTAGTGGAGAATGAGAACACTGTTGTCTTGAGGGTACAAATTCATCTTGGGCAGCTGGAAAGTGATCAGATATTGAGTTACCTGGAAGGAGATCAAATGTACCATGTCATTCACAATAAAATCAAAGAAAGCCTCCCCATCAACAGATCCTGGATTGACAGAAAGTGCCTCATACCCATCCAATGACATTGCAGCCACCATGCTGTAGTGTTCTCCCCTCATGAAATTGGCCCAGATTGTTGCTCAATGGCCAGAAGGGGCATGACCATAATGCTGATAGATGGTACAATCATCCTTACTTGTCTCATCCACCACAATGAGTTGACATGCCACAAAATGCAATCCCATCTCTGCCATCCACTCCTCTCTTGCATTCTCATCTCATTCTGCTGCCGCCTTTCAAAGTAACTTGTAAGTCAGGCCAGCATCATGGATGTTCTTGTGCAGTGCCACTCAAGATACACCTGTATCATAAGCAATTGCCAGCCACTCCTGGATCTCATTGAGGAACAGTTCAGGGCCTTCCTCAAGAAGGGTGAATAAATCATGTGTCATGTCAGCATTGAGAATGTGAGGCCGATCACAAACAGCAAGGGCAGGAGGCACTACTGATCCATATTGTGTTTGATTTGCCTTCCAGCACTGGAGGCTTCATTCCAAGACACCAAAGATGTCACTGATATCAGCAGGGATGTAGTTATACTCCAGGAGCCAAAGAGCACGCTCCTTCAGATCTGCTTGTAAACCATGCAAATGTTGAGTTGTTGAGTATGTGCTGAAGTTTGTGTGTCCAGCCACATGAATTATTTATTTATTTAAAAAATTGGCACATGACAAGGATTTCCAAAATTGCTGTAACAAGTTGTCTAATTCAGATAGAATGATTAACAGTTTGACCATTAGCTGTGGAGATTGCTTTGCTCAGCTCATCAATGGTCCAGCCCAGGCAGCTCACAGTGTCTGTGGCAGCACTAATAGTCCCTTTCATTTTAAAAAGAATTAGAAGGCTTTATCAAGGGGTTGTTCAATGGAGAAGAATAACAGTGGAGGACAAGGCGAGATTCCAGTGGGCATAAATGAAGCAAAACAGATGAATAAACAGGATTTAATGAAAATAAAGTGTGGATGTGAGCAAACAAAAAGTGGGCATATTGTGCATATCAAATGGCTGCTGAAGGTGTTCAAATCTAGATCATAAGTTAATCTTGTTGACCAGAGACATGAGCCTCACAAAATGACCACTAACCAACTACATCATTGGATGATGATATAAATACCTAAATAAGTGGGTTGAACCCAGCTCTAATATTTCCATGAAAATTCAGTGGAAGGGGTGGAACAAATGTATAAGATGACACCACCTCTGACAAAACAAAAATTGGCTTGATAAGCACTTGTGCAGTCATGGAATAGTTGAGCACAGACCCACTAGAAATAAACATTAGTCAGCCTGACATTGCAGTGTTTTGTATTGACTTACTCTCTGTCAGATAAAACAGTAAGTGCAAGGTTCATTAACATCCAAGTTGAGCTGTGACATGGAAACATACATGCTAAAAGTACCACAGTTGAATGGTCAGTAATGAGCATTGAGAAAAATGTAAGTGAGACTTACAATCTAATAAATAAATGACAGTAAGGACCAGCAATGAGCAGGCAGTCAGTCTTACAGCAGACAGATGAAACCACACACCATCTAGGCAAAGGCATTCAATCAGTATGCAGGATTGCACAGATATGATTACACACTGCCTAAAGATAGATATTGGCCAAGAATCAGTCAGCAGTCTTGCAGCAGGCAAACAAGATGACACACTTCCTAAATGCCAGGAATGTGTTAGCAGGCAGGCTTTCAGTAGACAAACAGGATTACACACTCTCTAAGGGCAGAAATCAGCCAAGAATGAGTCAGCAGGCAGTCATGCAGCAGACAGCCAAGATCACCCACTGGCTAAGAGCAGATATTGTGTCAGCAGGCAGTCTTGCAGAAGACCAAAAAAATCACCCACAAGCTGAGGGCAGATATTGGCCAGGAATGAGTCAGCAGGCAGTCTTGCAGCAAACAGACCAAATCACCCACAAGCTAAGGTTAGATATTGGCCAGGAATGAGTCAGCACACAGTCTTTCAGCAAACAGACAAGATCACCCACTGGCTAAGGGCAGATATTGGCCAGGAATGACTCAGCAGGCAGTCTTGCAGCAGACAAACAAGATCACCCACAAGCTGAGGGCAGATGTTGGCCAAGAATGGGTCAGCAGGCAGTCTTGCAGCAGACAGAGAAGATCACCCACTTTCTAAGGGCAGATTTTGGCCAGGAATGGGTCAGCAGTCAGGCTTTCAGCATACAGACAAGATCACACACAAACTAAGGCTGGATGTTAGCCAGGAATGAATCAGCAGGCAGTCTAGCAGAACCACCCACTGGCTAAGGGCATATATTGGCCAGGAATGAGTCAGAAGGCAGTGTTACAGCAGACAGACAAGATCCCCCACAAGCTAAGGGCAGATATTGGCCAGGAATGAGTCAGCAGGCTGTCTTGTAGCAGACAGACGAGATCACCCACAAGCTAAGGGCACATATTAGCCGGGAATGAGTCAGCAGGCTGTTTTGCATCAGATAGACAAGATCACTCACAAACTAAGAGCAGACATTGGCCAGGAATGGGTCAGCAGACAGACAAGATTACCCACAACCTAAGGGCAGAATGGGTGAGGAATGAGTCAGCAGGCAGTCTTTCAGCAGACAGACAAGATCACACACAAACTAAGGGCAGACATTGGCCAGGAATAAGTCAGCAGGCAGTCTTGCAGCAGATAGACAAGATCACTGACTGGCTAAAGGCAGATATTGGCCCAGATTGAGTCAGCAGGCAGTCTTGCAATGGACAAACAAGATCACCCACTTCCTAAGGGCAATTATTGGCCAGGAATGAGTCAGCAGGCAGTCTTTCAGCAGACAGATAAGATCACCCACAAGCTAAGGGCAGATATCAGCCAGGGATGTGTGAGCAGGCAGTCTAGCAGCAAACAGACAAGATCACCCACAAACTAAGGGAAGATATCAGCCAGGAGTCAGCAGGCAGTCATGCAGCAGACAGACAAGATCACCCACTCGCTAAGGACAGATATTGGCCAGGAATGAGTCCAGGAATGAGTCAGCAGGGATTCTTGCAGCAGACAGCAAGATCACCCACTTCCTATGGGCAGATATTGGAAGAATGAGTCAGCAGGCAGTCTCCCGGCAGACAGGCAAAATCACCCACTCGCTAAGAGCAGATATTGGCCAAGAATGACTCAGCAGGCAGTCTTTCAGCAGACAAACAAGATCACCCACTTCCTAAGGGCAATTATTGGCCAGGAATGAGTCAGCAGGCAGTCTTACAGAAGACAGACAAAATAACCTACTTCCTAAGGGTAGATATTAGCCAGGTATGAGTCAGCAGGCAGCCTTGCAGCACACAGACAAGAATACCCACAAGCTAAGGGCAGATATTGGCCAGGAATGCATCAGCAGGCAGTTTTGCAGCAGACAGGCAAGATCACCCACTCGCTAAAGACAGATATTGGCCAAGAGTAAGTCAGCAGGCAGTTTTGCAGCAGACATACAAGATCACCCACTCGCTAAGGGCAGATATTGGCCAGGAATGGGTCAGCAAGCAATCTTGCAGCAGACAGGCAAGATCACCCACTTGCTAAGGGCCAGGAATGAGTCGGCAGGCAGTCTCACAGCAGACAGACAAGATCACCTACAACCTAAGGGCAGATATAGGCCAGGAATGAGTCAGCTGGCAGTCCTGCAGACAGACTGCATCACCCACAAACTAAGGGCAGATATTGGCCAGGAATGAGTCAACAGACAGCCTTGCAGAGACAGACATGATCACACACTTGCTAAGGGCAGATATTGGTCAGGAATGAGTTAGCAGGCCACCTTGCAGCAGATGGCTAAGAACACTGACTTCCTGGATGTATTGAGTACCTCAATGTGATCAGCATTCGACATTGAGCATTCATCATACCACACACCCACTGGCAAATGTAGGCTACCATCAGATTTTGTTTGAATCAGCCATCAGAGAGCAAGAATACACACATTCTAGACAAAATATTTACTCATTGCCTTCATGAACACCATCACAATGAATAAGAGCAGAACATACACTCTACAACATATCACATGTTCATCAGTTTAGCATTCCATGACTTGACAAACATACTTGCCAGCTGAGAAGCCAGCATTGATCAATAATGAAGCATGATCACTATGAGATCACTCACATCCTGCATTGTACAGTTAGTGTCCCACTTTACAGCAATCACTTGAGTTCACATACCAACTGTACAGATATCAAGTTCAGGTCCATCAACAAATCATGTTCCTCATGGAGAGGATGTTCATACCTTCATATGATTTTGGATTTCTTGAATGATTTGTAGCAATCTAGGTGGGCAATGCTGCAGTTTCTAAAGGAAGACCAATCATCAGACCATCTAATCTTAAAGCAAATAATTCACCTTCAATGCTGAAAGCAGCTTGTTCAGCACCTTGATGATCCTGTTGTGTTCTGAAAAATAAATCACAGTGTTTACCCAGCAATCGCAAGACTGAGAAAAGCTCTCAAGGCAACTGATAAGAGAACCATTAGTCAAAGAATCAGTCACATCATCCCCGCCCTTGGTCGTCAAACTACTATGAAGGTGGTAACACCATTTACCACAAGCATACTTCTGCGACTCCTTTTTCAATATATCATTTCTGGTATGGCCCATTATGGATTTCAGACAATCGATCGTGATGCAAAGGTGGCGACGGGAGGGATCGACATAAAATTTACCCGAACGTGACCTCGTCGTCAGATAGTCTCGTAACGATGTATGAAACAGCTGAACAGGTTTGTTGTCATTCCCAGGGATCATGAGAATTGACTGCAGCTTTAGTAGAGGTTGCAGCACGTCCGAAGTTTCAAGCTGAAGGAGATCTGCGAGAGAAATAATCGGCAATGGAGCAGAGAGGAGCATGATTGTGCCGATGACCCGCTCGAAATTGTCAGTGGGTGGAGTATCTGAGAAGACTTGAGTGTAAAGCGGGTCCAGTCCAGGGTGATTCACGATTGCTCCTGATAACCTTTTGTATGGTAATGCACTGCCATCGTTGATAAATTTGATCAATGTCACCGCAAAGATGAAGGAACCAGCTGTCACTTCAACGAGTTTATCAAGTTCCTCCTCTGATGGCCAAGGTTGCGGTACGCTTCGCATGAGACGGGTTTCTTCATAAATGGTAGTGAATTGGAATCGATAGAATTTGCGAATATCAATGGCAGCGTCAAAATCTTGCAACGCCAAAGGAAACACTGTCGAGCGAGCTAAAGAGGTGTCGAGCTTCTTCTGAATATGTTCTTCGATCCGGCTTGTGAAAAAGAATCGGACGGGAAGTCGTTGATGGTCCTTCCCGCATTCAATAACGATCCCAATAAATTCCGCCATCAAGCTTTTGTCGTCGCACTCATCAAGGGCGTCAATGACCACGAGAAGGGGTTTTCTCGGTAGAACAGGAAGAATGCGCTTTTTAACGGTCAAAATAGGTTCCAACACCAACTTCTGGAACTGATATCGCAGCGGACCACTGAGAATGGTCGGTTCATGTTTAATAACATTCTGTAGCAGTGGCCTTGTAGCTGGGACAGACAGGGAGAGCTGATAAGCAAGCGTAGAAATGAAGTTCCCGATTTTGCTGCGGTTTCCTGCTCCTCGGAAAAAAAAGAAACTGGCAGCGAGCCTTTCCTTGTGATATTCGGCAATGGTGAGCGATATCGCGGACTTTCCTGACCCGGCTGGCCCATTAAGCCAACAGATTGGACGATATTTATCAAACCATCGGTTGACCACTGCGATAAGCTTCTCTCGTGTACCAGGATGGCATTTGGACACCCGACCACCCACATGAGTGTACGCCGCATCATCGACCGGAGAAAGGAACCTGTGGAGATCTGCCAATGATGTTGGTGCCATTATCCACCACCTGCAGCACAGCGGCGTTTCGCACCTATCTCTCTCGTCTCACCCATGGTGATATTAGTGATTTGATCCCCCGCTATGTCGGTGAACTGGCTGTTGTCGATGGTGGTATTAGTAGCACCGGGGAAGATGGGCATGCTGAGGATGTCGTTGCGGAGATACTGATGATGATGGGCAAAAGGATACGACCGCTAGCGCTGGCAGCAGATCATCTCCGCTCAGCGCTCAAACCCAGTATCATGATATGGAAAGCGCCAGTGCCTAGCTATTGACCATATCTACGGTCCCCAAAACGTTCACCGGTACGTTCGTCCTTCTGGACCGCCCAGACAGGAACCCCCAGCCTTGACATCCGGATCCCCAGTGGTGAGCACCTGAACCTAACTTGAGCTGCCATGCTGATTCACACCTTCAGGCACGACTCATAAACAACATGCTGTGACATTCCCTAGATGGTTTTCACTGGCCGATTCCGCCACACTTGCAGGATCGTGCAAGTTTGTGCTCCAGATATCTGCGCCCCCGTTTCATCAAAAACGACTTCATGTGTACGAGAGTCTCTCGTGTTGCCACTTTATTGGTAAATATTGATGACTTGATACATCCCTGCCTATGGATTCTTCTGACTATAACTAGTTAGAAACCTCGTGCTTGCAAGAATTGTAAGCGTTCACGAATGGATCTATCAATATGTCATTGACACACTCTCGAAGGAGGAATGAAAGGGTCTTCAAGCTTCAGGGACTTTGCTCCATAATCGACCAACCTTCACGTATGATACGAAAGGATGAAGAGCAAATTGCGACCTCCACAAATTCAATGCATCTTCTATTTCCATTAACCTTCGTCTCTGGATATGGAGTTCGTCTCGGAGGGAAGCCATGGTGCCAAGAAAAATCTGGTGTGAGGAAGATGGATGATGCGAACGCCCTGGCTGGGAATCACAGCGCGAGTGGGTAATGAGCAGGGCAGCAGGAGTGGTGAGTCTGGGCTTGGAGCTTGTTCAATAGGTAACTTTGGAGGTGGACAACGGAGAAAGCATTTCGACAACTTTATCATGACTTTCTGGGACAAAAAACTAATCAATTTTCAGAGAGAGTTTGCTATCCTAATACAGTGCGGTGGTGGTACATACTTGAGCATGTGCTGGGTTCTCTTAGACCCGGGAACGATCTCGATCCAATATCTGAGCCATCGTAAGTACATGAAGCGTCGGGCAATTTGCAAACGATTACACACCCATCGGGATCCAAGATGAACGCGATATTCTTCCCATCTGTGAGGCGCTTCTGGAAGGGGACGTTTAGCTTCTCGAACCTCTCGCAAGCCTTCTCAATATCGTCGATGGTGATGGTAATGTGGCCGAATCCCCGACCCGGTTCGGTATTGCCACTTGCATATCCCTGGAAGTTCTGGTCGCTTTCTGTGCCATGATTGTGAGTGAGCTCGGGGACACTGGAGAATAAGACACGAGTAATCGAGGGGTTGGTGCTCAGATAGGGCAGACCTTCGCGAGCAAAGCAAGAAATCTGTTTCTCTTCGTCTGTCATGGTCCCACCGCTGTGATCGTACCCAGAAGAATAAAGTAAAATCTTGGAAATTCCTTTCTGGCATCCGAGTGTGAAGAGATCGTGGTTGGACAAGTTGGTAAACTCACCGGCGAGAAGATCCATGCCAAGGGTCAAGTAGAAGCACCGTTAGGATGAGCAACAGACTCAAAACTCGACATGCAGACCTCTGTGTAGAACGCCAATGAAACCTTTGGATCCTTGACACGGATCATCGTGTGGTTAAACTGTGCCAAAAATAAGATGATTACTGATGCTATTTCATGTAATTCACCTTGAAACTGGCTGTTTCAGCGCTGCGAGGCATTGTGCCAATGGGCACAGCGGGAATAGTGCCAGTGCCTCACCCACAACGGATGTACCTCCGAGTCTCTCGGCCCACTCGGGGGTAGCTCCCTCGGCCCAGTCATAAGAGGTAGCACCAACAGCGGAGGCTGCTTAAGTCCTCATCCTAGTGACTTTGGTGACCACGGTCGCGGTAGCAGCTCGGATACCGTACGTCCACAGACGGCGCCAAGAAAGGCTTCGTGGCGGAAGCCAAGGCAATATGGTGTTATTGCCATACATTGATTGGCCATGGCGGCATGAGAGTACATACATAAGCAAGTCTGTGTACATGGCGTACCTATATCCGTGATACTACTCGTATTTCTATTCATGTTGCGGCGACACTTTGGTTCTCAGGAGTTTTCATAATCATCGCCATACACCGAGCTTGCAAAATATTGGTACGTAAACATACGTGGGCTATTATATGGGGAATGAGATTTTAATAAAACGGGAGTGCTGCTGCTTGGAACTGATACCTCCTCCGTGAATCTACTTTCCGAGGGGAAGGGAGCTGGAAGGGAGCTGGAAGTAGGGCCCGACAAACAGAGAGCAACGCTGGGTTGAGCAAAAATCAATCGATTAATCATACCAAGTGAATTGTCCACTCAAGCCAAGGGGCAACCATGCGAAGAATCCCTGACGTCAACCCCCCGTGGGAACTAGCTACTTATAAGGAAATTGGGACCTCAAGCACTCGCCTGATACCCACCCTGTTTGGCTGCTCCACAGTGACCAGACGTACAAGTTGGAGACAAAGTTTTAAGAAACTGGATTTAAGAGTTGCACACCAAACAGCAGGGCAGAGAAGTGAAAGGATAAATTTTAATGAATTTATTTAATGTTGGACCCCATACACTTGCTTGGGTACCACCCAGGGGGGGTTGATGTCAGGGATTCTTTGCATGGTTGCCCCTTATCTCAAGCGTCCCTCGAGAGTCCAGATGAGATATGTGGAGTTGTGTGCCCACTCTGAAAAGTCTGTTTTTCAATGGCTTTGGCTCACAAGAAATCCCGATTTCCTCACATGCCCAATTTCCATTGCTCTCTCAAGGAGATTGAAGTCGAGAATACACCAGAGAGGTTGATAGCACCTCCAATTGTTGCTGCGCTTTCTCAAAGCTTGTATGCACATCATGTCATGCCTCCGCATGATGTCAGCTGAACCTGCCCTAAAGTCGAAAACTATATAACAGCCATACTTTATCATTATGATGACAGCTTGATCAAGCCAGGTAAGCCTAGGTGACAATGGTAGAGATAAATCATGTTAAGCATCTTGTCAATGGATGTGCCATTGGTTGCAAGTATGACACAGGTATGCCATTTATCTTGTGAGAGATAATTCCAGGTGTCAATGGTGAAAAACCATCATGTAATTCAGGTTGTCACCAGATGGGCCATGGACTGGCTAATTGCACCATATTAATCATCATGATAAATTCAAGCCTGGCAGCCATTTCCAGGCTACATTTGCATCAAAGGACAAGGGACTGCAGAAAACCTGTCATGAAAGCCACATTCTCACCCTCCCATACCCCACTTACCACCAAAGCTTGGATCCAGGACTGGGTGGAGGCATTTGACAAATTGCTGATTGTCCCTTGTGATAGATTTGAGATCATCTCTGATGCATGTCTCCCAAAATGTGAACAGGCTGACCTGTGACCCCCCAACCCTTTGGCTGCTCCCCTTTGCTCTTTTCCTGATCCTTTTCCCTGTGCTTCATACCCACAGTTGCATCCTTGGTCCCAGTTAACTGTGAACCCTGTGGCTTGGTCACTGTAAGGATTTGAGTCTTTCTGCCTATCAATACAGTTTGAACAGCCAGGGTATAACATGGGTAACCCCTGGGTCACATTTTAGAACACCAGACCTGAACCCTTTGAAACCACACCCAAAACAGGTCTCAACCTGAACCTTACCCATTTAGCATGGTTCTCAAGGTAACCAGTTCCAAATTCCAATTCAGTAACCAAATCAAACTTGGTAACTGCAGACATTACTGCAGGTTTTCATTGCAAGATGGGGGGTGGGACAATATATCTATGCTATGGGGGGTTCTTTGGTCACTTCAATATCAGACTCAGCTCATTTCCTCTTCTTCTCCCTGACTGATGCCAGTAGATCCACCATCTCCACAAGGCCTTTGTGGCACCAGTTGCTGAGGCAGAGGTTAGCATGAATGGATGCAGGGGTGAGTCGGTTTCACATGGAATTGAGAAGACCATGACCCTGTGAAAAAACTCGCTCAACTGCTGTTGATGTGGCAGGGGCACTGAGATAGTCAAGAACCATCCTAGATAAGTTAGGGTAACAGACCATGCCATGACTTACCCCGACTGTGACCGGGCAACTAAGGGTGACAATGTTGGGTTTGAGTCGGGCCAGCCGAGATGGGCCGAGAAAATATTATTGTTAGGTACTTGACGGGGCAACTGAGAAGTGACATATGTACCATGTGAGACCGGTGGGCCGAGTCGAGTGCTAGAGTATAGTGGATGGTCTGAGACTGTTGGGCCGACACTGGCTGGGATAATTGTCACCCATCTCAGACCGTTGGGCCGACATTGGCTGGGATTATTGTCACCCGTCTCAGACTGTTGGGCCGGCATTGGCTGGGATTATTGTCACCCGTCTCAGACCGTTGGGCCGGCATTGGCTGGGATGGTTGTCACCCGTCTCAGACTGTTGGGCCGGCATTGGCTGGGATGGTTGTCACCCGTCTCAGACCGTTGGGCCAACATTGGCTGGGATGGCTGTTTACTCATCTTAGGTGTAGGGATCGGCGCCGGTGTGGTCATTGGTGTTGTCATTCGAGTAGGTATTGGTCTGATCATCAGCATGGTCATCGGTGTTGTCATCGGTGTTGTCATCGGTGTGGTCATCGGCGTTATCATCGGAGTTCTCATTGGTGTTATCATCGGTGTTGTCATCGGTGTGGTCATCGGCGTTATCATCGGAGTTCTCATCGGAGTTATCATCGGTGTTGTCATCGGCGTTGTTATCGGCGTTATCATCGGAGTTCTCATCGGTGTTATCATCGGTGTTGTCTTCGGCATTGTTATCGGTGTTGTCATCGGAGTTCTCATCGGTGTTATCATCGGTGTTGTTATCGGCGTTGTCATTGGTGTTGTCATTGGTGTTGTTATCGGTGTTGTTATTGGTGTTCTCATTGGTGTTATTATATGCATTATCATTGCTGTTGTCATTGTTGTGGTCAATGGTCTTAGTGTATATTGCAAACATTATTTTTTTAATTGATCAAGGGCTACATCTAGACTGAAGATGGTATCTAGGCTTTTATCAAGAAGCATCTTGAGCCTTGTCGTATCCCCTATACATGTCCTGAATTCCTGTTTAATATTTGCTTCTTCGTGTTCAATCCAGAGCCGATGTTTGGCTGGGTATTGGTTGACTACCGCTCCATACCTGACCTTCTGCTTTTTCCGGCTTGCCCATCCTTTGTAAATTGAAGCATCTAGACGTTTCCGTTTTCGTGTTTTTCTCTGTTCATGCAACGAGGAACCTGCTTTTGAATGATTTGATATCAGCATATATTTGCAAAACTTTTTCATCAGACTTGCATTTGTTTGAGGGCCTCGGCGTTTCAGGATATGATGTGCAGAACGAGGAAGAGGATGCCTTGGAAATGGTATCAGCCTCCACGTTACCTTGTTTACCGGCATCAGTGTGGGGGTTGACGTCATTGTCAGTGTCAGTGGGGGTGTCCAAATCGATAACCATTCTGTCTGCATCGGCAGGGGCATCCAAATCGATAACCATTTTGTCATCATCCTGCACCTGAACCAAGGGTTTTTGAAGACCGGGTGGTTTCAGCATATCGAAACCGCCAAACGCAGTTCCTGCATATAAGTGTGATAAAATCTCATGTAGTCGTGCACCATTGAACCTACTACTGGGCCAAATGAATGCCGGTCCGCCATTTCCAGCATTGGAAGGGCCTGGTACTCCGGGTACTTCAGGATTGAATGCCGATCCACCCTTTCTGACATTGGAGGGGGCCGAGGGGACCAACCTTCCAATCAGTCCACTTGGACTTGGTTCCCTTCCATTGATTCTTCTTCCCATACCAGTAAACTTGAGGCCAGTAGACCAGAGGAATGGGGTGGCCACCAATGACAAGAGGGGATGTCCCACCCCAATGTGATGATGTGTCATCCCATGCATGGTTGAGGCCTGGTATATCATTTGCAAAAGAGACAGCTGGCGGATCAGGCACCAACTCCAATGTGAACTCAAGGATTTGTCCATCACCAAGGACAAGTTGATGGTGGGATTTGGAGATGGGGATTGCTGGGATCAAGGTCTGGGCACTCTTGCCAGAGGTGGCCAATGAGTGATGCTCACTTGAAAGCGGTATGACATGAGGATGAGCTGGCGGTCCAGCTGGGAGCTGGGCATGGTTGATATGTGCTAACATAGTGCTCAGCTGTGACTGCATTTGCTGCAGTAAAGTATTGAGCTTGGTGGTGTTCTGTTATGAAAGGGGATCAGGAGGTTAATTAACCCCCACAGCTGCAAACCACATACCAAGTTTGAATCTGGCTGGCGAAATTGTTCATGTTCAGCCATGGACCTGCCACATACCGAGTGCGACGCTAACTCACGAAATTGTTCATGTTTGGCAGTTGACCTGTATGGAAACTGGGCAACAGCTCTCTTGGCCTGAAATAAACAGCAAAAGATCAGTGTATCACACACAACAAGAATGGGGGGGGTGGACTTACCCACAGTAGGAGGTCCTGCCTTTGCTTGGCTGTTCGGGTGTCCCTTGAGCACTCCATTGGGAGCACATGGACAATTTTCCCATTCCTGTCAGGGACGCCATGACCAAGAAGGGCCTCATGACGCTGGGTAGACTGCTTGGTTTGAGATTTTTTAACACCGGGCCTTGGCCCTTTATGTGCCTGATGTGCACTGGGAAGTAAGCTGCATGTGAGGGGTGAGCTCAACAGAAAGCAGGGATGCCATCAAGTTAAGAAAAATATAACATTACCTGTCCCATTTAGTGAATGGCACAGGTATACCTGTGGAAGTCGCGGGTATTTGACGGGTCTGGATGGGTAGGGATGCCCTGCACTTAATTCTGACCATGTCAAAAAAAAGATTAAGCAAAATGGACCAGAACTGAGTAAGATATGTGTAAAACAAGTTTTAGGCTCATATCTTACTCAGTTCTGGTCCATTTTACTTAATCTTTTTTTTGACATGGTCAGAATTAAGTGCAGGGCATCCCTACCCATCCAGACCCATCAAATACCCGCGACTTCCATGGGTATACCTGTGCCATTCACTAGTCCCATTCATTTTGGTCAGCACTGAAAGCCCGCAAGCACTGCTGCAAGGTGGCTACATTGCCTGAGATGGGGAGCCTGAAGTCTCGGCACCACTCTTTTAGAGCTTATTTGGGTTTGCTGTGCCTGCAATTGGCATGTCAGCTGTCATCCCAGTTGTGGGGGGGAAAGGGAAAGGGAAAAAAAGAAAAGAGAGATGGTGGTTCACTCACAGCTGCAGCCAGCTCACTTCAAATTGTCCGTTGGCCCCCACACGATGTAGTAGAGGGATTGGGAGGATCACGTGATCTGGAGCACATGGGTAGATAGCATAGCTTGTAGTGGAGAGAGTCAGAGTGAGAAGGGAACATCACCAAAAGATCATCAATAGCTGCTACACCATCGTGGTGATGAGAGCGCGATTCTAACTCACATTGTCAATTTCATTGCATTCTAAAGTCACTCTGCATCTTGCGTTCTTCGAGTCTCATGTCTACCAAGTCTGCATCTTGTGTTTTGTGCTTTTTGCGTTCGAGCTTTTGCGTCCCGAGTTCTCGCTATCCAACATCACATCTCAAATTCCTACTCACAAAAATAGCTCACACTGGCATCAAAAGATAACAGGAGACTACAACCAAGATGATTAGGACCTTTCACAAAACAACCAACCCAAACACAATCGAGCACACCAACAACACTCTCAACCAAGTCTTCTTTAGCAGGAACACTGGCACCTTCAATCTTTTCCGAAACTCTCAACTCTGACAACTCAGTACCAAACAACACACCACCCACATCTCCAATGCAAATAACACAACCAGAACCTGAAACAACAGGAGGGATGGCAACCACGATCATACCATTCTTCAGCGGAGAGGCAGGCAATAGCGTTAAACCCGGGGATTTCCTAAAAGCCTTTCGAAATTCCATGAGAGAAAGACAAGTGTCAGACAAAGCAGAGAAAATAGAAGAATTCGGAGATCATCTAAAAGACGGGTCAGTGGCCAAAGAATGGTTCCAAGATGCTTCCACACCAAAAGCAACATGGACCGAGTTCCAAAAAGCATTTACAGATCGATTCCCAGGAGTAACAAAGGCGAAGAAAATGGGCATAGAGTTGGAATGCAACCTCCAAGAACTCCGCCTAGCGGTCGATGACTTAAGAAAAATAGAATGATATGGCGGTGATACGCTATAGGAAGCTGTAAAGGGGGAGATCCCCAAACAAACTACCTATTAGGTGAATGCGAGGATGTGAAGATGTCTACTACACGTAGAAAGGTATAGAGAGATATAGAAACTACTATAAAGTTTCCGAACAATGCGAACGTACGTGCGACAGTTGCGATCAACTGTGCGACTTCGCGAACACGGTCGCGACGAAGATATCGATATCGGATGACGAGGATAGACAAACTCAAGACTATAACTTGAGTTCGAAGCTAAAGGGGAGCTCTATAGCTCTGAGACTAAGATCGAAGGGGAGGGAAGTCGTAGATTTCTCTCTGTCTGAGAAGGAGGAGGGGGTCTGTCTATCTATCTCTATGTATCTAAACTACATCTCTTTTTATACTACCTCGGTCAGAGGATCGGAACGGTATAAAAATCGATAGAAAGGAGTAGTAATGATACTAAAAGGGGAAGGGGATAAAGGAATCAGAAAGTGAAACATAAGATGAAGAACAAAGAACAAAGGAAGATGAAAGGTAAATTGAATAAGAAAGAGAAACTAATATGAAAATACGTCCAAAAGGATCGAAAGTGAGGTAGGAGGTGGATGGGATAGGGGGGATGAACCTCCGATAAAGGCAGGATCGGTCTGATATGGGATGACTTTGTCTTGGTGCTGCGACTAGTTCGGGAGTGATCGAAGTTGTTGAGAGGTGTCGGAAGAGTTTGCAGACATTCGTAAGATCGTGAGGTATTGGGATACGATCGATGGAGAGGTATAGTACATCCGATTCACGTATTTGGAGCATAGGATCGTATGATGTGTATCAGCGGCGAGGCTGTATGGATACACGTAGTGTTCGTGGAAAAGGTTCTCAATCTCATGAAAAGAGCCAAAATAAGCGACACAAATAATACAATATGGATGCTATGCAACAAGCTACCAGAGGTCATTAGAGAAAAAGTGGACGAAACGCAGGTAGATTGGGCCTCCTTTTGCAAAGCGATAAAAGATGTTGAACTCAGCCATATTCGAGAAGGAGTATGAAAACACAACGAAAAAAGAGCAAAAGAGAATGAGGTGATGAATAGGATAACCACGCTAGAACAAGAACGAATGAGAATGAGTGTACCCAACTCACCAACTAGCGCCATACAACACCAAATGGCATGAATGACGATATCAAATGCTACTGCAAATACACTGTTGGGAGCTACCACACCCCACACGATGCAAGGGAATCCGTTGTAGAGGTCCACATGTGTGTGGTCTCCGATTCTCATAGTTTCCTTTATATTCTCCATTCTCCTACTATCACTTATATTCCTCCTCCCCTTCCCTTCATATCCCCTCTCCTTACATTCCTTTCCTTTCATATTTCACCATTATTCAGTACAGTCCCTTTATAGATACTATACAGTAGCTATATAGTGTTCCCTGTACATAGTTACAAACAAGTGAGTTTTGGGTTCTGACCCCACAGACAAGGACTTGCACACCCCAATTCGCGCCTACAATGCTGCAATCACTACAACTGGAGCCCACCGCGAGGCTTTTGTCACCTCACTTCACTTCCCCTGGGTTTTCTATACCCTTTTGCCATTTTTGGCACCTCACTTTCCTTTTTGGCAGCTATAGCGCCCATTTTCGGCAGCAAAAAGACTACCTGCGCCTCATCGTCGACTCTCGTAGCTTCAGAGCTCCCCCATGATGTTATCCGCCCTCCTCTTGCTTCTTTATAGGTTTCCCGCGCCTTTCCGATGGCAGCCGTTCCCTCTCACGAGTCTCAGGGCCACTCAAACATCACATGTCGACAAATCCGATTTTCTCTTGTTGTCACTTTTCCTCAGTCTCAGTCTCTCATTTTCATATATACTCGTCCTCTACATTGTCGTCTACCTCCGTCTCTTCATTTTCCGACCAACTACCACCTTCGATGACCCCAAAAATGATGATAACACTCAAAATGTCGCACAACCACCCGAAACGAGTCGGATTCGAGGACTAGAAGAGCAGCACATCGGATTAGCTGAGAAAGGGGTTGAACGTGAAGGATTTTGTGCCTGTGGACGAAAGTACGTACCGGTTTGTCGTTATAGAGGGTCCCGCGCGGGAAAGCACTTCCAAATCCAGCAAACCCGCCACCAACCCGCTCTGCTGCTGCCAGACAGTGCCCGGAAAGGTACTCACACCGCCATCCAACGCAACAGACAGACGCAGGACAATGCAAGAGGCAACAGCCGTTTTCCATGGCAGCGGACCACCACCAACACGCAGCACCCACACAACACCATCCCCAACCCGTAGCTCCCCCATTCGACATCCGGCGACCTTGTACCCCAAGTCACCTCATTCACCACCATCGACCCAAATGAACAAATCCCGTATGATTTCAGACAACCTGGCCGCGTGCCACGTCACCATCAACAAGCCCGTGTAGCCAGCCCGCCCCACGTGTCACCACATGTTCTACACCCCCGTAGCGCGTCCAACGCATCCGTATGGCCCCCAGCACCTCCTAGAACGACGGCCTTGCCTTGGTGGACCCAGCCCGTCGAGTCCCAGGTCCCACAGCCCCAAAACCGCGTACCCACCTCGCCAGCCTCACCCAGCCGCTCTCCACGCCAGGAACCACCCCCCACACGCCCGTACGCCCCTCCGTTCACCTCTAGTCTCCATAACAAGCCATTTCCGGCCGTGTATAGCAACACCGCCATGTACCACGTCACCCCACCTCGCACCCCCACTAAGTCGACATCCCCGGCCCCTCACGCCTCTGTTGGACCACCCACCACCTCGTACCGCATCCCACAACCCCAGACGACCCTATCCGAGCCAATATGAGCGGTCCATGCCGTGTTCGAGCCCCCAACGCGTCACCACGTCAACCCATGTCATACCCCCGCCTACTCAACGTTCCCAGCCCCTCACGCCCTCGTTTGTCCCTCCACCGCCTTGTACCAGGTCCCAGCACCCCACAACGCCCTTTGCGTGCCCTTACAAGCCGTCCCAGCCACGTTCCAGCCCCCAAACGCATGCCTCGTCGACCTGCCTGGTACCCCTGCCTACTCGATGTCCCCGGCCCCTCACGCATCCGTTGGACCCCCCACCATCTCGTACCACATCCCACAGCCCCACAGCGCCCTTCGTGAGCCCTTACAAGCCGCCCCCGCCATTATCGATGCCCCAAACGCGTGCCATGTCACCTCGCCTGGTACCCCCGCCTACTCAACACTCACGGCCCCTCACGCGTTTATGGGACCACCCGCCACCTTGTACAGCATCCCAATGCCCCACACCACCATTCGCAAGCCTGTACAAACCGTCCCCACCGCATTCGAGACCCCACGCATCCACCATGTCGACCCATGTCATACCCCCACCTAATCGACATTACCGGCCCCTCATGCACCCGTTAGCCCATCCGCCGCCTCGTACCACCCCACAGCACACCACACCGTCGAATGCGAGCCCGTACGAGCCGCCTCCGCTGTTGTCGACACCCCACGCCTCCACCACGCCAACCTGCCTCATACCCCCGCTGTCTTGACATACCCGGCCCCTCACACCCTCGTTAGACCCTACGCCGCCTCATACCACATCCCAAGGCCCCACATTGCCCCTCGCGAACCCGTACAAGCCGCCCCCACCATGTTTGAGCCCCCAATGTCATACCACGCCACCCCGCCTCATACCCCTGCATTCCACCATCCACGACCAACGACGACCACATCCACCAGCCCCTACACCTATGCTCACAGCCCCTCGCCTCAGTACGCCCCCTTCCCGTCTCAAATGAGCCCATCCCCGTCCTTGGTAGTCCATCCCCAGCTGCCATTGTTGTTCCCATCCCAGCCAGAGGTCCTAACGAAGACCCAGCCGTTCTACGCTCACGTCGCCATCCCCGCACCATTGTCCAAGCCCCTGCCATTGTTTCCAGCCCCACAGGACTATCCAGAGGTCCTAACGAAGACCCCGTCCCGCTGTGCCCATGCACCCCCATTCCCCAGCCACCGACACCCATCACTGCTGTCCAATGCCTATATCTCCGCCCCACCTGAGGTCCCTACAGCACCCCTTCATCTGACATCTTCCTTGCTGCCTCCCCACACCCCAATACCCGATGAGCCAATATCTGTTGGTTATCACTGTGTCCGCCCGACTTCACCTCCACCTTCGTCGCCTCCGACCCCAATACCGACAATAGCAATGTTAGTAGAAGGGATTCTCCGACTTGAGCCTGGCCAGCGGCTTTTTGCCAATGAAGTGCCCACAGAAACTTCCATCACCGCTGATCTCACTATATTCTCCATCAAGGCCACCAGGAAGTTGGAGCAGGAGTTATTGGAAAGGATAGAGGGTTTGGAGAAAAGGTTTATAGCTTGAGAGTTTCTTTTTTGTTTTTATCATCTAGTATCTTCCCCACCCACTTTTGTTCCCTCCCCTTTCATTCATTTCTTTATTATCTTTGTGTTTATGACTGAGGGCAGTCATTATTAGAGTACCCTGTGGATGTAGAGGTCCACATGTGTGTGGTCTCCGATTCTCATAGGTTCCTTTATATTCTCCATTCTCCTACTATCACTTATATTCCTCCTCCCCTTCCCTTCATATCCCCTCTCCTTACATTCCTTTCCTTTCATATTTCACCATTATTCAGTACAGTCCCTTTATAGATACTATACAGTAGCTATATAGTGTTCCCTGTACATAGTTACAAACAAGTGAGTTTTGGGTTCTGACCCCACAGACAAGGACTTGCACACCCCAATTCGCACCTACAACGGCTGCAATCACTACACCGTTTACCACAAGGAGGAAGAGGGAATCTTAGCTACAACCAGAGCACAGCCCAAAGACAACCCACTACACCTGATCAAAAAGCGAAAGTTCATGAACGAATCGCAGCGTACCCACTTCAAGCAAATACACCCGAAGGAAACACAGTCTATCTGGAACAATGTCGTGCATGGGCTAGAGAATTCGGAGAAGGACAATGAGTGACAGAAAATACAGGCTTTCCACTGAGACCAGGCACCGTGGAAGTGTGTTCTGGAGAATGTTACGGTTGCGGAACCGTAGGACATCAGAGCCGCCTTTGCGTGGCACTGCCAAATATGCAACTTTTAGCAAAAGAAAGAGCGTGGCGAGCAATATGTGGCACTGTTTTAGGAAGATCCAGACAACAGCCACTACCAGTTAACTTCGTCGGAGCGGGAGACTATAACGAGTTCGCATGGATGAAAGCTATTGGATCAGATTCCAACAATCAGGGAAATGGGATAGGGCTGGCGATGTAAGCGAAAATCATATGGCCCACACAACTGAAATGCTAGAAGAAACAAAGGACAGCACACCATTGGTCAATGTACAAAGTGATAATGATGTACATATAATAGAGGACGAAAAGGAATACAACATCGTTGACATGTATTCATTGGGTGAAGACAACACATCAGACACAATAGATTTACCGTTCCAACACAATATAGCTATGGAAGACAACAATAACCGAACATCAAAAATAAAACCAATGTTCAACAGAGGAGCCATGGTGGGAGCGATGTGCACACAAGTATTCAAAACCCTAAAAGACAAGATTGGAGGCTGGCAATGATCGCTTAAAAGACTTCATATGGCCAATGGCACAATAATGAACTCCGAAGCTATGTGGGAGGGCATCATTATACTGGAAGGGATAAGACAACAATGCCAACTTGAAGTGTTCAACAGCGGAGGAAATTGGCAGTTATTATTTGGCAAACCACTACTATCACAGTTCATAGCTATACACAACTATGAAACCAATACAATCACAATACGAACTCCAGACGGCATACCTAACATATTATTACAGAATCAAACGAAACAAAAGGAAACAATATACGAGGTACAAGAAATTCAAAAAGAAACACGACCTCTAGCAGAGAAGAGACCACTAACGGAAGAAAGAATCGCAAAAATACAAGCAGAAGTAAGAATTGGAGATGTATCCAAGGATCAAAGGGCAGACATTTTAACCACCTTAGCTAAATACGCTGACTGCTTTATACCAGAAGAAACAACATTCAATATGAAACCATACAACCCCAATTGGACACCTGAACAAAGAAGATTCGTCCATAGCAAAGTCAATGAAATGCTAGAAACTGGAATCGTTCGCAGCATACATCCAAGAGATGTCAAATGTGTCGCACCAGTCGTACTATCAAAAAAAGCACACAAAAACAGTGGTCTGCCAATAGCTGAGCTTATGCATAAAGTTAATGACAAATGCGTTGCTAATGGAATACTACCTGAATTTGACTTACCACCAAGACCAACTAAGACAGACCTCAAATATGAAGATGGACCAACAAAATGGCGAATATGCCAAAACTTCAAAGAACTTAACAAAGTCACAAAGATAGCTTCAATGCCGCAAGGAGATATAAGAGCAAAACAGTTACGATTATCAGGCCACCATTGGTTACATGTATTCGACTTTGCAGCAGGTTTCCACGTGGTGAAGATACATGAAGACTCGCAACCGTACATCACATTCTATGTTGAAGGCTGAGGGTTCCTAGCATATCAAAGAATGCTGTTCGGAATAACGGGAGGTCCATCTGAATTCGCATCCCACATGGCTGACGCATTGCATGATATAGTTGCTGATGATATAATCGAATTGTTCGTAGACAATGGCGGAATGGCATCAGATACATATGAAGAGGGCAAAACAAAATTGATTACGCTGCTGGAAAAGGTAAGACAAGAACACTTGTCATTATCACCGAGCAAGCTACGTCTCTTTATGAGAGAAGCTGTCTTTGAAGGTGCACTAGCGGGCCCTCGACTGGATCCTGCTAAATTGACAGCAGTCATTGAATGGCCTACACCAGACAATGCCTCACAACTTGAAGGCTTTCTAGGCTTAGCTGGTTATTTTCAGGATTCAATAAAAGGTTACGCAAGAGTGGAAAAACCCCTACGAGATATTCTCCAAATGGTACCGATTCCAAAAAATGCTGGAAAATCAGCATATCGAAGAGCAATGAAAAGTTTCAAAATAGCAACTGTATGGAATGAAGAACAGAAAAAAGCATTCCTGGAACTCAAAAGAATATTGGTTTCAGAGCCTGTCATTCGAGCACCACTCTTCGATGGAACTCCATTCATTTTGACCAGCTCGAAAGACATGTTTGCAGGAGTACTAGCACAAGAAATGAACACAACATTACTGGGAGGTAAAACTGTATCGAGAATACACCCAGTTGCATATGTGTCCAAATGAACATCATCAGCCGAAGAGAAGTATCAACCACATTTACTAGAGTTCGGTGCACTAAAATTTTCACTAGATAAATTATCTGATACTGTATGGGGCTTCCCTATAAAACTACGAACTGACTGCCAAGCTACTGCGCAATGTCCTAATGAACAACAAACTAAATGCAACACACTCATGATGGCGAGATGGAGTACTAGCATACAACATAATAGATGTCGAACACATACCGGGCACAACAAATATTGCCAATGGCCTTAGTAGACAATGGAAAGGCTTACCTAAAAAGGATGGAGATGGAAGTGAGTGGACAGTTGATCCGTCTTGGGAGCTAATGGCTGGCATACCAAAGGATGCCTTCATGGTCATGAACACCCCAACCACAGAAGGGCAAATACTATGCGACCGGTTCGAGGAAGAGCCGATATACCTAGGAGTGGTCGAAGCACTACTAAACCTCAAGACCTCAGCAAACCTACATGAACAAAAACGTGCAAAACATCGATCCAGCCAATATATGATAGACGATGGAAAACTATGGTTTGTATATGGAGGCCCCAAGGTTCGCGCAAGACCCAGAAGAGAATGTGTGTCAAAGAAAGAGGCAATTGAACTGGCAAAGGAAGAGCATGAAAATAACGGTGATACGCATCATACAATCCTATGCTCCGAATACGCGAATCGGATGTACTATACCTCTGCATTGACCGTATCCCGATACCTCACGATCTTACGAACGTCCGCAAACTCTTGCAATATCTCTTGACAACTATTGATCACTTTTGAACTTGTCGCACCCACAGAACAAAGCCATCCTACATCGGACCGATACCGTTTCCTTCAGACACCATATCATTTTATTCTGTTTCACTTTTTGCTTTGCATCTCTATCATATATCCTTTTATATCACACATTACATCGCTCCCCTATCTCTTCCTTTCTTATTTCTTTGTCCTAATATCATCACTTGATTCTTTTCTTCGCACTTTTACTGACTCCTATCGATATTTCTTTATCTTAGAATTTTTTCTTACATTCACTCCTATTCCATCCTTTATTTCTAACCTTTCCGATTCTCCAACATTTCGTTCCAACTTTCCAATTGTCGTAGTATAAAAAGCTCATGTATTGTAGCTAAACCTGCAGAGAAACATACGACTTTCCCTCCCTTTCGATCTTAGTCTAAGAGCTATAAAGCTCTCTTTAGCTCAAACTCAAGTTATAGTCTTGAGTCTGTCAGTCTTCGTCATCCGATATCAATATCATCGTCGTGACCATGTTCGCAAAGTCGCACAGTTGATCGCAACTGTCGCACGTACGTTCCCATTGTTTGGAAACTTAATAGTAGTTTCCATACCTTCCAAAACCTTTCTACATGTAGTAAACATCTTCACATCCTCGCATTCACCTATTAGGTAGTTTGTTTGGGGATCTCACCTTCTACAGCTTCCTATAGCATATCAACAGGCACTGGCACAGAGATGCTATCAAAACAGCCTTAATGGACCGGATACATAGCCCCTGATTAGACGACTCAATCAAAACCGCAATATTGGATTGCCCAAAATGCAAAGCTTTCGGAGGCACACACCTTCACGCTCTGCTAAATCTAATTACACGATGTCACCCATTCGAACTCCTCATAGGAGATTACTTATCACTACCCCCAGGGAAAGGTGGCTATAAAACAGCAGGCATATATCTTGACACTTTTTCACAGCACGTCTGGGGCTTCAAATTAAAAACATACGGTTCAGCAGCAATGACAAGGTCATCACTCAACTCCATTTTCTATGACTTCGCGCCAGCCGAAACAGTTATGACTGATGGAGGATCACACTTCAACAACAAGGAAGTTAAAGACCTATGCAAGCATTGGGGGTTGAAATTACACATAACATCTGCGTACTCCCCTTGGGTTAACGGACTGGTGGAAGGTACTAACAGACTTCTACTATATATATTAGCGTGACTTTGTGCATCAGAAGTAGGCAAAGACGGTTGGCACAACATGGATTGGAAATCACTTCCAGCTGCATGGCCGGACCACTTCAACAAAGCCATAAAAATACTCAATTGGCAAATACTTCCAATTCTCAAATTCTCACCGAAGGAATTATTACTGGGACTAGTCATGAACATGCCTAAATTGCCTATAGAGGTGAGCTCAGAGGAGTTGAACAAAGCTGATATACTGTTACAGATGGCATACTCAGAACAACAGCGCCTTGATGGTTACTCTGAGGCTATTAATCATGCCATATGCCGCAAACAATGTTTCGATCACAAAGTACATACTTCTACAGCAGGCCATGTCAAATTCGAGAAAGGAAACCTCATACAATTCTATCGTAGTGATGTTACCAACATGTTTCATACCAACAAGAAAATCATGGCCATGTGGTCGAAACCCCATAGGGTGATCGAACGACTAGTCAATTCGTATAAACTCGAGACCATCAACGGTCAACCTATAGATGGCAGCTTCAGTGCAAGAAGGCTACAGAAATTTGTGCCAAGAGATGGAACTCATCCTGCAGAGGAACAAAGATTACCGTCAATGATGGCTACTACAAATGAAAACGAAACATGGGAAGAGACAGTACATGGTGAGGAACAGACAGATAATGGAACGACACATACCGAAAATGTGTTACACAAAAACAACGAGAAACAACAGAATGATGTCCAACGAGACAACATGGAGACAATGGAGAGGTGGGATGGCCAAGCGGTGCCAGATGAGAACGCCAAAACCAGCATAGAAGAGACAATGGAGGATGAGGATGAGGATGAAGAAGGACCTACCATTGCTTTGAGGATCCAAACAAGGCGGTGGGGACGCCGCCATATTGGAGGGGGGGACATGTAGTAGAGGGATTGGGAGGATCACGTGATCTGGAGCACATGGGTAGATAGCATAGCTTGTAGCAGAGAGTGTCGGAGTGAGAAGGGAACATCACCAAAAGATCATCGATAGCTGCTACACCAATGACCCAGAAACGGGAGCAAATTGGCCTTGTTGACATGTTGCATTGCGCTGGCTGGTTCTGAACTTTTTGAGGTCAGTTTGGCGGACAACAGCTGTCCCTTGTTCATTGGGTCACAGCCTGCACCAGAGGGGACACTCGCCTTGAAGAAACGGCCAATGTGATGGCGCCACAGAGACGCGAGGAGGATTGAGGTCAAGCCGACAATGATACACGCCAGCAGAACCGTGAAGAAGCCGTTAATGAGATCAGGGTGATCCTCTGGCAGGCACAGGCCGAGAAGCCCTGCTGCAGTTGACACTGGCGGGTGTCGTTGAGAGCAGGTGCTGAGTTGGTCAGCTCTCAAAAGCAAGTGCCTCGGGTCCCTGACCCCATCAATCGCTGTGGTGGCACTGGGCAAGCTGCAATGGGGGGAAAAACGGTGAGCATGGTATCTTGTTTGTGCGTGTTGAAACGCCGAAGTCCTGTCCTCAGCTCAGTGGATCGGGTTTTCAGCAGCTGCCATGTGACGTGAATCATCAATTCTCAGAGAGAAGTGGATATGACCACTCATAACCGCTAATGCTCCACTCAAACCCACCATATTATGCATAGCCATTGACCACGGAGGTCGCATAAATGGCAAATACAACATGTCTACAGTCCCAAAAAATGTACAACGCACATACTCTGCTATGTTCATCTCCACTCTACGAACCCAGTCTTGACACCTGTGGTGCCAGTGAGCACTGAGCCGCCATGCTGCTTCACCTTCAGGCATGACTCATAACATGATTTTCAAGTTCCCTAGAATCTTATAGATGGTTTTTGCTGGGCAATGCCTGCAGGATCGTGTTTGCATTCCATATATCTACAAGAATTCACTTCATAATCAACCAACCTTCACGATTACGATGCAAAAGGATGAAGAGCAAATTGCAACCTCCACAAATTTGATGCCATGGGTGTCTCCCAATGGTCTGACCATATGTCCTTGGGGAATAAGGATGCACAGTGCTCCTGCAAAAATCTGGCTTGAAATAAAAATAAGTCTTCTCCCCGACGTTGGTGGTTGGGATGCATTACTTACCTGATCTTCAAACTGTAAGATGCAGTAAGCCCTGCGGCATTGCCATGAATGTACTGGTCTCACTTCTTTTGTGTTTTCTGCCCACTGGCTTTGGCCCAAATATTGGTGTGGTTTGCTTTTCACTTGGCGTGCAACCCTTATCAGTGTCCAGTTAGAGGGACTGTAGGACCTTGTTTCTCAAGCAGTGCACAATTGTGATGCCGTTGTTCATACTCTGGTAAGCAGGTTTTTCCATCTAGATGTCTACCCCACTGTAAGCATTTCAGGGCATCCCAAGGGTAACCACAGACTTGCGTATTGAGACATGCAGTGATTGACAAATTACACCGAGTGATGGGAACAAAGAAAAAGTGAAGGCTGTCAAGAAGATCCTTGCAGCAGATAAGGCTTGACAAGTCAACACCCTGATGGATGTGTTCCATATAGTTTTCTATGGAATTACAGCCCTTTGCATTGAATATGGCAGTAAATTGCACATTTTTGAATCAATGAAGAAAAATGGACTTAGTAGAATTTTGAGTGCTCCTGTAATTACATTTGGACAATATTTAGTGTATGGTGAGTTGTGGGTGAAATAGAAGGTAAACCAGTGTTTTTTGACATCCAAAATGATATTGTCAAATTATGGCATCAAATGAGCTCCTATGAACAAGATTGCAGGGATAAAATTGTTCAGTTTTTCAAGGGCTAGAAGCTCATATACCGTATTTTTCTTCATTTTTGTTCTTTCAGCCAATAATTATGAGTCTTATGATATTTCAAGTCCAATATGGATGAACACAGTGAAGATGTAAAATTGGCTGAAAGGACAAAAATGAAGAAAAATCCGGTATATGAGCTTCTAGCCCTTGAAAAACTGAACAATTTTCTCCCTGCAATCTTGTTCATAGGAGCTCATTTGATGCCATAATTTGACAATATCATTTTGCATGTCAAAAAACACTGGTTTACCTTCTATTTCACCCACAACTCGCCATACACTAAATATTGTCCAAATGTAATTGCAGGAGTAGATAGCCCTTAAGAAATAGTACAACTTTCCCTCTATAACCATCTTAATCCATCCAGTATTTCATGAGATACACAACAGAGCACTCAAAATTCTACTAAGTCCATTTTTCTTCATTGATTCAAAAATGTGCAATTTCAGGAGCACTTGTCACTAAGCTGGATGTACTCCTAAAGTCCACATGGACTTTTGGCAGACTTTTGCAGGACTTTAGGTGGACTTTTGCAGGACTTTTGGTGGACTTGGACTGGACTTCTCAGCCAAATCAATCAATTTTAGTCCTTCTCAAGTCCACCTAGAGTCCATATTCAGTCCAGTCCACTAGAGGACTCCTGATGGACTTTTGGTGGACAATCCGGACTTTCATATATGTGGAGTCCATGTGGAGTCCAGCAGGACTCCAACCGGACTTCTGCTAGATTTATTATGTAATGTAATAATAGTATTTAATTTGGGGCGGCATGCCCCAAAATAGATACATGAGTTTTGCCTGTTTATATACATTTGTTTGGCGCACGGACCATTTATGGCGCGTCAACAAAAATCACATCATGTGACAATCAACAAACGCGAAACCCAACGCCAAACACGCGGAGCAACCCAAACGCGACGCCCACCAGTTGCAGGAACCCGACGAAGCAACACCCACACCCGGTCAGCCCACGCCCACGCCCCGGCCAACGCCAACAGCCGCCAACGTCCACCGACGCCCACCAATGCCCACCAACACCACCAATGCCCACGCCCACCCACGCGAATGCCAACGCCAACGCCTTCAGCGGGAAAAAGGGAGGGTAGCAAGAAAAGGACGCAGCGGGGGGTGGTGCGCCCACCCCCGCTGCTAAGATAAGTGTTTTTTTTTGTTTTTTGTTGCTATTACTGATACTGACACACACCCCCAGCTCCATGACGCCCGCGAGCGTGGACGCGGCGGCAGCCCCACGGCCCCAGCAGCAACCACAGCAACCACAACGGCGGCAGCAACGGCGGCGGCAGCGGCACGGCAGCAGCAGCAACAGCAGCGGCAGCGGCACGGCAGCAGCAGCAACAGCAGCGGCCGCGGTGAGTTTCCACTCTCTCTCTCCATTCCTCTTCCATTCCCTTCCCCTTCCCCTTTCCCCTTCCCTTTCCCCTTCCCCTTCCCCTTCCCTTGCCCCTTCCCCTTCCCTTGCCCCTTCCCCTTCCCCTTCCCCTTCCCCTTCCCCTTCCCCCTCCCTGTCCCATTCCCCTTCCCCTTCCCCTCCCATTCCCATTCCCCCTCTCATTCCCATCCCCATCCCCATCCCCATTCCCTTCTCCTTCCCCTTCTCCTTCCATTCCCCCTCCTCTTCCTCCTCTCTTTCCCCCTCCCCTTCCTCCCTCCATTCCCCCTCCCCTTCCTCCTCTCTTTCCCCCTTTCCCCCCTTATTTCCCCCCAACCCTTCCCCCATTCTTTCCCCTCTTTCCCCCTCTTTCCCCCTCTTTCCCCCTCTTTCCCCCTCTTTCCCCCTCTTTCCCCCCTCCCTGCCTCCCCCTTACCCATTTTTTCCCCTCTCTCCCCCTCCTCCCTCTTCCCCCTGTTGGCTCCACCACTCTCCCTTCCACTTTCCCCTTCCTAATCCTTCCATTTTCACTCCTTTCCCCTCCCCTTAACCCTTTGTATTAATCCAGTTATTACATGTAAATACATTTTAATGAAGACAGTTTTTGAGTTCATCTGATTTTAGTGATACTTAAGCACCCTCATGAACAGTCTGAAGATTTAGTTGGATTTAGATATTTGTGTCTGATGAATACAAGCCCAAACAATGTCTTGAATTAACCCAGTATTAACAATTTGTTACATTGGGATTAAACTGATCTTGTTACATCCATGAATTTCTGACCATGTCCACTAATTATTCTTGGATGCAGTTTGAGACTGTATTAGAATACAAACAAAGCAAACCCCTTACATGTTTGCTACAGAGCTCACAGGGCCTTACAAAGTGACTCAATGGTCCTCAATGGTGATAGGAGTCAAACGGGTGATGTCATTGTTTTACACTAGTTTAAATCCCAAAAATGTCACCTAGCAATGAAACAGAATAATCTATCACTACACATGTAGTGCTAAGAATGAGTGTCCAGGCAAGATAATCGCTGGTATGACATATACACTTCTGAATAGTCCATTGATTTCATGTACTGGACCTGTATAAGTTTTATCAATTGGGCACAGGTATGTGGGAAATACCTGGGGGTTACTCATGCAGATCCCAAATCATGTTCTGTTACTCATCAGTTGAACAATATGTTTTACTGCACACCCATAGCCAAATGGGCTCTCCCTCAGACAAGGAAAACAATGTGAGGATGTGTTGTGTGATTGACTGGAACTGGAACTGGTGTTGTAAATCCAGTATAAATAAAAGCAGTTTCATAAATGGAACTGGATGTCCTCTGATATAAGTTGAGGAAAGCATTAACATAAATAAAATGGAAAATGTATTCAATCCTGGATGATGGGGAGATGAAGATGAGATGAAAGGTGGAGATGGAGATGAAGGTGAAGGTGAAGGTGGAAGTGGAGATGAAGGTGAAGGTGAAGTGAAAATGACTATGGGATTAATATGGACTCCTGAATAAATAGTTAGTAACTATAAGTGCATATTTGCTTAGTGCAGATGAAGGTGAAGGTGAAAGTAAGGATGGAGATAAATGGTGAAGGTGAAGGTGAAGGTGAAGGTGCAGATGAAGATGAAGATGAAAGTGAACAGATAAATGGTGAAAGTGAAAGTGAAGGTGAAAGTGAAAGTGCAGATGAAGATGAAGGTGAAGAGATGAATGGTGAAAGGTAAAGGTGAAAGTGCAGATGGAGATGAAGATGATGATGGAAGAGATGAATAGTGAAAGTGAAGGTGGAATTGAAGATGAAAATGAAGTCATGAAGATGAAGTGACCAAGATATTGATGTGAACTGTTGACAACATAGTGATTAACTAAAAGTGATACTTGCTTGACATTTTTATGTGGATAAGAAAGGTGGAAGTAAAAAAACATTATCATAATGAAATCTTACAGCTTTACTCAAACTCCACTCAGACTCCGATTGAATAATTACCAAATATGGACCGTGGGAAAATATTACATAAAGTGATTATGATGCCCATTATGTACACAATGCTAAATATACAATCAGATTTACTTTATATACAAAACTGATTGAGAAAAACACAAAAAACTGAAAAATAGCTGACGCTTTTCAGAAAAGCATACACTGCAAATCTGAAAAAATGTGTATTCCAATTGGAATGTTCCAAACTGACAAGCATTTCAAAGACTACTACTGGAAAAGGCCATTTGGATTGGAGTTCAATGATTCCTTGGAGTCTGAGCATTTCAATCAGAATCATGGCCTCAGTGTAAAATACTGCAAAGGTGATGAAAGTAAGGTTGAGATTGGTACAGACAGACACCAATGATGCCAAAGACACTGATGAGCCAGGTTGCTGTTGTTGTGTTGCTGTTGTTGTTGTTGTGTATTAGTAAGAAGGAATATATTTGGAAATGCATTGGTGAAAGTATTGGTGAAAGTACTTGGAAATGTGTTGGTGAATGTATTAGGAAATGTATTGGTGAAAGTATTGGTGAAAGTACTTGAAAATGTGTTGGTGAATGTATTAAGAATTAGTGAAAGTATTTGGAAATGTGTTGGTGAATGTATTTGGAAATGTATTGGTGAAAGTATTGGTGAAAGTACTTGAAAATGTGTTGGTGAATGTATTGGGAAATGTATTGGTGAAAGTACTTGGAAATGTGTTGGTGAGTGTATTTGGAAATGTATTGGTGAAAGTATTGGTGAAAGTACTTGGAAATGTATTGGTGAAAGTATTAGAAAATGTATTAGTAAATGTATTGATGAAAGTATTGGTGAATGTCTTTGGAAATGTGTTGGTGAATGTGTTGGTTCACAGTCCAGGTCCAGTCCATGTGGACTCCATGTGTATATATTATTATTTATAATCTTCATCAGTACATGAAAAGTCCCGATAAAGTCCATGCAAAGTCCAGGTGGAGTCCATTTTGAGTCTATCTGCCATAAGTCCAGCTTGAGTCCTGCATGAGGACTCCATGAGGACTCCATGAGGACTCCATGAGGACTGGACTGGAGTGGACAAAATTTTTGAATGGACTTTTGGTGGACTGAAAGTGGACTTTAGAGAGACTTTTCGGACTTTGGGTGGACTTTTGGTGGACTTTGGGTGGACTCCAAGTGTACATCCGGGGGACTGACAAATACACAATTTCAGGCACGCTCAGAACCTGTGATGAGTGCATGGACTCGTGTTGCGGCGTGACCTTCAAACTCTGTGAGCTGCCTATATAAGGGCAGCTGCCCTGATCTGGTCTCCATCTGATCCCCAGATCAGGCACTGTCACAACGCGTCTCACTTGTACCTAGATCCTCCATCTCTTGGGTTTTTGCCTCACTTCCTCGTCATTTCTGCCTTCCCTTGGCCTCATGTCGGTTCCCGTATTAGTGTTGGGGAAGTTCGGTTTGGTCCGGTTTGAAGCCTTTTTGCCCAAACCGGAAACCGAATGGTCCGGTTTCCACCCCAAAATCTCCAAACCGGACCGAAACCGATGCAAACCATTTGCATCAGTTCGGTTTCAGTCCAAACCCGGTCTGAACCGCAAACTGCTAGTGGCCAGTCCCCCTGCACCATTCTGACCTTACAACAGTGCTGCGCACATCAATTGACATGGCCAGCCTGCTTGCGAGGTGGGATTGGGGTGCTGGGGTGCTGGCACACCCTGTGCTGGCATTGAGCCACATGTGGGCCTCTCCATGGGTGTCCTGACGGGTCACATGTGTTGTACATGCGTGGCAGGTTGACCACGTTGGCCATTTTCGATGGGCACGTGATGGTGGTGGTGGTGGTGATGCATGGTGGTGGTGGTGGTGCCCGACGGGTCAGATGTGTTGTGTATGCGACGTTGGGTGGCTTGGACCGGTGTTGACTGTGTGGTGATCATGGTCGTGGTCATGGTGTTGGTTGTGGGGTGTTGGTAGCGCCATGTCATGTTCAACAATAAGGAAAGAATAGTAAATGGTTTGGCACTTGATCCTTGATTGGGCTTTTTGAGACATTGTGGAAGGGGGGTGAGCTTGCCGGCCGATGTTAATTGGTTTCGGTTCAAACTGAGTTTGAACCGAGTTTGAACTGCAGCCAAATCCCCAAACCGGAGACTGAATGATTCGGTCTCTGCTGGAAATCTCCAAACCAAAACCGAGACCAGCGGTTTCGGTTCGGTCTAAACCGGGTTTGAATTGGTCTGAGACCGAACTTCCCCAACACTATCCCGTATATCCTTCCGACCTTCACCCTTCTTCTCTCCCTTCTTCCTCCACTCTCCCCTCCACTGCTCTCCCTACCACTCTTCCTTCCTCTCCCTTGGCTGCGGATGGGGCTTCCTCCCCTGGCCTACCAGTGGACCTCGATCTGGAGGCAATCAATCAGATCTTGACTGATATACCTCTGGATGCAATCGACGAGATCCTGGCAGATATATCCTCGTCATCTCGTCATTGGGCACTCACTCTTGATCCCATCGAAGAAGATTTGCCCTTGACCACCAGCGCGCCCCCAGCCAAACGTTCACGCAGGGCTCCCACTAGGTCGACGACCCCTATTACTAGGTCGATGACTCCCGCCGCTAGGTCGACAACCCCCACTACCAGGTCCACTCGCGCGGGGAAGGCCCCCCAGCCCAATCTGCCTTCTCTTGCTGGCCCTTCTCGCCTTACCGTGCCATCTGTCTCCTCTCGTCCTATCCCCTCATTTTCCTTCTCTTCAGCTCCTCATCCTTTGTCCCTCCACTCCATTATTCCTCCCCTTATGTCTTCTTCGGTCCCCATAGTTCCTTCCTCCCCACCTCCATCCTCATCCTTGCCTTCATCTTCAGTCTTGCCTTTACCCGCTCCCTCTATTCCACCTTCCCTCACTCCTTCACCCTCATCCTTGCCTTTGCCTTTACCCCCTCCCTCTAATCCTCTTTCTTTCACTCCTTCACCCTCCACCTTGCCTTCATCTTCATCCTTACCTTTGACCCCTTCGTCTATTCCTCTTTCTTCAGTTTCCGCAGCCCCCGCCGTTACCATCCAGCTTTCCTCCTACTCCATCCGCTCCCCCTTTATGGGCCGCATCCTTGACTGCAGGACCCTCCAGTCTCCCCTCTGCTCCTCCTCCGTTAGGTCCTATTGACCCGGATATCGCCTCTGCCTTCTCCTGGGCCCTCTCTATGGCGATCAATTCGATGAAGAATGGCGTCGTTCCTGATACAGCCACCTTGCTTCAGGCTCTGCAAAACCCTGCCTCCGCTCCTGCATTGGTTTCCGCCCCTTGCGCGCTCCCAAGAAGTTCTGACATTGGCATCTCGACCCAGGTAAGCACCTTTCCGTTCATCCTTCTCTTTGTCACGCATATATGCACCCTTGGCCCACTTCGGCCCCTTGCTTGCGCGGGTTTTATCCAGGCATCTCCCTTTTTAACTTTGGCCTTCCTCTGGCCTCCGCTCACCTGTTTTCTGAGTGTCATTTGAGCTGTTTGCTCATTACTGGCCTTTATAGCCCACCCAGGTGAATTTACCTTACCTGGGGCGTCTCTGGGTTTCCATACCCTCGCTTCCACGAGTGCTCAGCTAGATCCCAACGAAATTCTCTTCCCGCCCAGCATTATCAAAATTCTTGAGCAGGGTTGGTATAAGCACATTCCCTTACACTTGCTCTCAAATTCCCGTTGTTGTATGGCTCTGTATTGCCCTTCCACCAATGAAACTCTCACAGTTGGTGAGGGCGGGTGCCTTCAGATTCATCAATCTGCCCTGGATGTGGCAGGCGAGTTGGAGATCTCTGTGTCTGATTTTTGGGAGGCCTGGCCTCGTCTATGTGACCTGATTGAGCAGTACCTCAATTCCCTGAGAAGCATCAGATTGCTGATGCGTTTCGCTCTCATTTCCGTTTCATTACCAGTCGTCATGACTTTGTGGATCTTTTCCATCTGTATGTCTTGTATGACTCTCAGATTTGTCAGGCGTTTGTTCAGCGCTCCAGCTCCTTTTCTCCCACCACCTTCCATTCCCATCTTTGGCATCAAATTGTCGATAACGAATGTTCTCATCAAATTGCAGTGATGCGAGGTACCATGGACAGTTTTCGCTCTGCCCCCTTTCGCTCCCAACCATCTGGCTCATCCAAGGGCTTTCCGGCTGGTCAATCTCATGGCCCAATTCGTGCTGTCTCCAAATGGACCTCTTCTACCCCCTCAAAAGCTTCCAATACTCCCACCCTTTGCTTCATCTGTCCTTCAGCCTCGCATAGCGGCCGTAAATGCCCTGACCCAGGTAATGGGTTTCTCACAATGTAGAGGTCCAACATCCCTCTGAGTGCGTATTGTTGATTCTTCATGTATTCTATCGAACCCGACACTCCACATTCAAATCCAACATAACCCGACATAACCCAACATAACCCTTACCCGGTGTAACCCTAATCCGACATGCTCCGCCCAAGGCCGCTCTCATGCCAACATCACCAATCACACGTGACATCTCAGGTTCCTATACCAACATCGGACTTGCCCAAACTGTATACCCCTGTCCTCTTTGGAGATAGGCCCTTATTTTACATCTTTTTCATTATATCTTTTCCTCTCCATTATTGATTTCTTCGTCGCATTGCAACCCCCCTTTCATACCCCCATCCCCACTGTCCTTTGTAGTTTCCCATCGGCCAAAGTAGACATGACCAAAAGTAGAATTACTCAACCATGTACTATAAAACGGTCCCCGACGACTGTACAAAAAAAGATAGAATTAGCCCCCATTTCCCTACAATCAGAATCCCCGTTTAATGCTTTTATATGCTTGTCCTTGTAGCCCCTTAGACTTTCATATTGACCTCGTTGTCTTTGCCTTAGTTTCTATTATTTGTTCATCGTACCCAACCCAACCCGCTGTACCCGACAATGTCGGCTTCGTCGGCTTCATTATTATTCATCGGTTTTCATGGTTTGTCATCAGCTTTGCCTTTATTTGTCCATCCTTTATCAGCTTCATCCATTTTCAGAGTCTTTATGCCGTTTCCATCATTATTTATCCATTTTCATAGTTTTACATGGCGGCTTTACCTTCCACATTTCTTATTACTATTTTACCACTATTCCTGACACTGATTACCCTAGTCACTTTCACGCTGACACCCACAGGCTTAGGATCTTTATTCTGAAGCCACCCCGAACACGTCGCTACAACAAAAGGGGAAGATGGCTACTGGAAAGCCCCAGACGATGTCCGAGTATGCTTCTGTTTCAACGGTCACGCCGGCTGTTCCTTCGCAGATGCGTGTCTCTATTCCCATATCTGTTCCGTCTGTGGCTCTACTTTGCATAATGCGCAATCCCATCCTATGTTGTTCGTGAGAAAAGTTTATATGAAAAAACTAATCTGCACCAAGGGTTTCCGGAGTGCGACTTTGATCGGGAAATTACCTTGTTGTTCTTCAGGGGATGGTAAGCAACTGTTAAACACCTAAGGTCTGTGCTCAACAACTGTGTTGTCTGGGAATTGTCCTAAACAAAGGTTAGTGTAGTCAAGATAACAGTGAACAGCTACCTTGAGTAAGTTTAAGTCAAGCTATATGACTTAGAGGATGGGTGAACAGTGAGGTCTTTCCTACACAAGGTAAAGACTTTGAGGATATACACAAGCAAGAGTGACAAGTGTTGTGTATGATGAACAAGGATGGGATGAGCAAGAGATAGTGGAAGTCAAACAAGTGTGTGTGACAAAACTATCTAACAGAATGTGACAATAATGAAAGTATGAGACAATAAAACAGTCAAGAAGTATTGATGATCAAGGTATCTGACAATATTCCGAAGCTTCAAACGCACATTGGCTACTGGTTCAGAATATGTACTGGGATATCTTGGTGAAGACCAATATATCTTGAGATAAATGACAATAGTAACGGCACTATGTCACAGAATATTTCCCAAACTAGTAATAAAAGAGTATCAATATATCAGATATTGATAGATCAATTAAGACTATCTGATTTGAGAAGGAATAGCAAGCAAGAATAAGACTGGAACTGTAACTGAATTGGTATACTAGCTACTACAGAAGTAGTTAGATACTAAAGGGGTGAATCAAAGGATGATGGGAATGAGGATCAAGTTTGACTTGGGGGGGATCAACTTTTTACTGATGTCTCCTGCAGAAACTGGGCCCTATTTATACCTTTTCAACTACAGGAGTCATTCAGAGTCATAGGATGGAATATGAAATGAGTGTACAGGTTAGTGAGTCATAACTGGTCATAGTAGAGTAATATGAAATGAGGGGGCATAGGGTGAGTAAGCATTGGAAATAGGGGCATAGGTTTGTGAGTCAAGAGGAATCACAAGGGAGTAATTTGAAATGGGGCATAGGGTGTGCAAGCACATAAAAGGCAAATGGAAATTGGGGCATAGGTTTGTGGGCATATAAAAGGGCAATTGGAAATTGGGGCATAGGTTTGTGACTCATGCAGAGTCAATTACTGAGAATCATATGGTACTGTGAGAAAGGATGGGGGCATAATTGGCCATGATGGTGTCATAATGGTGTCATAAGGTGTCATAAGGTGTCATAATGGGGTCATAAGGTGGGGCTGCTGATTGATCAATGAGTTATCTGAGGGGAGATGAGCTACTGGCTGATCTTCTCTGAGATCTGGGGTGGTCTATGGTTCTCCAGGAATCATGGACCAAGGCTGGAACATGTAATTTCAAATTGGGCTTCTAGAATCAGTTCTTCAGGCTGTGCTTCCTTTTCCAATGTTCTAGAATAGAAGGCTGTGCTTCCTCTGTCAATGTTCTTTGATGGAAGATAGAAGGCTGTGCTGTGCTTCTTTTCCAATGTTCTAGAATAGAAGATAGAAGGCTGTGCTTCTTATCTTATCTGTTATCATGAAAGATAAGAAGGTGGCTGTGGAATGTGGCTGCTCTGATCTTGGATCTTGATGTCTGAAGTAAGGCTGTGGCTGTTGATCTTATCCTTTCCTTATTAGTAAAGATAAGGATAAGTCAGCTATTATCTAATCCTGTAATCTGATAAGGCCTTGTCCCTTCATTACTGATACTGTAAGCTGGGTTTGATGGTGGCTGGGCACCATCCCTTAGTGCTTGGGGCTATATTCCTGATGTTGTCCACTTGTTGTCCTGGCTATTGAGAGAAGGGATACTCCAGCTGAAATTGCAATATTGCAGCTGAATGGAAAATTGTATAAATATCCTTTCTTCAATCTTGTACCATGTTTTTGATCCAAAACCATTTTGGATCATGACATTCGCGCACAACAAGAAAAATCAACTGTCCCCAGTTGCTCTTCCCTCTCCAATAATTCTTTCTCCTTCAGAAGTCTGCTCTGCACTGCTTTCACAAATCCTGTCTTGTCAGCGGTATTTTGTATGGTCAAGCAATGCTGGCACCTGAAACGGTTTCTGGCTAAGTCCTTCTTCGACATGTTTTCCAACAGGACTAGTGTGAACCTGTCTTCTAGTTCTGCAGGAAACGTCATAGCAAAACGAAATTGTTGTGAAGGGAGAATGCGGTCATGGAATGGAGAGTAGCGTTGGTGGGGGAGTATATCCTGAATGCTAGCAGGGTGCTGAGGCTGAGGGTTGGTGGGTACGATAAACAAGATTTTGGCTGTAGATATAAACTTGAAAGTGTCAAAGGAGTGTTGATGCTTATTTGCAAGGCATGACGGAGATGTCGATAGTGCATATATATAAAAACGGTGCTATAAAAAAAAATGATAACGGTGCTATAAAAAAACGGCGGTGGTGCTGGTATGTTCTACAGGCCACAAAGATATTTCTTGAAGTAGCTTCCCCAGCTACATGCCTGTCCCTCTTCCTCTGTCAACCATCGCTCAGGGACTGCTACGAGAAAACGTTCTCTGAATATCGTCCTGCAAAGAAAGATGGCATAGCCATTTCGCACAGTCCACAACCGTTCCACATCTCCTGCCCCCAATCGTCCAGTGATGTGCATGCCAGCGCAGATTGGCTTTGGCGGAGGGCAGCGAATGAGCCAAACGTCAACTCCAGGAAGAAGTGGCGTCTGAATCTTGTTGAGTAGGGCGACATTAACGAAAGTAGTCTCCCGATTGGGCACAAAATGACGCAAGTAGCCTTCTGCAAGAGGGGCGCGGAGTTGAGGAGTGGGCGCGTAGATGCGATCAGGGATGGTCATGGGCGTCAGCGGAACAGTGTAGTACCCGAAGGTGGGAGTGGAGGTGCTGGTGGTACTGGCCATGCTATTGTGGGCTGAAATGTGCGAGAGCTGGGTGATTGATGTGCTGGTAGAGTCAAACGAGCAGCGCATTACTAAAAAAGAATGTGTGTGGAGCACTACTTGTAGTGTCTAAAAAATGAAAAAGATCGACGTTGAATTGGGTAGGCGTATCCAAATTAATGGTTCAAGGGTACCTAATTAGGCAGTCATGTGCCTGTGGCAGTAAAGTCTGGGCCGGGTGATTGAATTTTTCTCCAACTTTGGCAATCTGTACCTATTTCCAAATTTGGTTTGTTTGCAATAACGTGGTGCTTCGGCTTTCTCCATGGCATTTGCTTGGTAATGATTAAAATGTAGGGTGCATATTACTAAGATGTGTGCACGTGTGAATTCCGACCAATCATAATGCAGGGATCTAGAAAAAAAGGGTGTGCAGCGGGATGTCACATGAGTGGCTCACGTGACTGCCACAGGGTATAAACGAGTGATTCGGATTGTTTGAGCTTTTTCCCCAGCTTAGTCACTGCGCCTTCATGCGCCAGCTCCTTTTCCCTGGGTCATTCCCGGGAATCGTAACTATCCAAGGCTATGAATTTCTCCTTCTTTCAAACCTAGACTGGCTTTGACTCCACAGCCAATGGTTAATGCAGGTGAGCGTTGTTCCGTGATGCAACCGAGTGCGCTGACGTCTGGGTTGCACTTTCTCACTTAGGCTGCGTCTGTTCTTCCAGTCTAACGGTTTCGTCTTCATCCGGCTTATGGATCTGGCTTCCGGGGGCGATTCTGTTGGGTTGCGACAGCTGGGTTCTGTTTCTTTTCGTTTATCACTTTCTTCTTCCTTTTTCCTTCATTCCGCATCTGTCTTGGACATTCGTACACATTGCGCGATATCTCTAGTTCTCTCCTTATGTATTAATTCTGGTGGTGTGATGTATCTGTATCATATTCAATTAGATCGCTGTCTGGTGGGGTAATTTCTGTGCTTGAATCTGAGTCAATTGAACTTCCTTGGTCTGCATTACCTTGAAGGAATGAATGGGACCGACTAATGTAGGGCAATATCCTAAAGGCTGCATAGCGGTCAGCATGTTCTGCTCCGTCTAGTTCCTTTAGAACATATGTTCCTCTCTCAGTCCTTCTGACTACTTCAAAGGGTCCAAGGTAACGTGGCTCAGTCTTGAATTTCCCAACTGTGGATTCCAATCTGCTGTTTCTGACAAGGACTAATTCACCAGCTTCATAATTACGCTTCTGCAGGCGTTTACGGAATCTTCGTTCAAACTGTGATTTTGACCTAAAACGTGCTTGTTCTAATGTGGAAGCTGCTTTGTCTATGTCCTCTTGATGCCTTTCCAGTTGTCTGATGCGAAGTGTCAACAATTCTGATGTGGAGAGGCCTGATCGGAAGCCTTCCACCAAAAAGGTTGCTTCAGACAAATCAAATGGCAAGAGTGGGTGCATTCCATGTAGCAGGTAGTATGGTGAATAACCAGTCACACTGCTGACTGTGATGCGATCTGCAAACATAGCTGCTTCAACATGCTTGTGCCAATTTCGAATTCCTCCAAATTTATCCTTGTCACTGGACTTGACAATGGCCTCTCTTAACGTAAAGTGGCCACGTTCCACTACTCCATTTGCATGTTTGTTATAAGGGGTGATGCGTACTTGAGGGACTCCCATGCGGCGGAGTAGAATCTCAAATGCGCCTTTGACTTCACTTCCATTGTCTGTCACTACATGTCCAATTGCTCCATAGCGACAGTAGATCTGTTCCCAGAAGAATTTGGCTAAGCTTTGGGAATTGTTGGAGCGAATGGCACGAACTTCAGATGTTCCTGACAGATCATCACGAGCAGCAGCAATGAAATTGAATCCACCTGATGGTGGCATAGACATCACATCGATGTACACTTTCTGGAATAGAGTGGTGGGAGTGGATATGGTGGGGGAAATTTCCATCTTCTTTAGGGTCCTGATTTGACATTCATGGCAAGATGAAACATGATGGCGCACATCTGTTCTGAGATGTGGCCAGTAAAAACGAGTTCGTACCAATTCAAAGACAGATTGTTCTCCTTTATGTCCTAGATTCTCATGAGCCTGAGTCAGAATGGCTATTCTTTTCTTAGGGTTCATGATTACTAGGAGGGGTGATCGTCTTCCATTTCTTTTGAACATCCTTCCTTCCTTAAGGTAAAATTCAGAAGCCTTCTTTAAGAATCTTTTCCTGGCCTGGTTGGATTCTGTGGGAGGTGGCTCCAGTGTGGATAGGAAGTGATGAACATCTTGAAGAATCTTGTCTTGTCTGGATGTATGAGCATTGGATGATGGCAATGATGCTGCCTTGTAAGGGAGCTTGGTGGCAGTGGTAAAACAGAAATTCAGGACTTGAAGAGGGTCTGGGACATGGATGAGCAATGCAATGTCATCTAGCCAGGAATCATCATGGTCAATGATCTCCTCATCTGATGCTAGCTCTCTCCTGGAGAGGGCATCTGGTCCTTTGAATTGCTTGGCTGGGATATGGATTAATTTAAAATCAAACAGAAGGATTCCTTGGATCCACCTGTTGATTGCAGCATTTGGTTGGAGGTCAGGCTCATTAAGCATGCCTTTGATGTATTTAGCATCAACTTCAACATGCAAGTTCTTGACTCCAATCAAGTGAATTCGCCAATGACGTAGTGCGCGATAGAGTCCATACAATTCTAATTTTGGCTGTGAATATCTGGATTCTCTCTCATTCATTGGTAATGATCCATAACGTGCGGGGCGGCGTTTTCCATTTTCATCAACCTGGGATAATATGAATCCTGTTGCAATAGCACTGCTGTCAACAGACAGGATTACTGGATTGTCTGAGGAATAGTCAATAGGATTTAGTGCTGGTGCTGAGGATACCTTTTGCTTGAGGGTGTCAAAAGCTTCTTGCCTTCTTTCATCCCATATGAACTCTGCACCTTTGTGGACTAGTTCTGTAAGAGGTCTTGCTAGCTGGGAGTAATTTTCAATCCAAACTCTGACTGTGCCACAGAGTCCCAAAAATCCTCTGACATCCTTGGGAGTCTTGAGTGATGGCCAGTTGAGGACTTTGGCTACTTTGTCTTCTTCTGGAATACGTCCTTCTGGGGTACATTTCTGTCCAACAATAATGGCTTCTTGTCTACAGATTTGAGTCTTCTTGGCTGAAAAAGTAGCTCCTGCACGTTTAATCCTATGCATTATGCGATGTACATCACAGGCATGTTCCCAGATGAATCTTCTAATTCCTGGGTTGTCTGCAAGTACTTCTGGATTTCCTTTGAGGTCTAGGTAAGTGGATGCAGGTCCTTTGATAGAACAATCATCAATGAAGATATTGGCTACCACAGGGATTTCATCTTGAAGGATGAAAACCATGCATCTTTGGAATTCGGCGGGGGAATTAGTGAATCCTGTGGGAAGTGAGGTAAGACGTAGAAGTCCAAGGGGTGACCAAAATGCAGTCATATCACGTGATTCTGGGTGGACTTTTCTTGCATCAAACCCCCACATTAAATCAAAGACTGTGTAGCATTGCCTTCCAGCAAATGGCTCCACAAAGTCATCAATAATGGGGAGAAGTCCAGCATCTCTGATTGTTACTCTGTTCAGTGGCTGCAGGTCATGTACGATTCTGAGCTTTCCGTCCTTCTTCAAAACGCAAAACCATCGGGACCTGTATGAAGATTGACTGGCTTCATACACATTGGCTTCTACTTTTAGCCTTAGGACTTCAATGACTTTGTCTCTAATTCCAGGGGGAATGGGAATATTCCTGTATACCCATGGGGTATGGGGGATTACTGGCATGATGTATGGGGAAAAGTAAGAGTCTTTGAGGGTTCCTCTTTCCTTGTCTTCAAAAGCAATTGCTTCCTGGTTAAGCAACATGACATGTGCAAACAATTTCTCTTCTTCAGGCCATAGAAATCCTGCATGATTAATGTTAAGAAACTCCAAGCGTTCTCTTGAGAGCTTCTGGGATGGTATAAATTCAGGTGGGTGTGTTGGTAATTGAGGGAGATTGACCAGGGGGTCATGAGGAAATTGCCTTGAAACTCTGGCAGTCTCAGGAAATGTTCCTTGTACTGGATGGACCTTCTGATCAACTCTCTTATAAGCTGTCATCACTTTGGGATGACCCTGTGCATCATAGTCTAATGCAGGAATTATGATGATATCATCTTCACTGTATGGTAGAGTCTCTTCTTCTCCTCCAAGGGTATAGTAGTAGTCTGCTTCTGCCTTAATTTCTCCAGCTGAGTTTGAAGAATCCACTAGGAATGGCACAATTCCAGGAGCTTCTGACACATCTGACTCTGAGTCTGAAACATCTTCAAGAGAAGGTAAGCTTTCATTCTCTGAACTACTGGATGTGGGATCTTCAATTTCTTGCTGGACTGTGACAGAACCATACAGAACAAAGAGTGCATGCTCATTGTCAGAGGCATTCTGTACTAAACTAAGTTCTTCTGAAGGAGAAGGATTCCTAAATCTGAAAAGGGTGAACAAATACAACATAAAGGATCTGGGGAAGTCTGGGATTAAGTGGAAGTGTCCTGCTATAATAAGGAATAGGCATAGTAAGAATTTTCTGAAAAGGTAAGAGGCATAAAAGGCTGATACAGTCAACAACAAGCAAAGAAAAAATACTAGTACAATCAATAATATAGTAAATTCATTCTTCATGAGAACTTGATTAATTGCCAAAGGCCCTCCTGTGAGGTCTGGCAAAACTAGGGGCATCAAAATACCCTTCTTCAAACAATGCAGATATTGCTTCAGAGCGACGAAAGCGCATGTCAAGGACAGCATTAATGGCATCTGCAAGCAGAAATCTGCGGTTGGAGCGGAAAATGGTAGATGAATTGCGAAGAAATTCAACTTCTTCTGGAGCCAACAGAGGATTGGATCCCAGAAAGCGAATTGGCCTGATATCAGCTGTAGGGCTAGAAGGAGGGGGTAACCTATTTTCCTTGTCCAAGTAGCGAAACAGATAGCAGTGGTGATAGAAGTACAATCTGATAGGGTCATTGGGAGGCCTTTGATCAATGCGGTATTTCCAGGTTTGAGTGGCAAGCCTCATTCCTATGCGACGAATTCCTTCCACTATAGCATTGCGTATGGCACTAAGCATTCCCATGTGAACATCTTGTGTGGTATTGAAATCAGGTTCTGCTGCAAGGATCCTAGCTGCAGCTATGTCACGTGGCTGAGGATCTGATTGAACTTCCTTTCCCTGTTGGAAGCTTTCATCAACCCTCCTGGGATATTGTTTGCCATGCTTATGATCCCATTCAAGCCTTCTCCGATGCTCTGCCTTCCTTTCCTCTTCAGTGGGTAACCTCAGTTCAGCATTCCGATCCCATTCTTGGCGCCGATTGAGTTCATCCATGTAAGTTGTGGTTGGCAATGATGATGGATGAGACTGGTCTGGGGCTGCAATAGCAAACACATGCACAGGAACTGGAGGTGGCTCCTGTGGAATTTCTGCTTCCAATTGACATAAGAGGTTGGTCTCTGGGTATACAGACCTAATCTTCTTCATGGGAATGGGTGAGGAAGGGGGTAATGGTATGGGGGACTTCTTGAATTGAGCTGCAGTTTCTTCCAAGGAATTTAAGGAGTTGGCCCTGTCAAAGGGGATCCTTACTTCTTCATCTGAAAGGGAACTAATCTCTTCTCCATCTGGAAGTGACCAAGTGTCATCTGGAACAGAGTTGGATAGCAAGGAAACAAAGGGTGTTGCATTAGCATTCAAAGATGGGGTGGAGGAAGTGGCTCCTGGGGATTTACTGGTGATTGGAATATTCTGTCCAGGTCCAGGTGCTACTTTAGCCAGTACTTCCTCCAGTTCTTCATCATCATCAGCAAGCATGTCTAGTTCATCCTCTGAGTCTGTTTCAAATTCCATTGAAGAGTCACTATCTTCATCCTCAGAAGATCCAAAGATTGACTCTGGGGAAATCCATTTCCTCTTGGGTGGGGTATCCAAGGGCTCTTCAAGACTATGCTCTTTCTCCTCTAGTTTTGGACTAATAGGAGCCTGGGTGGCAGTGAAACTCTTCCCAAGGAGGGTACTACATGATTCCTCTTCCTCCTTAGGGTCCATGTACAAGGAATCCCAAGTCTCATTGTCAGTCTCAGGGTTGTACACAGGAGATCCTACAGAAGGCATAGTAAAAGGAGTAATGGGTTCAGGCATAGGCTCAAGTTCAGGATCCAAAGTGAAGCTGGATAAGGGATCATCAAAGGGGTTGGATAGAGGTACAAAAGGGATGAAAAGAGGAGTATCTAAAGGGGATATGATGGGGGAAGGAGTAGCTAGAGGGTGGCGAAAATATGTTGGAGTCTGAGATAAGGGGGACTGGAATGGGGAGCGGAGGTCCCCAGGGAACCATGGTCCATTCATGTGGGGCCTCGGTTCTTCTCCATTGAAGGGGTAAACAAGAGCTGGGGGCGACGGGGAGGTATCGAGATAAAGATTCGTGTTTGAGGGAGCAGGGCTGACTGGGTTCCCATTGAGAGGGAATAAGGGTCGAGTAGGTGTCGGCATGTACTGCGAATGGTTCAGGGGATCAGCGGCCGATGCGCGAAGCCGATGCGCATCACATACCAATGATATGGGCATTCGCGTGCCCACGTCTTCCTCCTCGCGTAGGTCGTTATCGCGAGTCGGGGGCCTAACGGTGATGCGTGGGAGCATCTGGGCGACGGCGTTTGGGACGACGGAGGGCGTTGGGTATGGCTGATAGCGCGGGCGGGCGCTGTTACGGCGATTCTCGCGGCTTGGGGGCGAATCCGGGGCTAAAAAGGTATTCGCGGCGGTCTGTACTGTTATTAGAGCTGAAAACGGGGCTTCGTCTGTCAATTCGCTCGCCACCGGGGCGGCGTATTCATTCATGAGGATGTGGGGGTCTAGCTGCGTGGCGGGCAGGTCAGTGTTGGGGGTATTGGGCATACAGTGGCTTACCCATCCCTCAGTCCACTCCCAGCCCTCAATTGGGGCATCAGGATCCCTTCCCACTCCTCTGGGGATGCCGTTGTCACTGCCGTAGACGGACGAGGCAGGTGAGCAAGGGGGCGTCGAGAGGGTGCGCGAGGAGGCGCGGGTTGAGGTGGCTGATGGAAAGCGGGTTGAGGCGGCCGACGGCAACACGGGTGCCGTTGGGACTGGGAAAATCGACGGGATTCGAGGGGATGGGTCGAGCGTGGACCGTACAGTCGATACGACGTCCTCCTGGGATGCTGCCGGGTCAGAAATGAATGAGCACGGGGGAGGCGTTACTGGATAAAACTTAAAGAACAGATGCCCCATCCGTAACGACGGAGGGGCTCTGGATGAAGCTACGGCGGCCAGCGTCGTGTTGAGGAGGACTCCATGTTCGAATGGAGTCCCATATCGATCCCGCTGGGGGGGGAATCGATATCCGAGGGGCGAAACGAACAAGTAACGCGCGGCCAAGGGCCGGTCTTCTGTTTGGTCGGCAAGTGCCGAGATGATCGTCCGTGCCGCATTTGGGTTTAAGTCATCGGTTACCCAATCAACAGCAGTGGGCAGAGGAATATCATTGATTAAAAATTGCGGGGAATTATCCTCCATCCCAGAGGGTTCACTGGCATCCTCCTCTGAGGCTCCAGTTATATCTGGGACTTGGCCATTGTTCTCCAAAATTGAATCCACTGTATCCTTCTTTGGAGTGTAAGAATCACCTGCTATTGAGGACAATGCTACTTCTATGGAAGCCTTAAATTCTTTAATTCCAGTGGGAATATCAGTTGAGGCATCAGCTGAGGTATCAGCTCCTGGTGCAATACTGTGGGAACTGTCCAAATTGGGGTTGTCTGACCCAATTAATTTTGTTGCCAAGGATTGCATAGGTCCACTTTCTTGATTATCTTCCTGAGAGGCTTGTAAAATATTAGTTAACCCAGAGGTTGAGTCCTCACATGGTGCAGGCTCATCTGGGGCTGGCAATTTAAGTCCGAAGAATTTTACCTCATTATTGCATGCTTGATTAGAAATTAATTCCTCATTAATTCCAAAGGGGTCTTGTGAAGTATCCGAGTCTTCAGAGCTTGATTCAGCTGAGTCTAGCAGTGATAAGGATGCATACTTTCTGAGCCTAGGAGGTACTATGCATGTTCTTTCCATAAGGGTGGTACAATCATCAGCAAGATTGTCTTCAGAGGGAGTGACTTCAGAGGCAGTGATGGATAGGACTTGTTCATGTCTCCTAAATGGAGGGAAACGTTCAGTGGCTACCATCATTTCATATTTAGCTCCAGGGTCTGTGGGATCCTTGAAGACTAAGTATGTGCCTTCAGACCTTTCATCAATGGTGACAAAATTGCCTCTCTGCCAGGGTCTTCCAAGTAGTAGATCAAAGGGGACTGACTCACCTATGAACAAATCTGCATAGGTCATGACACCTCCACAGGTTAAGGGAACATTTGGCACTAAACCTGTAAGAGTTCCTACTCCTCCATTGGCATCATTCATGGTTAATTTCTTGGCCACATCAACTGGTCTGCGAATGCTGGCTTTCCAAATTTCCTTGTTGACCACATTCAACTGAGATCCTGTGTCAATGATGGCTGTGATGGGACGTTCATCACACTCCATACGAAGCTTGATCAACAGTCCCCATTCACTGGGCCTGAATGCATTTGCCACAATAGGATTCCTAGGGTTCTTCCTTTTGACCATGTCAGTGAGTTGTTCTGTTAACTCCTTGGATGAGGCTAGCACTTCTCTAAAGCGAAGGGTGACTGGTGTATCCAGTATCTGATTGACCACTTGTGTGTTTCCAATAGTGGTTGAGATTTCAGACTGTCTCACAGGTGCCTTTGGGCGAGGTGCAGTCTTCTCAGGGCTGGCTTTAGCATTCTTGGATTTGTTGGTGATATCCTGCATTTCGATGTCCTCATTGATAGGTACCATTCTAGGTACTCTAGCATCAAAAGGGATTGGCTGCATTTGGCGTATTTCTTCAATGCGAGTAGGTGCATTTCCTTTGGGAGCATTGGCTGCTGTGGGGGCTTTGCCTTGGTTGAGTCCCTGCATTGAGTCTGGATGCTGCAGAGAAGCAGGCTTAGCAGTAGTTGCTGCCTTGGGCCTCACATTCTCTTTGTCTTTATCCCTGTTCCTTTGTCTTGCAGGTGGATAAACTCCATCAAATGCATCCTTTCTGGCTGCAGTGATCTTGTGCTGCCCTCTGTCTGCAGCCATTATCTGTATGTCTTCTTTCATATTAGGTTCATTTATAGTGGCAGGGGAATAAAACATATCCAATTCATCTTCTTCAGCATCTGACTGATAATAGTCAGAGAAGGTTTCTTGGAGAGCATAAAAATTGGCTTGCAGAGATTCTGATGAGAGGCGTTCAAAAGCCTGTATAAATGTCTCCCCCATTCTACGACGAATGAGGGAACCATCACTGTTGAGTAGCTTTCCAAGAGGATCTCTTATTAGAGTTCCTGACTTTAATAGCTCCAGGATTCTTGGGCAAGTCTGCATTCCGTGACCTTTCATCCCACATCCATAGCAGGTCATGGGCTCACGCACCCCCATTTCAGAGTTGAGTGTGGTGTTAGCGGTTGCTGGTCTTGCAGTGGTGACTTGAGGTCTTGGAAGAGGTCTGGGTTGTGAGTGCAAAGCAGGTGCCTTGACACACTGTGCTACATCTGGGTCAAGCTTGATTGCCTTGTAGTAGGCCAGACTATAGCGATGGTCTTCCAGTGAGAGGTTCCCCATCTGCTTGATCAGGGCTTCAACCTCATCCTGGACAGTCTTGCCTTTCTTCTCTGGTCCTTTCTTTGCCTTGTTCCTGTCCAAATCCTTCTTGTTAAGCTTCTTTGGGGCTTCTTCATCAGTGTCTGCTTTACTCTTGTGCTTCTTCTTCTGGTCTTCCAATTTCTTCTTCCAATACTTGATGCCATAATCAGAGTTACTTTCTTCCTCTGAAGATTCATCACTGGATGAGTCTGAATCATAATCCCTCTTTCTTTCAGGGATCTCATCATCAGAGTCTGCCAGGTTGATGTCAAAGCGGTTTCTTTCAAATAGAATTTCTGCAACCTTAGTGACCTTGTCAATTGGGAATGGTTGAGTTACATCCAGAGGTGTGGAACCAGTAATAAGCCTAAGCTCAATGCGATGACGCAGGTTCTTATTGATTCCAGCCCAGAAATATGCAGCTTTGTCTTCTGCAGAAATCTTCTTCTTGGCTTCAAGCCATCCTGCAATAGTGACAAACTTGCGCACATATCTCTTCCATCTGGTGAGTGTGTTTATCTCTTTGTGTTTCCAGCTGCGAGTCAGAGTCAACAGGTCTCTGGTGATGTAACGGGTTTCTTTGAAAGCAGCATCAAAGTACTTCATGAAGTCTGCTTCCAGCTGGGTCCAGTCTGGTGTTGTGAAGCTTTCCAGAGCTTCAACTAACTTGACAACCTTTCTAGAGCAATAGTCTATAACGCGGTCACATTTCTCAGCTTCTGAGAGACCATAGGTCTTACAGACCTGATTATAATGTCTGAGGAAGCGTTTGATGTCTTCATGGCTTCCAGTGAATTTATAGGGTGCCCCTTTCTGCCCCAAGAGAGGCATCATATCAGGGGTAAGTGATGTAACCATTGTGATGGTTGAATGGGAATGTAGATGTGGTTGTTGAGAATTGGATTAGTAAGAGGTGTTTAATGATGAACCAACCCCTCGCGGTGGGCTCCAATTATGTTGTTCGTGAGAAAAGTTTATATGAAAAAACTAATCTGCACCAAGGGTTTCCGGAGTGCGACTTTGATCGGGAAATTACCTTGTTGTTCTTCAGGGGATGGTAAGCAACTGTTAAACACCTAAGGTCTGTGCTCAACAACTGTGTTGTCTGGGAATTGTCCTAAACAAAGGTTAGTGTAGTCAAGATAACAGTGAACAGCTACCTTGAGTAAGTTTAAGTCAAGCTATATGACTTAGAGGATGGGTGAACAGTGAGGTCTTTCCTACACAAGGTAAAGACTTTGAGGATATACACAAGCAAGAGTGACAAGTGTTGTGTATGATGAACAAGGATGGGATGAGCAAGAGATAGTGGAAGTCAAACAAGTGTGTGTGACAAAACTATCTAACAGAATGTGACAATAATGAAAGTATGAGACAATAAAACAGTCAAGAAGTATTGATGATCAAGGTATCTGACAATATTCCGAAGCTTCAAACGCACATTGGCTACTGGTTCAGAATATGTACTGGGATATCTTGGTGAAGACCAATATATCTTGAGATAAATGACAATAGTAACGGCACTATGTCACAGAATATTTCCCAAACTAGTAATAAAAGAGTATCAATATATCAGATATTGATAGATCAATTAAGACTATCTGATTTGAGAAGGAATAGCAAGCAAGAATAAGACTGGAACTGTAACTGAATTGGTATACTAGCTACTACAGAAGTAGTTAGATACTAAAGGGGTGAATCAAAGGATGATGGGAATGAGGATCAAGTTTGACTTGGGGGGGATCAACTTTTTACTGATGTCTCCTGCAGAAACTGGGCCCTATTTATACCTTTTCAACTACAGGAGTCATTCAGAGTCATAGGATGGAATATGAAATGAGTGTACAGGTTAGTGAGTCATAACTGGTCATAGTAGAGTAATATGAAATGAGGGGGCATAGGGTGAGTAAGCATTGGAAATAGGGGCATAGGTTTGTGAGTCAAGAGGAATCACAAGGGAGTAATTTGAAATGGGGCATAGGGTGTGCAAGCACATAAAAGGCAAATGGAAATTGGGGCATAGGTTTGTGGGCATATAAAAGGGCAATTGGAAATTGGGGCATAGGTTTGTGACTCATGCAGAGTCAATTACTGAGAATCATATGGTACTGTGAGAAAGGATGGGGGCATAATTGGCCATGATGGTGTCATAATGGTGTCATAAGGTGTCATAAGGTGTCATAATGGGGTCATAAGGTGGGGCTGCTGATTGATCAATGAGTTATCTGAGGGGAGATGAGCTACTGGCTGATCTTCTCTGAGATCTGGGGTGGTCTATGGTTCTCCAGGAATCATGGACCAAGGCTGGAACATGTAATTTCAAATTGGGCTTCTAGAATCAGTTCTTCAGGCTGTGCTTCCTTTTCCAATGTTCTAGAATAGAAGGCTGTGCTTCCTCTGTCAATGTTCTTTGATGGAAGATAGAAGGCTGTGCTGTGCTTCTTTTCCAATGTTCTAGAATAGAAGATAGAAGGCTGTGCTTCTTATCTTATCTGTTATCATGAAAGATAAGAAGGTGGCTGTGGAATGTGGCTGCTCTGATCTTGGATCTTGATGTCTGAAGTAAGGCTGTGGCTGTTGATCTTATCCTTTCCTTATTAGTAAAGATAAGGATAAGTCAGCTATTATCTAATCCTGTAATCTGATAAGGCCTTGTCCCTTCATTACTGATACTGTAAGCTGGGTTTGATGGTGGCTGGGCACCATCCCTTAGTGCTTGGGGCTATATTCCTGATGTTGTCCACTTGTTGTCCTGGCTATTGAGAGAAGGGATACTCCAGCTGAAATTGCAATATTGCAGCTGAATGGAAAATTGTATAAATATCCTTTCTTCAATCTTGTACCATGTTTTTGATCCAAAACCATTTTGGATCATGACACCTCACGTCTAAATACTTCCCTATTGTTACGCCCATTATCGTGAATAAGTGGCATGAGCTTCTCTCTGTTGCCGGTGTTCTAGATAGTTTTTCTGATGTTCCTGACGGTTTACGTTCCGGCTTTCGTATTGGGGTTTCCTCTTCTATTTCCAAAGTTTTCTCACTGGTTAATCATAAATCTGCCCTCGAAAACCCTTCCATCATTGATAATCATATCTCTAATGAGATAAAGGAAGGTAGGTATTCTTGTGCCTATTCCCCTGAAGAGTTTCTGGCCCTGTTTGGTCCCTTCCGCACGTCTCCCCTTGGCTTGTGCTTTGACAAGCCACTCAAGCCCCGTATCATTCAAGATCACTCTTTTCCCTGTAACGACCCCTTGATGTCCTCTGTCAATTCCAAGATCGATTCATCTGCCTTTTCTTGCGATTGGGGCACTTTTATTGATTTCTTTACTCACATCCTCAACGCTGCTCCAGGTATCATAATGGTTTTCTTCTTATTAACTGTCCTTACTCGTGTCCTCAACGCCCTTTTTTCAGGTACTGAAGTGGCAGTATTCGATGTCGATTCTGCCCACCGTCATATGCCTGTGGCTCCAATGGACTGTCTCCATGTGTGTGTCGCCTGGAAAGGTTGCATTCACATGGACCATTGCTGCTGTTTCAGCTGCTCAAGTTCTTCCGGCATTTTTGGTTGCGCCGCTGATGGTATCGTCTGTATATATATCCCCAGGAAGGTCGACGATGTCCTCAAATGGGCAGACGATTTTATTTTCTGGCATTTTCCTATCAAACCCGCTATCAACGGCCTTTGGTCGTATTCCTACGATGAGTCCTTGATCTGGGACGTTGCGTCAGAACTGGGTTGGCCTTGGTCAACAAAGCCTGGGAAGTGTATCCCCTTCTCCTCGTCTTTCAACTATATCGGCTTTCATTGGGATCTCGTCTCAAAGTCCGTCTCCCTCCCTGATTCAAAGCGCTTAAAGTTTCTCTCTAAGATTGCTGACTGGATTCCTGGTGCCTCCGTCACCCACAAGGAGTGCGAATCCGTCGTGGGATCCCTCAATCACTGTTCCATGGTCATTTTTTCCAGCCGCTCTCATCTCCCATCTCTTTATTGTTTTTTGTCAGCTTTCTCCTCCTGCCCCTTGCCTTTTATTAAACTCCACATTCCTTTTGCAGCTCTCTCTGACATCTCCTGGTGGCGCGATCAACTTTCGCACCCTTGGTGTGGTATGAACATCTTGTCTCGCCCCCCTTCCTCTTCCTCCACCATCTTTGTCAATGCTTCCTTGTCGTGGGGCATCGGCCTTGTCTGGGACGATCATTGGCTAGCATGGCCTCTCATTCCGGGATGGAACTGTGATGGCAGGGACATCGGTTGGGCAGAGATGGTCGCCATCTTCTTGGCTCTTCTCACAGTCATCAATGTAAAATCTCGCTCGATCACCTTTTCTCTTCATTCTGATAACACCGGCATCGTTGGGGCTTTCAATGCAGGCCTCTCTCGTAACCCTCATCAGAACTCAATCCTCCGCCATATGCTTCTGCTGTTTCACAAGTTTGATGTCTGGTTCTCTATTTTGTGGGTCCCCTCTGAGGATAACCCTGCCAATGGTCCCTCAAGGGGCATATTCCCTCCCTGGTCTGAGATTTTACCTCATCCACCTCATAGCCCATTTTTCTTACGATCATTTGTTGCCCCTGCGGTTTCAGTCCCTTAGCCTCGTTTTTGTCCACATTCTCTCGTGATTGTTATCGTCGCTTAGCCTGATGTAGTTTTTACCAAATTACAACACTGTGCCCATCAATCTGCCATTTTCCATGAACCCTGATCCATACCTTTTCTCCTCGTTCCCACCATGCTATCTGATGTGACCCTGGTTCACATAGCCAGTCTCATTTCATCGCCCGTTTCCTCGTTTCTTGCATTGAAACCCCCCTCTTCTCTCACTTCCTTTCTCCCTTCTATTGACCACACTCTCGCCCACGCTTGGGCAGCATCGACTCGTCAGAACTATAGTGGCAGTGTCTCGAGGTTTATCGACTTCTGCAACTCGAACTCAATTCCCGCTTGGAAATGCTGCCAGCATCTGAGCTGCTCCTGTGCTCGTTCCCCGCTTCATCAGCTGGAATTCACGGTGGTTCATCCATTTGTAACGATCTCTCCAGCATCCACGCTTGGCACATCATCAACAATTTCGCATATAGCGGTGGGACGCGTCTCTCCTACGTCGTCCGTGGTGTCAAGAACCTCACTCCTGCGTCATCAAAGCGGGAATTACATCTCCCAGTCACCTACAACATGCTTTCCGCTCTGTTTTGCTACCTTTCTTGTTCAGACCCCTTCGATTCTGCAGTCCTCGCAGCCGCCTCTTGTGCATTTTGGGCCCAATGCCATCTGGGCAATATCTTGCCCCAGAAAGATCATTCTCATAATCCAAATCTTTTTCCCTCTGTCTCGGATCTCTCCCCTCCGTCCTCTGCCAGAGGCTCCCATCAGCTCAATCTCCCCTGGGATAAGGTGAAACACACGAGAGGCGCATACATCGTGGTCTGCCAGCAATCTGGTCCAACTGACCCAATCACCGCATTGGATTCCCATCTTGCTGTTAACAGCATCCCCTCGAGCTTTCCTCTCTTTGCATATAACACCCCTTCTGGCCATCTCGCCCTCCGTACTTGAAAGTTTCTCAACCGCTGTAACAGTGTCTGGACACATCCTGGCTACCCCGTTTTCTCCGGCCACAGCTTTTGCATTGGCAGTACTACAGAACTACTCCTCCACGGTGTCCCCCCCGACATTGTGAAGATGCTTGGTCGTTGGTCTTCAGATGCATTTTTGCGGTATTGGAGGAACCTTGACTCCATTGCCCCCCTTTACGCAGAAATCCTCCCACCTCCTTCATCATTTGCAAAGTCTCACTCCCGTGGCCGGCGCGCCACACCTCTTTAACGGCCCTTTTTCTTGTCATTTCGCTACCTTCATCTTGTTACTGTTTTTCGTTTCTCTTATGCCTTGTTGCCCTTCTTCTCGTAAAGTCTTGGGTGTTTTGGGTTTTCCATTCAGGCTTGCCTTTCGTCAGTTCTCCTTTGTTGCCTTTTCTTGGGCAGATTGTCTCCACCTGCACATCACACCCAAATCGTCAGTCGTGCTCTTGTAGATCTAGCCCTCTCTTTATCTTGTGCTAGTTACATTTCCCCGACTTCCAATTTCCCCAAAAACCTACGACAAGAGTCAAATCACATCGCTACTATTAATATATCGCTCTGTACTCTAGTCCCATCCCAGCCAAGAAAACACGAGTACTGCCATATTCAATGCAAAGGGCTGTAATTGTCCCAAATGAGAATTGAATTCCGAAATTGCTTGAGCTCTCGAGGAAATAGAATCTTGGTCTCAACTCAGAAGCACCTTCCTTTGCAAGCAGAGGTTTCTAAATTCAGTGATGTCCAACTTTTCTGACATTAGAGCTCTAAAGATCAGGAATAATTTGTCTCGAGGGTTGTTTAAACATTACAGTGAACTCTAATATAATGGTGAAGCAATCAAAGCATATTATACAAAATATTTTTAGTACTGTTTGCGGCAGCTGCAGGTGTAGCAGTGACACCAAGGGCCATGGCGGTGAGAATGAGAGGAATGGTGCGAGAAATCATGGTGTATAAGATGTTTTACTATTCTTGGTCAGATTATGCAAATGGATCAGGTTATGCAAATTCTTAAGTACAACACATTCCACTGCTCCATTCACCACACAAAAAACAACCAATGTAGATAAATCATAAAGATCATGATCTACCAGCTCAAGTTTGAGAAAAGTCGAAGTGAAAAAATAATATATCACAATCTATGTCAAAAAGTGGCTGGGTAACACTTTCTTGGGCTCAGATCCCAGAGATCTAGCCCATCCTTTCTCATTTTTGGACCTGGACCTTAGTAAACACACTCTGCCAATCTCATAACAACATTTATTGAGAAGCTATTGCTTGGAAGTGAGCATAAAATAGTGTAAACAGTGGTGTGCACGATGGCACCGTGACACTTTCGTGCTCCGATGTCAGCTTGTCTCGGCGACTCTAGGCTGTGGTGCCTTGTGACCAACCGTGACTTAAAATTTGCATAACCTGATCCACCCCCCAAATTTGATACCACTGTCTCAGCCTTTGCCCGACAACATGTCCTCTTCATATAAAAAATTTAAATACTATCTAGAACTGTTGACAAGATGATAGTACTGCCAAATACCAAGTTTTGGAGGTGTAGATGAAGTTATGAGGGAGCTAGAAGTGTTTTACTAAAAAGTTTGCAAAGGTGGTCCAAGAATAGTATGGTTGGAATGTCTTTGTGTGCATGTATGTAGGTGAAGTTGCAATACTGACGACTGGGTATGAGCATGGTGTCTTTTATATGTGCAATGCCAATTAAAAAATATCCTTAGTCGAGCAAACAAGAGACGTACAAAACAGGTAGAACAGAGTAGATCGGAGGTGTCGGTCATGCAAGGGGTGATTGTACCGACACCAGTTGAACTTGGGGGGTAGATTTAGGTCCACCAGGACAGGATGGCTGGTAGGCAATGGTGTGTCCAAAGAAACTACAAGACGGACCACATCATACCCCCCAAACCCACATTGACGCGTTGGGGGTCAAGGGGAGTACACGATTTGTGCTGTAAGTATCATATACTTATGCGAGGTCGATCCAAAGTTTGATGTTCCTCCACTCGCTAAGCGGTTGAGTACACACACGTACTGGGCGACGACTTCAACACGGTTCTTTAGTGGGATACACACATTATGGACGCACCATTGATCTTGCTGGTTCTTGTACGACTTTATCTCCCTTAAATAAAATAAAAGATTTGCTCGGCAAAGTTCGACCTGGAAGAAATCTAGTCTCCGTCCATTCACCGGTGAAATCACGATCTCCATGTCTCTGTACCATGCCCAACGACGCAGACTCGCTTGACACTTGATGCACGGCAGTATCTGTTGCAGACTCTGGTGCGAAGGGCTCTGAGTCGGAAGTACGCGAATTCATTTTGGAGCCTCAAATTTATTCCTTATTTTCGCAAGGGGGGCCCGGCATTCAAAAACTTAAACGTGGGTCGAAAATTTTCATTTTGATAATTTCGGGGACCTCCCCCCCCCTTCTTCCTAATATGGGTATATTTAATTACATCATATACGAAAAAGGCAATCTAATCTACCACCGACCTTCCAGTTGTGAGGCACGAAGTCAAGGTTGAGACAATCCAAATGAAACTGTACCAAGACCCAATCAGTCTGAGCATGAATGTAGTGGGAAATTACTTACCCATTGAGTCCCACTGTCTGGATAAATGCATCTGGCAGCCCTGTTGGCCTCAATATCAGTCTGACTCACTTTATTGCCACACAAACAGGCATATGTCTGCCATATCCTGAGTCTTTTGTATTAGGCCAATGTGGGTGGGTTCAGCAGCAATTGTAAACTCTGTCTGGTCTCCAGCTTGGAATTTTGGTGCTGCCTGTCATTTGTATTAGTTTCCTATACCTATGGATAATCCATTACGTGCCGTTTTGTTTGATTTCACCATGATGCAAGTGTTGCCTGCACTCAGGGGGTGGCAGGAAAGTCAAAAATTACTATATAAGGCTACATATCGAAGTATTACTTTTTTTTTTTGGCTCGGCCCGTGACCCCCCCCCCCCCACCTCGGGTGCGGGGTTTGAATGCCGGGCCCCCCTTGTATTTTCGCCTATCACTTCGCGCGCAAGTATGTATTCCCATTCGTTCAGCATTGAAATATTGAAACACAACCTGGGAACCGGTTTCCAAGGTCTCTCGATCATCCAAAAGGTAATGGGGAACCTCGCATACGCATGTGGTGACAATCACCGTATGGAGTCTCGTTGCGCCAATATGCACAGTATGGACTGTCATGTACTGTTCTTGTTACACGATCGCTTACAAGCCTCCTGCTCTGCTGCACGTAGATCTATCTCCCAAGTTCGGTTTGTGTCGGTGCAATCACCCCCTGCATGACCCCAACTGGTTTTACGCGTAGTGTGTAATTTGATCATGGCATTGCAGATGCAGATGTAAAAGACGCCATGCCATGCCTAATCGTCAACATTGCAACCTCACTTGCACACACACATCTCAATCACCAAGATATTCCCAATATAACATATCCTATACACCATGATTTCTCGCATCATTCCCCTCATTCTCACCGCCATGGCTCTTGGTGTCGTTGCTACACCTGCACCTGCTACGGATGGTATGTCTTTTCACGGAGCGGTTACTCTCTGAGATCTCATCCTTCCGCCTTTCTAGCCTCTGATTCTTCGAACAAAAACGTAGTCAGCACGGCGCAGACGGTACAAGTTCCCGATAATTACCTCCGCACTCTCTGCTCCAACGAGGGCGGGATTAATGTTGTGTTCCCGCCGATGGGAGGCGTTCAAGCCCATGATAAGCCCACCAATGGGTGTGTGATAATGTGACGAGAGTTTGTATGACGTTCCGCCTGCACATTTAATTCTCCGCAGCTCGCGCAGGTTGCGCAGCTCCCGCAACTTTGTGGCATTGCCGCGCAGGAAGTAATATACATAGCCTAAGTCTGTAGATCTTGTAGTTACTTCATATATAATATATTTTTCCACTCCCTGCTCGCTGTGCTAGCCGTTTGTGCTACGTTTACAGTGGCCATTCCCCAGCTTCCACACCAACTTAGCGACCTCGCGAATGCAGGTCCATGTCAATGGACATGGCCAGCGTATCCGCGAGGTGGTTTTGAGTGGTGGGGTAGCTAGCTAGGTAGCGTATTCATCTTACCCTTGGTCTCCATCGCTGTCCCCTTGTCCTGATCACTGTTGCCACCTGTCACTGTGGTTCTGGTTTGTCGTTGTCCTTGCCGAGGCGGCCATGAGGGCCATGGGGGTCCCTTTTGGGTCCGTCAGTATGGCCCTTCACATTGTTTACCTTTGCCATGTTCTCCCCCTGCAACGAAGTTTGAGGGCCTGTGACATTCAGTCACACGGTGACGCGTCGCGTTCAATGTGTAAGTTTTTCTTCCTGACTTTCTCATGAAAATTTTTACAGGTCAACGTTAACTACGGCCACACAAACGAAGATGAAGGTGAAGACAACCAGCAACGGTGACGGCGGCAATACTGAGAGGATAGAATTGGGGGAATGATGGACCCACTCCCCCAAGTGAGTTCCTCATCATCTTCATTCCCCACAGCCGAGGATTGCCACCGACACGAAGGCCTGCATCCAACGACATGAGGACCGAGCCTTCGCCCGCCCACCAATGCACCCAACCACACCATACCGGGCCAGAGCCTGAAGTCGCCCACCCCCCATTCCACCCAGCGTTGCGTCAATTGACACATGTCCGGTATCGCGAAGTCGAAAAGGCGGCGTGTGGGCATGCATGGCCCCTAAAATTTAAGAAATATCCAGGTTACCTGCGATGGAAGGGTCCCGAGTAACTCGGTGCGATTCACTATGGATACCCAACCACCCAAAACCACCTCGCGAACCACCTCGCGAATACGCCGGTCATGTCAATTGACGTGGACCTGCATTCACGAGGTCGCTAAGTTGGTGTGGAGGATGGGGATGACATTGGGCACCATAAAAACACGGGTAGCATAACGAGCAGCAAGTATAATAAATATATTGTATACAAAGTAACTACGATAACTACAGACTTAGGCTACAGAATATAATAATATCACTTCCTGCGCGACAATCCCACAAAGTTGCGGGAGCTGCGCAAGTTGCGCAACCTGCGGGATCTGCGGAGAATTAAATGTGCAGGCGGAACGTCATAAGTTTGGAGTGACCCTTGCGCGGTTGGGAAATTTTAGGTTGCTATCATTCTTTATACTATATTTTCCGTAATACGCTTTTGTTGGCTGTCAATTACTTCGTTGCGTTCAGTGACACGGTACTTAATGTTCTAACCTGAATAATATAATCCGACATTGCGATGATAAGTCATGACTTGAACACATCCGCCCACAAGTGCAAAAACACAGTTGCACGATGGGTTTCGGGACGCAGAAGTTAGGAAAACGATCGGGGAATGACTCTGACCCCAAATGGCTCACACACCCTGCAGCCGAACGTTCAAGCCCGAACTCGAACATTCCGAGAAGGGGGCTAATTGTCCTTTTCTCTGTTGCTGACTCTCAGCGTTAACGACGACAAGAAAGACGTGAAATGAAATTTTATCTAATCGAACTCATGTTGGTACTTGTACATTTCAAGCGGAAAAAGTAGGCGTCAGTTGTCTTTCACTCATCGCATCTCACTGCGGTACCCATTTGCCCGGATAAACGTAGGAGATAGTATGGGGCTCCCCATCAGTGCAGTCAACTGTCGCAGAATTGCCCTTGTCGTCAGAAATCATACTGGCACTGGTAACACCCTGGTCGAACCAGAGCACTACCATGTTCCTGGGTTTCATGTCATCTGTGCCTGCAATGAGTTGGCCGGGACTAATGTAGACTGCAAGTGAAGACAAAAAATGTTCATCAATATTTTCCGGTGTTCAGCAAAAACGAAAATAAAATTACTGGGAACGTAGGGCCCGCCGGCAGGGTATTGGAGGGATACGAGAGCAGAACAGACCATTCCGTTGATGAGACTGAAGCCATTGATCGGTGCATTCGGGTTTGGGGCGACCGTCGGCGTATCGGTGAAGCTTTCAATGGTATAGGATTGACCCATGCCGATAGGAAGAGGCGGGGACCCGCCTGCGATGACAACACCTGGCCGACGAGCAATATCTTCAGGTTAGACTCCCAGAGTCACACTTGCGAGAAAATGAGGCTTACTTCCTTCTTGGAAGGTCTGAGTTGTAGCATTCATCTGGTATGAATTTGTCCAAGTAACGATCATACTGGATGCAATGTCTAATTGGCTGTTAATAATAATAATGTATGCCAGTTCTAAGGGATATTACATACTTGGGTCAGTGGCCATAATAACATTGGATACATTGCCACTGGCGTCAGCGAGGACTTTGGCCACGCAAAGGGAGTAATCTTTAAGCACGGGCAGGATTTGCGAGTCTGGCGGTCGGAGCGTCATTTAACAGTAGCGCGCAAGTAACTTGGCAAGCGCACCAATTTCAATCGTGACCTGGTTGACCATCTTGATTGAAAACTTGCCGAGTAATTAATGGGAGGGTTGTGGGATCGTGCTGGCTTTTATGCGTTTCCGAAGCCACTTGTGACAGATTCGCGTCTCCGAAATGAATCTTAACAAGCTCAGCATCTAGGCCAGAGATCAAGGTTTTATCTCATCGATTTTCTGCTTTAGACATGAGGACGAGAACATACGGCAGGCCAGCGGTGTGTGATAAGGAGACACGAATTGCCTGTGAGAAACAATAGCAAGATTACACCCTACTAATAAGCTCAAGCTTGTTGCAGAGGATAGGTGCCCGTACGCGTGATGAAGCTAAGTCACTGTCAGTGTACTGAGCTAGAGGTTATCGGAGAACATATGGGAGGTAAGCGGCTGCGAGAAACAATAGCAGAATCACACACACCTTGAGCTTAAGCTTGTTAGAGAGGATCAGCGTCCGAGTCCGCGATGAATCTAAGTCACAATGTCCAAAGCTAAGTATATTTAATAGGCTCAGTCTAATCACCTTGTTCCAAGCTTATCAAGCAGTACTACCCCGTATTTCAGGGCGTTCAAAATTTCCCATCGAAACACGCACTCATCGACAAATTACACTGAGTAATGGGGAACGAAGGAAAAGTGAAAGATTCTTGAAAAGATTCCTGCAGATAAGGCTTGATATAGCTTGATAAGTAAACATGTCCCTGATCGATTCACGTGCCATCCATATGTCCACGGCATTCAGAAATTGAATGAGCTCTCGAGGAGACAGAATCTTGATGTGAGCTCAGAAGGGATGACCAAGTCTTCGACATTAGAGCTCTAAAGATCAGGAACTTGAATAAATTGTCGCTGGTGTCTAGACATTATACTATAATATATATAGTGAAGCCATCAAAGCGTATTATAGGAAATATTTTTGGGCGGAAGGTGGCAATCTAAATCTATCCAACCGCGCAAGCGCCCCGAACTTTGGATATCTCATCACATTATCACACATCCATTGGTGGGTTTATCGCGGGCTTGAACGCTTCCTATCGGCGGGAACGCAACAGTAATCCCGCCCTCGTTGGAGCAGAGAGTGCGGAGGTAATGCTCGGGAACTTGTACCATCTGCGCTGTGCTGACTGCGCCGTTGTTCGAAGAATCGGAGGCTAGGAAAGAAGGATGAGATCTCAGAGGGTAACCACTTTGTCAAAAGACAGACCGTTTGCGGCTGCTGCAGGTGTAGCAGCGACACCAAGAGCCATGGCGGTGAGAATGAGAGGAATGGTGCGAGAAATCATGGTGTATAGGGTGTTTTGTGGTTGGAATGTCTTTGTGTGCGTATGTGCAGGTGAAGTTGCAATGCTGACGACTGGGTATGAGCATGGCGTCTTTTATGTGCAATTCCAATTAAAAAATATCCTTAGTCGAGCAAACAAGAGACGTACAAAATAGGTAGAACAGAGTAGATCGGAGGTGTCGGTCATGCAAGGGGTGATTGTACCGACACCAGTTGAACTTGGGGGGTAGATTTACGTCCACCAGGACAGGATGGCTGGTAGGCGATGGTGTGTCCAATAAAAATACAAGACGGACCACATCACACCCCCCAAACCCACATTGACGCGTCGGGCGTCAAGGGGAGTACACGATCTGTGCTGTAAGTATCACTGCCATGTATTCATGCGAGGTCGATTCCAAAGTTTGATGTTCCTCCACTCAAGCGCTAAACGGTCGAGTACGCACATGTACGGCAGTACTGGGCGGCGACTTCAACACAGTTCTTTGTCGGATACATACACTATAGACGTATCGTTCATGGCTCTCATACAACTTTATCTTCCTCAAAATAAGAAAATTTGCCGGCAAAGTTCAATCATACTGAGCTCTGTCCATTCGCTGGAGAAATCTTCTTCATGAGCTGTGTGAATCGTGCCCAGCGACACCAACTCACTTGACACTTGACACACAGCGGTGAGACTGGTATCTATTGCCGACTAGTTTTGGGTTCGGAGCTTCAAATTTATTATTTTATTTTCGCCTATCACTTCGCGCCGAGTGCTAAAGCAAGCCAGTACTCCCCATTCGTTGTGCATTGAAACACAACCTGAGAACCGGTTTCCAAGGTCTCTCGATCATACAAAAGGTAATGGGGAACCTCGCATACGCATGTGGCGACAATCACCGTATGGAGTCTCGTTGCGCCAATATGCACGGTATGACTGTCTTGTACTCCTTCTTGTTACACACACGGTTGCTTACAAGCCTCCTGCTTTGGTGCATGTAGATCTACCTCCAAAGTTTGTCGGTGCAATCATCCCCTGCATGATTCAAGTGACCGATACCTCCGTACCCCAACTGGTTTTACGCGTCGTGTGTGCCAGTGTCTTATTTGGTCATGGCATTGCAGATGCAGACATATAAGACACCATGTTCACGCCTAATCGTCAGCAAGTTGCAACTTCACCTGCACACGCACACACGGCTCGAACCACATTCCAAGCTTAACATATCCTATACACTATGATTTCTCGCACCATTCCTCTCATTCTCACCGCCATGGCTCTTGGTGTCGCTGCTACACCTGCCCCTGCTACAGGTGGTATGTCTTTTCACGGAGCGGTTACTCTCAGAGATCTCATCCTTCCACCTGTCTAGCGTCCGTCAGCACACCGCAGATGGTACAAGTTCCCGAGGATTACCTCCGCACTCTCTGCTCCAACGAGGGCGGGATTACTGTTGCGTTTCCGCCAATGGGAGGCGTTCAAGCCCGCGGTAAACCCTCCAATGGATGTGTGATAATGTGATAAGAGTTTGGAGTGACGCTTGCGCAGTTGGGAAAACTTAGGTTGTGCCAGACTCCATCGTTCCTTATACTACATATTTCCCGTAATAAGTAAAACGCTTGTGTTAACTGTTGATTGCTCGGGAACAATATCAAATTCTACCTCTGCATCCGCATTTGCGGCACCAAGTTTCGTGAACGGGGAGCTTCTTGAACCGTTCCACGGTCAAATAGAATGGACATTGAACTATATGGGACTCCTACACAAAGTAAGTACACATTACAATCTCCAAAAAGTGTTGTTTTTTTTTGGCGGGGGGCCATATATTCGACGCGGTTTGGGGGGGTGGGAACCATGAAGCTTTACAACACGCTCTTCAACCACTTGGCGTCCACGCCATCCTTCGTAGCCAAATACGGCATCAAATCGCTCGTCAAAAACTCGCTAGGCCATTCCCGCCTCACTTGTCCCCTCAGATATTGCACGGCGACCTGCAGATCCGCATCCGTCACTCCCGGCGCGAGACGTTTGATCCCAGGCGCAAGCTCCCCGATCAGCCGGTCCACATACGCCACCGTGACCGGTTCACCCGTGTCCAAACGCGCGCTGTGCCGCACCCACTGCCACAGCTGCACTCGCGTGATCTCTGCCGTCGCTGCGTCTTCCATGAGGTAGTTTAGCGGGATGCACCCGTTACCGCCGATCCACGAAGCCGTGTACGCAAGCGAGGCGGAGATATTGGAGCGTACGCCATCATCCGTGACTGCACCAGGAACGAAGGTGTTAAGCAAGTCCGCCGCATGGATGCGCTCGCCCTCGCGGCGAACGTGATACTAATGGCCATTAGCTCAACCTGGGAACAGTAATATGTGGCTGGAAACAAACCTGGTTGGGACCGAGCATATACTCGTCGAAGACTTTGCGTGCAATCTGATTGATGAGAGGATGCGCGATCCAGGTGCCATCATGGCCAGCGGTGACCTCGCGTATCTTATCCGCGCGAACCTTGCCCATCGCGATTTCGTTGGCCTTTTGATCATCCTTGATGGGGATTTGTGCAGACATGCCTCCCATTGCAGCAACTTTGCGTCTGGAAACGCATCCGTGAAGAACAGCGAAGAAAGGAAATACAGAAGAAGAAACGTACTTGTGGCATGTTTGGATCAATAGACGGACGTAAGCATCCATGAAGCTGACGGTCATCGTAACGTCCTTGCGGTCAGGAAGGACCGCGCTCATGTCTGCTCTGCGCCTCTTGATGAAGCTGAAGAGATAATCCCATCTGCAGTGTCGACGGTTTTAGAAAATTAAGACCAGTAGCATCATGAGATGTTTCCACCTTCCACAATTCAGACCAGAGGAATGGTTCCTCAGCTCGAAAAGAATTTCCTCCATCTGGAAGGCAGCGGGCAAAGTCTCGATCAGTACCGTTGCCCTGATAGTGTTGTGTGGAATGCCGATGTAGGATTGAGAGAACAAAAAGACATCGTTCCAGAGACGGGCTTCGAGGTAGTGCTCCATCTTTGGGAGGTAGAAGTAAGGACCGGAGCCGCGTTTGATGAGCTCTTTTGCGTTGTGATAAAAGTAAAGTGCAAAATCGAAAAGGGACCCTGACATGGGCACATTATCGATTGTGACGCGGGGTTCGTCAAGATGCCAGCCTCGGGGGCTGGGAGAATGATGTATTGACAAGACAGTGGGTTTGTTAATACAAGTGAACATACCGAACGATGAGGACCGCCGGTTTCTCAGAGAGCTTGTACGACTTTCCACCAGCTGTAAAGTCAATTTTACGCCTGACAGCGTCACGCAAATTGACTTGACCGTTTACCATATTGGCGAACGTAGGCGCACTGGCGTCTGCAAGAGGATGATGAGGGGGCAAATTGATACGAAAAGCAGAATTGGTTCACCCTCGAAGTCAGCCATGAATGTCTTGGCACCACTGTTCAAAGCGTTGATAACCATTTTGCGGTCGGTGGGCCCGGTGATCTCGACCCGTCTGTCTTCCAAACCTGGCGCAGGGGGTGCGCAATGCCATGAAGATTCTGCCCGGATAAGAGCGGTCTCCGGAGGGAAGTCAAGGGGTACGCCAGAATCCAACCTGCGCTGAGCCTCATCGCGAGCGACGAGGAGGGACTGGCGAGTCGACTCGAAGGTGCGGTGTAATGCGGCAAGAAAGTCGAGGGCGTCGCCGGTGAGGACCTCTGACTGGGCCTGTTGGGCTACCTTGCTGTGTATCTTTACGCCTGGGACCATTGTGAGTGGGTGGGAGATAATAGGAGCGTATATACTTGACCGTGCGTCTTTATAAACTCGCGGCTGTCCGAATTCCGATCGATCCGAACATCGTCATAATCACGTGCAGTTCCCGGAGTGAATAAATCATTATATTTTGTTATCAGATGAATCGTGGGCTAGTAAACATTACTAGTGGGTGACTTCCCGCAGACGTTTATACGACTTTGTAAAATATATTATCATAAAATTGTCCATAAAAGGCAACACAGCCCGTGTGTCGGTGCAGTTGGGGTCCTCCGATAACTCATATACTGAACTTAACCCTCAGATAACCAGTGCTCTATTCGTGGGGTGTTGACCCCCTCGAATAGACAAATCGTTCTCTCATATTCCACTTTGAGATACTTCAATTCCTATTATGGATCCTTCACAAATGTCTGATCACCTCGTCTCACCCGCTCCCGCCTTCTGTAATGCCCCAGGCCGCCATCTACCTCGGCTGTTGCTGCCTTTGGTCTCGCCGGCCACTACCAATAACGCCCATTGCCCGATCTCTTCTTCTTCCAGATGTTTTCACGCTCATCTCTCAACCAATCTTACCTCCGTTCACAAGGGACTCAATGATGAGGACTGCCCTCAAGCTCATCTTCGCAGGGATTGTGTAGTCACACTTCAAGCAACCAGTAAGCCTTTCTATTTGTGAAAGGGTATAAGATTTGACAATTCAACCATACAAATACACAGGGATCGTACTATGGCTCAAGACGACGAACCTTGCCTATAAGAAGCTCAGGCAACAACCAAGCGTAGTGGGCGCTGATGGCCAAGCACAGTGGGCACGGGCCAGGTGAGCACAGACCATTCACGACCCTGAGGCCCCAGCGTACTTAACCGGCACATTATCGTTCTCGTAGCTTCACCTTCTTCCTTTTTCCCCGTCCTTCTCAGTGTCCTCGTCGGAATTACCTGCACCACCACATGTCTAATTCTACCAACCCTCCTTTACCACCTAGTTTCAACCCTCTGAATGCCAATCATCCGAACGCTAATCATCCGAACGCTAATCATCCGACCGCCAATCATCCAAATGCCAATCCCCAGTACACCAGTCCTCAAGAAGCTGTTCGTCGGTTTGAAGCTGCGAGGGTAGATATGCAGCGAGATTCCTTTTCTCGCTGGGTTCCATATTCGGGTGCACCACTGACAGTTCCCGCGGTGAGTCCATGCACTCAATATCGTAGCTGCAACCGATCTAATAAAGGGGCGCCCTCCATATTAGAATTTACCTCCAGCTCCAATGGCGCCGGCACAATACTCGGAGCATGGCCAATTATACCAGGTTAGCCTGCACACCAATCTCGAAATCATTGAAACTCACCCAGCTTATTTTTGACAGCCGCCTTTTGATCTTCACATGTACGGGGAGGCTCCTCATCTCGGCACCGGTGTATATATGGTTCGTAGCCTAGCCCATATACTTGCATAGACGTCCACTAACCTGACTTGCAGCCTCATTCCCATGAGCGCACATTTGGCCAACTGTTGCCTGGCGACCACCACAGCCATCACATCAATCATGTAGATGTCGGGCCATACCTTCGTGATGGCGGTTCCGGACGCCAGCTTCCAGACCCTGATAATGACCTAAACCATGCTACCGATCTCGTCAGGTTGCCGAGCAAACTTGTGCCGAAGCTTAAAACCAAACAGCAACATGTTCCGGATAAGACAGCGAAGCGTGCAGCTTGCACCGACGCAGACGAGGACCTTCGAGTTGCCAAGCGAGGCCGCCCTCAAGGAGCAGGGAACTATACCCTCGACGATATCAAGGCTCTTTTGGACAATGCGCAGGCCGAGCTCCCTTTGGGGCAACGTGGATGGCAGACTGTCCACAGGCACTATTGCAAATGGGCTCGTAAGCACAATCGACCGCAGCGTGAGGTCAAATCTCTGGAGACGAAATTCAAACAGGTGCGTTTGTAGTACATTCAAGATTGATTACATTACTAACATGCCCGTCTTTAGCTTGTCAAGACGACGAAGCCTACTGGCCACGCTACCTGCCCCCCACATGTGGAACGTGCTCACTACATTGATAGTTTGATCAACGAGAGGGCTGGAACACGAGACTTAAATGATTCTGACTTTGCAGACATCGTCGAAGAGGGTGACGCCGATAGAAGCCATATCAGCGTGAGCAGTGATGAAGGCGCTCTGGTGCCTGCCCCTGTCAAAAGCAAGGGTGCTGTGGTGCGTGGTGTCAGGGACCTTGCACCACTCCCACGGAATGCCCATGGAGGGAACGGTCTCAACCTGGTCGAGAAGATGACTCAGGTCTTCAATCCTGCCGCACAAGAACTACGGGAGCAGCAAAGAGCGAACAGATCCCTCCAAAGTGCTCAGTTCATGGCGAGTGCACAACAACAGCGTGATACTCTGGCAATCATCGAATCTCTCCGTGACCAAATCACTACTCTTCAAGCTCGTGTGTACGAGGCTGATCGTGCTCGAGACCTCGCACAGTTAAAACTCGAAATGATGCATGCCTCAATGATTGAAACACCACCCACTCGTATTCTGCCAAAATATATCGCGCCAAAGCTTGTTCGCAAGATCCGCAACGAAGTCCGTTACGGGGATGGTGGAGGGTCTGTTACCTGGGTTACAGACAATGAGGCGACCGACGTGGAACAAGATGTGATTGACCCAGCACAACAGCCCCGCAGGTTGAAACGTACATATGCATTCCACGAATCGCCTACACCTCTATCCCATTCTACCTCCTGGGATCTGACCAACCTTGATTGCCGCCCTATATCACCTTTCTGCCGTGAGAGTCCACGCCGATCAGCAATGCGAGGGCTTGATACTGTGCCAGGGCAGTTAGAACGAGAAGAAAGAGTCCCCGTCCCTTTCCAGAACAATACAGTAACCTCACTTGCAGTGCCGACGCTTCTTTCACAACCTTTTGCATTGCAAACGAACACTACCAACTCCACCGTTACAGGCTCTGCTACGAAGAGCCCCCATAAACATCGCCAGGTCAAACTCGAGGGTGAAGATACCACCCTGGGCCTCTGGGTTAACCCCCAGGATGACAGCTGCATCAAGCTTGAAGCCGAGAACATTCCGCCGGTATTGTAGTTTTGTTTTGATTAACCCCCACTGTCATTACTCGGACTGGTTAGATTGTCGTCTCTGCTCTTTCACCCTCCACTGTCATTACTCATACTGATCTTTCGTGGATGTCCTGCCTCCCCGCCACTGTCCTTACTTGTAGTTACTCATTCTGTGTCCTGTCGTGACACAAAATAAAAGCTTTTTAATGAATAGGCCGGAGAGAACAGAGTATCTATTCATATACAGCTACTGTATGAAACCGAGAAACTCTGTCCAACCTTCGCTGCTCTGAAAACAACATGGCTTCAAACCTAGACCATACCTCTTCTTGATCACCATCCGAACGCCAATTACCCATATACACCGTCTGAATCTGATTGTAACCTACGCGACGGCACCGGAGGTTGTGAAGGCACACACAACACTCCAAAAGGTCACCACGACTTTCTGCAAGCTTCACTTCCAGAGGCACCCGCAGCCTTCCAAATGATCCCTGTAGGCATCGGTTTCCCCATTCTGCTGTCTGCCTGTAGGACAAAAGCTGGCGGTCGAAGTCCATGAGGACTTGCACTTCATCTGGTGTGCCTGGAATGTGATGGCCAGCTTTGAAAGGTGCCCGAATGCGCCCATGGATCTGGTCTGTGCCACGGGGGAAGGCTGTATCTGCAACAAGGTAGAAACCGGGTGGCGTCTGGTGCCGCAATTTCTCATATATTGGCCGCGCGACACGTGAATCGTGCCAGCTTCCTGGCGCATTCAGATTCGCGGCAATGATGGGGCCTAGGTATCTTCATTGTATGAATACAAAAGAGCAAGATCGAGATACATACCACTAGGTGCGAAAACTAATACAGAACTGATGAAATGTTCAGATAGCCATCCATTGTAGGTAGCATTCTCAATCTCAACATCTTCCGATGTCTGTACAGGTAAGTTGAGACCGTCAATGCTGGCAAATGCGCCCGTTAGCAGCGGATGGCGCTGGCGTATGAGTTCATTGTGTGCCTCAAACTCTTCAAGCTCACGAAACCATGTTATCCTTGCATCGGCCAAACGGCGGAGTGTCCGGAGTAGGATGGACAAGCCAAATCGCAGGTACCGCGAGACAGTGGTTGGGATGAGTGCGAAGATCTGTTGTAAGCTGATCTCTCGCATAGTGGAATTAAGGTAATGAAGAACGAGCCCTAAAGCACCCTCTGCATCAAGGGAACGACGTCCTGGGCGAGAGAGCCCCTCCTGATCTGTGTCTCCTCGTGGTATCGGTGATGTATACCATTCATGCCCAAATCCCTCGGCAATGATGAACTCAAATGTTGCCACATTGAATCCCATCGTGGTGATGAAAGCACGGTCGCTACGGCTCTGGCGTAATCGGATCCAGGGGGTGTTGACGTGGGGATTAGAAAGAAGCTGGGCACGACAAAGGTAGAGTCGGCTTGGATTGCGGCGGCGGCTTCGTTCTAAACGGGCCTCTTCTGCACCTACATAGAGGACAGCAACAGCAGCGGCTAGCTGAAAAAGATGATCATCTTCAAGGTCATCCTCTTCCGCGTCCATCTCGAGCAGGGTGTAGAAGTTGGAAGTGGTGTCTGAGTCCATCCTGTCAATACCGATAATAGGTCAACACGCCACTGTGTTATTGTTTATGGTACGGTCTATGCTACCAACTATATTAACCCCATAAAACATCACCGATTTGCTGGTTTCGTGGCGTTTTACTCTAAAACATAAAGAAATCGTTACGGGAAGTCACCCACTACTTCTGCTAAGTCTTGTAAACTCTTGGTATAGATTCAGATGATGAGAAAAAGAGTTGACAAGGATTTATTAGCCCATGATTCATCTGACGACAAAATATAATTATTGCTAGTTTTCTCTCTGCTCTTGGTATAGATTCAGATGATGATAATGATATACTGGGTGACTTCCCATAACGATTTCTTTATGTTTTAGAGTAAAACGCCACGAAACCAGCAAATCGGCGATGTTTTATGGGGTTAATATAGTTGGTAGCATAGACCGTACCATAAACAATAACACAGTGGCGTGTTGACCTATTATCGGTATTGAC